>CM067223.1:73927809-74527809 GCA_034190945.1 Octodonta nipae | reverse complement strand
TTAGAAACTACACTATCTAAAATTTTGATTAATATATTTTATTTGTATTTTTAAATAATTGATTTCATAATTTATTATTTAAAACTTGACCTATTTCCCCTTTATCTTTCAATCCACAGAGCCCACAATTCAGAAAGTAGATTATAATAAGCTTCCCTGAAAGTTTATTAGTAGAATAGGATTTTGTGGGCCAAATTAGAAAATTAATTACATATTTTTATAAAAATCAAGCGAATCATGAAGCAGATAAAAAACTCTATGGGTGGAAAATAAAAGTGTATATTTTTTATAAATTTAAAACGCTTTCTTTATAACATACTAGGGTAAATAAGTAATAAATACACTCATTCCCTGCTTGTCTGAAACTGGAATATTAGAATCTTGAAGGAGCCACGGAACCCTTAGTATGTCAGTCCAACTCGCACTTGACCAAATTATTTCAATGTCATCTCAATTATGTGATTCGAGACGGTTTTCAATTCTAATTAACTTTTTCCATATTGTCAAAAAAGGTATTTTATTATTAATCCACCTCAAATACTATTGAATAAAGTAATATGTAATAATTTCGACTTTTTATGCAGGTCAACTTTTATTGTAAATATTAATATGTAATCAGAAAGTTTTGCGTATGGTTCCAACTTAATTGCACATACTGTATATGTCGCCAAATTGAGAACCTCTTTTTTTAAATGTGTTAATTATCATTTATGTTGATTTACTTTCAATCTATATTCAATTGATTTGAGTCTATATTCTGAATAACGATAATTACATTCATATAATATTCTATCCTTCGACATATTTTATCGTAAAATAAGTTATTTCCGATTTTTAAGGATTTATTTATTTTACAATTATTTGTAATTTAATTGCATATTTAGATGCTAATTAACTTTATTTCATAACAGTTTTGGTATTGCCAAAAATAACTTTTTACTTTTTACTTTGTTTCTGGATTTTATTAATATGAAAGTTTTCCACTTGATTCTGATATAATTGGACACACTGTATATTAAGATGGATTGAAAACCTACATTCCAATTCAGTTATTTAGTTTGATTTGATTTGATACCAATCTGTTTGCAATTAAGTTTATCCCAGATTTCGAACAAGAGTTTCTGTCATTTGAATTCTCGCCTTTGCCAAAATTCATTGTAAAATAAATATTTCCAATTTTCTAACAACTAAACAAAAAACTTTACCAATCTGAAAGTATATTCTTTCAAATAAAAGAGATTATCCAAATAAATTGCTTCATAATTGACAAATTATTGAAGTCGGTTAAAAAACTAAACTAAGATTCGATAACTTGTAAACCAGATACGAGTTTGACAAGGAAGAAGTACTTTGTTGTCGGTAAGAATAGTAGAATGAAAAAAGTAGCAACTTTCCTGCCGTAATAAGTGTAATTATTACATTGTAGATTTTTAATATCAAAGAAACTTTCTTTGCAAAATATATTCCTTTTTATCAAATTCTGACTTAAGCAAACTAAGGAGAAATATAAATGAAGAATAGAAGTGACACTCTAATTTAATTTCGAGAAATTGTTGTGAAAAAGATTAGAAACTCTTCTTAATACATATTTCAAAAACTTAATATTGTAACTCAGTCTTTATAAGAATAATGTCCCTGGTAAATATAAGTGACCATACCAATTATTGTTCCCTACTTCTATTATTCTTTATTCCAGACAAAACCACAGTGAAGTTGAAAAACGGAGAAGAGACAAAATGAACACGTACATCACAGAATTGTCTGCAATGGTCCCAATGTGTCATGCCATGTCAAGAAAATTGGATAAATTAACTGTTTTACGAATGGCTGTCCAACACCTGAAGTCTATCAGAGGGGCTGTACCGTCTTACACAGAAGGCCACTACAAACCCTCTTTTTTATCTGATCAAGAGCTGAAACACTTAATTTTACAGGTTAGTTTTTGTCCTTGAAATCCACATTTATATAAATTGAAAATTGGATTAAGATTAATTAAACTTTTACAGTGTTATTTTTTCACAAACGTTTGATTTATAATGCAAAAAAAACAATACAATACGATGAAGCTATATGGCAAACCTTTAAAATAAGAAAATGTAGCAAATTAAGAAAATATAGACGAGAAACTAAAAGGAGCTCTAGGACAAAGTAGTATGAAATTTAAAAAACAAATGAAAGAAGTGAAGAAAAATATAATAACTACTAACACAGACATATTGTCAAATGTTACAAAAGGAGTAACAAATTTGATGAGTGGGTTGTTGTGTTTGTCTTGACGTTTGCCCAGTGTGAATGTATTATCGACGGTGCAAATGAGGTCGGTATAAGTGACGGGTTTGCAAATATTTTGAAAGAATACCTGGTGGAAAGAATGATTATTCTGAATATCATTAGGATAACTAAGTGTATTTCCAAACGTTAACTGGTCTAGGTCAAACCCGTTGCCAGTGGCAAAGAAACTCTATGAAAAAAGGCACAATTCGTTTTTTTTATTATGTGACTAATGACGTAACTAAGAGAATTTATTTTAATAATATACAGGATAGCACAGAAAATTAATATAATAATAAAGTTCCTTTCAAATTATAAGATCTTTAGAATTTTCTGTGCTACCCTGTATATTATCAAATTAAATTCTTTTAGGCCTGTATTACATTGTCAACGATGTTTGATAAATTCTTTCATAAAACATTTGTCAACTATTTGATATATATGTCAGAACAAATTTTATTAAATAACATATTACACTACCTCAAATATTTGATCAAATATTTGCCATTCAAAATGCGAAATTTATGTAATTTTATACTTGTTTGTGCTACTGTGGTGTGTTTTTATGGCTACAATTTCAGTCAGTTTAAAAAGAAAAAGTAATGGGAGCCTAGAAAAATATAGATTATTAGTTGTGGGTGTGATAAGCAAAGCTTCTTATTAGCAGGCAGTAGCCAGTGTTGGGCAAAATTAAATTGTTGGACAATTAAAAATTAACAATTAATTAATTGTTAATCATGCCTATTGTAATTAACAATTAAATAATTGTAATTGTGAAAACTGCGATTAACAATTGATTAATTGTTAGTCATGAGTTTCCACAATTAACGATTAATCAATTGTCAAGCTTTTTAATGTTTTTGATTAACAACTAACAATTAAAATTTATCTTATTTTATAATGCAAGTAATCTATGTTTATTTGTATTTGTATATATATATATATATATATATATATATATATATATATATATATATAATTTGGTGTAGCCGAAGAATTGAACGGCTCTCTTTTACTTAATTTATGAATTAGAAGATTTCGACCTCTTTGGGAATAATCGTATTATTGAAAGAAATTAAATATTAAAAAAATCAGTGGCAGATTGTGACACTATATGTGTAGAAACAACTAAGTATTGTTACAGTTTTACAGAATGTATTCAAATACTACGTACCCGGCACATAATTTATGAATTAGAAGATTTCGATGTCTTTGGGAATAATCGTATTATTGCATGGCACACTTACAAAAAGTATTTTACAGTTTTACAGAATGATTCTAACTCAGAAGCAGTTGTAATGCAACGTATAAATCTGGCGTTGTGATTCAAAATATGTCGGATACTAAATGGTTTATTATGTTAAAATATAGTGTTCTGGAATTATAGGTAGGATAGTTAAAAAATGGATTGGATAGCCAAAAGCAGACGCATGTACAGGGTGGTTCAACTATATGCTGGGATAGAAATACTTATACAGAGTGATTCCAAAAATGAAAAAAAAAATTTGGTAGCCTATCAACAGTTGTAGATATAAGATGGTTGGTATATAGGAGGGGAGTGGAATTATTCTAATACAGGGTGGTTAAAAAATCTTAGAAAACTAATGTTTTATAGGATAGCCCACAAGGTGTTGCAAATATATGTTAGGTTGGAATGTCGGACGGAGTAAAGATAATAGTTACAGGGAGTGGTTGATAAATTTTAGAAACAAAAAAAAAGTTTATAGGTTGGTTTATAAGCAGTCACACATGCAGGATGATTGAAATGCAACTGCCTATATGGGTGGTCCATATAGGTAGTAGCACTTACACTGTGGTTGAAATGTAAAGTGGAATGATTTAAAGAGTGTACAATAAATGTTATAGAACCGAAATTAAAATGATTCATTTCGTCTTGGGACAAATGGTTTACATAGCAAATGTTTGAATATTTGGATATATGTATCCACATTTTTATGATTTTTATTATATTTTTAAATTTATTTTAGAATTTTTAGTGATATAATGGCATAATTGATAGCAGTTTCAACTCTGATTAAGTTTGTTAAATAACAATGTTCTGTTTTGACGAACCTCGTATACAGTTATAAAAAGTGACATGTGACGAATTTATTTTAGGTTATTTGTTATTATATGGGTGACAGAACTTCACTCGTAAATTAAAGGTTTCGTGAAAAATGTGGAAACATATATTCAAATAATCCAACATTTGCTATGTGAACAAATTTTTCACAGGACGAAATAAATTAGTTAAAGTTCAATTCTCTAACAAATTTTTCGGACACTCTTTATAATAATTCAATTTCATAATATATTTCACCTTCCCTGTATATGGTTATGTATTATTTATTACAACTTTTTTCCTAACAATTTTGAACCACCCTGTATAACTATAACATTCTTTATTCCAACATTCCTGTATATGCGCTAACCACTTCACCCTATATTACAAGCATCCAATATATGCAATTCCTTATGGGCTACCAAATATAGCATTTTTGTCATAACATTTTTTTTAAATCACTGTATAAATAATATAATAGAATATATGTGAACCACCATATATCTGCTAATGACCACCCAATTTAACATATTTTTAATTGCCCTGTATAAGATTAATTTCACTTTACCCTATATTTCAAACACTCTATAAATATCACTACTAAGGAACTACCCTGCAACATTCTTTCATAATTTGTTTAACCACCCTGTATAAGAATTGTTCTGTTCCGTTCTATCTTTTCGATGTTGCCAAAAGCAATGGTAGGTTCTACTTCATTATTAAGGAAAATTAATCTTTTTTGACAAACCTCGTATACAATGATTGTTATAAGTGTTATAATTTCTTTTTATCTTTAGGTTTCAGATAAATTAAGAATATTAATCTTGAAACATCCTCCTTTTATGCGATCACTTAAAAAGAAAATGTCCGTCTGTATAAAAGCGAAATAATTGTTAGTTTTAATTGTTTATTATAACAATTAACAAAGTTAATTGCAATTGATTTAATTGCAAAACACAACTAATGTAGATTAATTCAAATAAATTAATTGCAACATGCAGTTAACAATTAATTGCGATTAAATTAATCGCAATTAGTTGACTGAAAATTTAATTGATTAATGCAACATTGGCAGTAGCATTTTCACCAAAATTCTACGATCAATTGTTGGATTTTTTTCAAACAGGCGTAGGTGATCCTTTGTACAAAAATAGAAAGGTGTCGATAACCACCAACGGTCATCAAACAGACGAAACAAGCAACAACCCTACACCTGAACTTATTGTGACGAGAATTCCTCCGATAAATCGTGGAATCGGCATTCATCCGATATTTCGGGGAATCCGAAATATTCTTCTGGCGCATCGAGGTCGGCGGCTTCCTTTGATAGGTCTTCGAAGAATTCTAGTCTAGTCTCGGCGGCTCTTTGACGTTCCGTGAAGAAATATATAAATTCGGAGAGCTGAGGAAGCATTCATTTAGTATTCGATTGTCGTATAGTAAAGATAAATTGCAAATAGTTTTGAATATAAAATTAAAGTAGTGGAAATAAATTAGAGTGAGCTGGACTATGTTTTTAAATAAATCCAAAAACTGCACTGAACCCGACTGTGAAAATAAAAACATTATATTATTAAAAGAGCTAAGACAGAAAGCAAGAATAGCAAAAGAATTATTTTTAAATAGATAAGTCCATATTATAGATGTTGATACCGTAATTGTCTATTTTAATTGCTCAAGAAATACATAAATGAAAAAATTGCATAATATATAGGGTCCACCTACATCATTTTTATCGAGTGATATGATCTATAGCTCACTATTTAACAACATACAATATTACTTTAATTTTTTCGGTATATTTATTAACTGTTCAATCCGCCGGGTTTTCTTTAACAGTCTTTGTACGTGCACATAATGGTACTAACAATTTTCATTGTAGCCATTTAACCTCTTGTTTCTATTTTATATATAACATTTTACAAAATCAACGGTCCTCATACTCAAATAAAAAATTTTTTGCTGTACAATTGACAATAAACTTGACAGGCGCAAAATTTCATTTTCACTGATTGATGACGCGTGTAAATTAGATCAAAGATATATATATATATATATATATATATAAATTAGTTGAGTGTATATTTTCTTGATTTGAGGTCGTTAAAAATGAAAGGATTGTATTCATATCATGTGTTTTAATGATAACGTTTCGGCCATGTTTTTGGCCTTTTTCAAATCTATTCTAAAATTGTTAAAATTATTTGTACATTTAAGAATTTATAAGATTATAATTTTGACTTACCTACAGCGTTAGTATTTGTAGAATCACATTTTTTTTAAGTTAATCATTTTACTACTTGACACAAACTAAACTAACATTGTGTGTCCTTTCGGAGACAACGATATATACTAATCCCAAACTTGATTAGATATCCCAAACTTGGGATTAGTATATCCCAAACTGGGATTAGTATATATCGTTGTCTCCGAAAGGACACACAATGTTAGTTTAGTTGGTGTCAAGTAGTAAAATGATTAACTTAAAAAAAATGTGATTCTACAAATACTAACGCTGTAGGTAAGTCAAAATTATAATCTTATAAATTCTTAAATGTACAAATAATTTTAACAATTTTAGAATAGATTTGAAAAAGGCCAAAAACATGGCCGAAACGTTATCATTAAAACACATGATATGAATACAATCCTTTCATTTTTAACGACCTCAAATCAAGAAAATATACACTCAACTAATTTATATAATATAAATAAGGTCGAAGAAAACAGCATACAATACTATATATATATATATATATATATATTTGTTTTTAAGTTTTCGCGGGCACTAAATGTTTTAGGTGGTTTCCGGGAATTCATCCGCGTAGTTGATAACTGATCCCTACCGGGATCGATGGTAAAATGACGACGTTTCGGCAGAGTCACATCTGCCCTCTTCAGGTCGGTTCGCATAATTCTCGTAGCCTTCTGCTTTCGCTTCTAGTTACTCGAATACATAATATATATATATATATATATATATATATATATATATATATATATATATATATATATGTTTTGCAAAAATTTTAATTTCAAATTTTAGAATTGTGCCTTTTTTCATGATTTCTTTGCCATTGACAACGGGGTTTGACCTATGCCTTGAAACGTTTGATATATACAGTAGTTTCAAGCATTGTGGTGTTATTCCCAAAAAGTGTCTTAAATTTAATTAAAGATGGCACAACTATTCTTCAGGAAACTTTTAATAACGTTCGATTTCGAGCATAAAGGGGTGATTAAACTAATCAACAAAAATAAAGGGTGACCCAAACTTTATTTAAGATTTGAATTGCAAGTCACAGGCAAACGCACTATAGATTTATTTTTTAAAGCTCTTGAATCTTTCTAGCAATAAACTAACAGTGGTTTTAAATTACAATCATCAGCTACATTTCAGACAAACTTTAGAGGTTCTCAAACCTGGAAAGGTTTTACTTCACTTGTCCATAAAGTTATCTTCTTCCCGAAAAATCTAAATTTCCGAACAGCAAATATTCGTAGTTGTAGTTCAAAAAAGTGCCTAATGAGTTTAATTTGAGGCACCACATTTAGAGAGATTTTACTTTTACTTACAACAAAATGGATTAGAGATATTAATTTCATTGGCAAAATTTTTTGATAATAACCAAATATATTATTCAATTCTAATAGAAGTCATTTCTATTACAGGCTGCTGATGGTTTTTTATTTGTAGTTGGCTGTGATCGAGGAAGAATACTTTATGTATCTGAATCAGTTTCCAAAGTTCTTAACTTTTCGCAGGTATGTTGACATTTAGAATTCTAATAAATTAACTTGATACTTGGTGAGTCTTACTTTATCTTCTCTTCAGGGCGATTTGTTGGGACAAAGCCTATTTGACATACTACACCCAAAGGATGTTGCAAAAGTAAAAGAACAGCTATCATCATCGCATTTGAACCCTAGAGAAAGACTGATTGATGCTAAAAGTAAGTACAAAATATGAACTATTAAATAACTGTGTAACAGAGACGAAAACATGGTAGTGATTTCCTGTGACGATTTCTCCTCTAATTAAATTCTAGCAAGACTTGGCACAAAATTAGACGACAGAATTATTTATAAACTCGTTGGAGTCAAGCATTACTTAGACGGCATCTCTGACAAAGTCAATTCGTCTCAACTAGATTTTGTTATTAGTAGTAGAGTTTGCCTTTCACTGTGAACTATTCCAATCTTACTGAAGTGAAAAAATAGGCTTCTAGTAAATGTCCACAGGTCTATCTTCTACATTTCTTTAATATTTGCCTGTGGGGCAAGGTGTTCTTATGAATGGGGTCTGAGTTAACCAAAAGTCTAACAGTTTAGAACCAGTTAGTTTTAATAAGCCAATCAGTAATCTTTTGATATTTTGTGACCACAATGAAAGTGTAAACGATTAAAGGTCAATAAACAGAATGCTTAGTAGAAGAAGTAAAAGAGGCCGAGTAAATGAACATAAAACAATAAAAAATGCAATAATTATGCAATACTAATACCAGTTTTTTGATGGTCGAAAGTCATCATAAGTACGTTGGACTTACATTCTTGAAGTTTATCGTGACAGTGACCTTAAAACCCGTTACAGTAATATCCAAAGACTACTAATATAAATGGACCCGGCACTCTCATATACGACCAAATGAAAAATTGGTTGAAACATGAGACAAAGATAGAAAGTCACAGATATATTTGTTTAAACATATCCCGGCTCCAACAGTAGCGTCCAAACCACATTAAATTAAAGGTCATATTATTCAGATTCAATATAATAGAACTACATACCTAATCCACAAATATAAATATATTAAAATCCATTAAAAGATGTGCACTATAACAAAAACAATTAGTGGCTTAATTACTAATATGTAACAGTAATTATCAAAACATTTATTTATTGACGTAAAATGTAGTTTTATTTACTGCTTAAATGACCTTTTGTAAAACTCATTTAACACGTTTATGATCTGACACTTACCGGTGAGAAGATAATTCGGCAAACGAATATGCTGTTTTCCTGCATGTAAAACACTGAATAACACTTTGTTATTGTTTTTTGCAATTATACAAAATAATTACTGATTTCATCCCTAAAACACTTAAAAAATTAAAAACTAAATTAACCTCAAATCAAAATGTAAATTCGCAAACTTGCGCTGTTGCAACTGGACATAAACGACGTAAAGTATCGGCGTTCAGTCAATGCGTACATATACCTATATTTATGTCTTAGTGGTTACAATGGAAAGAAGATTGGCATGGTAAGCGGCTGTTTACTGTTTTCCGGCAAACATCTTTCAACCCATTTTTAATGTAACCAGAGAGGTCCATTTATTTTAGTAATCATTGGTAATATCACCTTGGTCTGCTAGAATATACTTCGCTCACCTCTGGCCTCCCAGTGCTCTACCTTATTCTGCGAAGCCCCAACTTCTAGACAATACTCTTTTATCCATCTCTTTCTGGGACATGTAGTAATTCGTTTTTATATTTGCACATTCAATTAGACCTTTCTCGGTCAGCTTTTCTTTGTCTCTGTGAGACTGTATTATAGGCATACGCCACCCTGCCTATCATTTGCACCATACAACAAAATAAATCTCAACAAAAGGCACAATATCCTCCTCTTGACTTCCCTTGACCTCTTCGAACTGCCACCAATTTGACAGCGTCCTCCTACTATGGTGATTATAAGGTAAATACTTGATAAATTTTATGGCCGCCACTTCTGCCCTTCTCAGGCAACCTAAAAGTATTTTTTTCTTATCCCTTGGGGTGCATTCAGGATAACAAATTATGTCTTCTATACATTCACCTTACGATTATTTTCTAGCAAATCACTCCTGTACTCTCCTCAGTGTCCATTAATTCTAGCTATCACACATCCCTTTAGCAGTTTGAGAGTCAATAAGTATTCCATCGAACGGCAGGTTCTTCAGTACATGCCCTTCAGCTAATCTCTCTTTTATCATTCCCAGTACCCTGACCACAGTGTCACTCCTCCATTCTCTACAATCAAACTCCACTCAATAAGTTGTTCGTACAACTTCAAGGCCGCATCTAGGAAAGTGATAGGCATGTCATTCCCTCCTCCGTTCCCCATAGAGTCCTTATGAATGCAACCCCTTTCCCTACTAGTACTACTAGATCAGACGAGTTTAACAATTCATTTTACTTAGAGTCGGCAGATAGGTAAGAATTTAGAATGAATTCGGCAAAACCAAAATACCAAAAACTTCGAGCTTTGTTGCATATTTAAGACTCAATACAAGATATGTTATAGGAACATACCAGTAAGGAAACTGGCGCAATCATTTTTAACTGTAATATATAAATTTACTATGTGTTGCTTTATTCGTATATTCATCTAAATACACCACACGTACAAGAGAATTTTCTTCTTTAAAATATAATTTACAATCAATCCTTTGCAAAAATTTATCAGTTTCATCAATATTGTCAAATTTTACAGAGACTAAATGAAAGAGACATTTCAGAAAGCTTTTGTTAACACTAGACTTAGTAGTCTGTTGGTACTATTGAGTAAGTTATATCGAAATAATATCACAAACTAAATCATTATTTTACCAAGGCCGTATTAAACGAAATTAATTTTTTTTGTTCTGAAATTTTTTTTTAAACTAGTCGAAACTCTACATTAATGAGTCGAGTTTTTAGGGCTTCTGGCTTTCCTCGATTCTGACTTTCCGAAAACATTTTTACAGTATACAGCTTCCATTTGAACACAGGATCCCCTTTCCTATAGATCGACTTTTTTGTTGCTTTTATTAAAATCCGTTAAAATTTTCAGCAATGTTACCTGTAAAAACTGATGTTCCTCAGGGTGCATCTCGCCTCTGCCCAGGAGCGAGAAGATCATTCTTCTGCCGAATGAAATGCAAATTGGCTTCTCAAATCAAAGAAGAAGCCGACACAACTACGGGTTACCATAGAAGAAAGAAACATACTTCAGGTAAAACTACTTCCTCCAATTAGATTTTAGTTTCTTAACTTTGCTTTTTTGACAGATAAGCGATACAATGTGATCCAATGTACTGGTTATCTGAAATCATGGGCACCTGCCAAAATTGGTCTGGAGGAACAAGAAGAAGGTGACGGTGAATCGTGTAATTTATCCTGTTTAGTAGCCATTGGTAGGATTCTTCCCAATGTCGCAACAGTTACAGCAAATTCTCAAGAGCGAACAAATGTTAATCAAATCCAGTTCGTATCACGTCACGCATTAGATGGGAAATTCTTGTTCGTAGACCAAAGGTAAGAAGCTATGACCTTTGCAGTAATTTATTTGGTCTTAAAGAACTGATAGAATATATAAGTTGAACTAAAAAAAAAATTAAAAGACTTCGATTTGGCACAAAATTCTTCTTCGAAGTTGTTTAACCTTATCTATATATCTATACTATTATAAAATTGTAACTTTGTCTGTTTGTTTGTTTGTTTTGTTTGTTTGTTTGTTCGGGCATCACGTAAGAACTACTGAACTGATTTTGCTGAATCTTTTTTTGTTGCAAAGCCTATAGCTTGACTTAAAATCTGGTAGACATTTTATGTCCCTAAATTGACAGAAACGGTAGATATAGCGAAAAAACTTTTACTATGTTGGATAATTCAACTACTGAATTATTTCCACCGCACGCACTAAATATTAGATACTGACAACAGCTTAGCTTTTATTCAAAATTCTGAATGTGGCAGTGCAACATGTTTCGATTTAAAAATAATTTGGTCAAGTGCGAGTTGGACTCGCATACTTAGGGTTCCGTACCACCTTCAAGATTCGAATATTCCAGTTTCAGACAAGCAGAAAATGAGTGCATTTTCTTATATTTACCCTTATATCTTTTAAAGGAAGCGTTTTAAATTTATAAAAAATATACACTTTGATTTTCCAAACATATACTTTTTATTTTATCTGCCTTACGATTCGCTTGACTTTTATCACAATACATATGTATTTAATTTTCTAATTTGGCCCCCAAAAAGTAACATTAGAGATTTATTTTACTAATAAACTTTCAGAAGTGCCTTTTATAATCTACTGTCTGAGTTTTGAGGCTCTGTAGATTGGATTATAAATTATTAAATCTGTTATTCAAATTATTTAAAAATATAAATAAAATATATTTTTCAAATTTTAAATAGTGTAGTTTCTAAAGTGGGAATTAAGTCGATGTTTAATATATTTTAATATCTTTTATACAAATGATTAAAAAATATGTTATATTTGTAATTCACATAATGAGCCTTTTATCTGATATCTGATGCGTTTGAAAATTAAATCTTTATTTTCCATTAAATGTATAATTTGTCCCTAAAATTACTATAGGGGGTTTTCTAGTAATTTATTTTCCGTTTAATTCTATTATTTGGAGGCCAAATAATACAATTAGGAATTTTTTTTTCATATTTTTCCTATAAACAAAAAAAATGAGGTCTTAGAATTTGGGGAATAACGGGGAGAATGGGTATTTTTTTTAAATATTTTTTTAATATATTTTAAAATATTCATTTAAAAAAAAATTAAAAAAATATATTTGTACCTATTCGTCATAATGAGCCCTGGGATTTGATATATTACATGACCCGTTAGAAACAATTATAAGTTTTTATTTTCCATTTAATTCTATAATTTGCCCCCCAAAATGAATATTAGGGGTTTCTTCTTATTTTTCCAGTAAAGTTCAGGTGAGGGGCTATACTTCCAGTTTTTTTAAATTTTTCAGCTTATGGTTTCGGGGATAAGGGGGGGGAATGGGTAAAATTTTTTATATTTTTGTTAATATCTTTTAATTCATTTAATTTATAAATTTGGAATAAATATATTTGTTTTCTTCATCATGAGCTCTTTTATTTGATATATAACATGCTGGGTTAGAAACAATTTTAATTTTATATTTCCCATGTAATTCTATAATTTGCCCCCCAAAAAAATATTAGGGGTTTTTCCTTATTTTTCCAGTAAAGTTCAGGGGAGGGGCTATACCTCCATTGTTTTTTAAAAAAATTTCCAGCTTATGATTTCGGAGATAGGGGGGATGGGTAAATTTTTTTATATTTTTGTTAATATCTTTTAATTAATTCGTTTTAAAAATATGAAAAAAAATATATTTGTTTTCGTCATCATGAGCCCTTTCATTTGATATATAACATGATGGGTTAGAAACAATTTTAATTTTAATTTTCCATTTAATTCTATAATTTGCCCCCCCCCAAAATAAATATTAGAGGTTTCTACTTAATTTTTCAGTAAAGTTCAGGTGAGGGGCTATAACTCCATTTTTTTCAAAATTTTCCAGCTTATGGTTTCGGAGATAAGGGTGGGGGAATGGGTAATTTTTTTTATATTTTTGTTAATATCTTTTAAATAATTTATTTTAAAAATATGAAAAAAAATATTTGTTTTCGTCATAATGAGCCCTTTCATTTGATATATAACATGATGGGTTAGAAACAATTTTAATTTTCATTTTCCATTTAATTCTATAATTTGCCCCCCCCCAAATAAATATTAGGGGTTTCTCCTTAATTTTACAGTAAATTTCAGGTGAGGGGCTATACCTCCATTTTTTCAAAATTTTCCAGCTTATGGTTTCGGAGATAAGGGGGGATGGGTAATTTTTTTTATATTTTTGTTAAAATCTTTTAATTAATTTATTTTAAAAATTTGAAAAAAAATATATTTGTTTTCGTCGTAATGAGCCCTGTCATTTGATATATAACATGATGGGTTAGAAACTATTTTAATTTTATATTTTCCATTTAATTCTGTAATTGCCCCCCCCAAAATTAAAAGTAGAGGTTTCTCCTTATTTTTCCAGTAAACTTCAGGTTAGAACCTATAAATCTATTTTTTTCAAAACTTTACGTTTTATAGTTTCGGAGATAAGGGGGGGGGGATGGGTAAATTTTGGTATATTTTCGTTAATATCTTTTTAAATATTTTTTTAAATATGAAAAAAATATATTTGTGTTCCTCGGAATGAGACCTTTCATTTGATATATTACATGATGCGTTTGAAATTTTTTTTATTTTTAAATTTTTATTTAATTCTATAATTTGCCACCCAAAATTAATATTAATGGTTTCTCCTTAATTTTCCTGTAAAGTTCGGGCAACGCTCTATATTTCAAAATTTTAGGCTGAGTAGTTTCGGAGATCAGGGGGGGAACGGTCGATTTTTTTTAGTTTTCCCCCCCAGAAGTACCCCTAAAATCAAATTTTTTTCTTTTACGATATGTACTGCTGATCGGGTCACCAAACTATACATTGATACCAAATTTCAACCTCTTCCGTCCAGTAGTTTAGGAGAAAATGGCTGTGATGTGACAGAGGCAGAAATCCTGAGTGATATCATAAGGGTATCCGTATATTGTATATACGGAACCCTAAAAAAGCTTGTTTTATATCCACAAGTAGTTGCCTATATAGGAAGGGTGAAATATTTCGCGGAGTATAATTACAGCTATACAGGTGGGTTTAAAAAATAAGTAATCTTATGATCTACAAGCTGTTCCATTTACCAGATGGTAGAAATATAGGGTGAGGGGGGATTCTAAGGAGACAGGGTGGCAAATAAGTAGTTGCATATAAAAGGTTGTTGAAATATAGGATGGTGTAGAGTTATACAGGATGGGTAAAAAATGCTAGAAAATTTTTGTTATATAATAGTTGCATACATGGAGTACCTGAAACATGGGGAGCAGTTATAGTTAAACAGTGTGATTCAAACCAGAGAGAAAATATGCTTTATAATGTCGTTGAAAGAATATAAGGAAAAATTGTAAAATAGCGTAGTTCATAATAAGTTGCGAAGATAGGATGGTTGAAATATAGGATGGTGAAGTGTTACGGTTAATTATTTAAAAAATGTTATATTGGTTAACCAATAAACAGTAGAGTATACAGGGTACATACAAGGTGATTCAGAAACATGCTGAAAAAAATTGTTAAATACGGTGTCCAAAAAGGAGTTGCGGTTTTGGTGAAATATATTGGTCATTGATGGATTTATGGTTATACAGAGTGGTACAAAAAATGTTATACTGGGTGGCCGATAAGTAGTTGCATATACAAGGTGGTTAAAATAGCGGGTAGAGTAGAATTATAGTTAAACAGGTTGAATAATTTTTTTGTAGGATAGAACATGAACTGTTGCATATATGTAATATGTGAAATAAGGATCGAAGTAAAATTATAGTTCATACGGTGTGATTAAAACAATGTTAGAAAAAGCTGCATATATGGGGTGGTTCAAATACAGGGTGGAGACAAATTATAGTTTCAAGGGTGATTCAAAAATAGTTATATAGCGTAGTCCGTAAGCAGTTGCATATATGAGATAGTGAGTGGACCAGAGTTATAGTTTAGTGCTTAAAAAATGCTATATTTGGTGGCCCCTAAGCAGATGCACAACAGAGTAGTTGAAGTATTGTGTAGAGTAAAATTATGGTTATACAGAGTGGTTCAAAAATAAGTTATGATGTTTGACTGATTGGCAGCAGTATATACAGGTTTTAAGGCCGTTAGAAAAAAATTTGATTAAAAGTGTTATATGGGGTGGCCAAAAAGCAGTTGCAGTTTGGGTGAGTGTTTAAATAAAGGTTTGGTGTTAGCGTGCCAAACTGTGTTTTTACATTTGTGACACACCAAGAGTTCCACAGGCATTTCCATTAGGGTGGGTCGAAAAAAATTGATATTGTAATTATATATGGCATGAACAGTTGCATCCTACCATATAGAATACCTCAATCATGGGGCGAAGCAAAATTATAGTTTTAGAGTGTGATTAACACAGTTTTAGAAAAAGTTGCATATAAAGGGTGGTTAAAATATAGTGTGGAGAGAAATTGTACTTTACAAGGTGGCTCAAAACATGTCAGAAATATTTGTTATATAGCATAGATCATAAGCAGTTGCGTAGCTACAATTTAGGGTGGAGTAGAGTTATAAGCAAGTGTTAAAAAAAGTATATTGGGTGACAAATAAACAGCAGCATATACAGGATGGTTGCACTATAGGGTGAAGTAGAGTTACAGTTACATAAGGCGATTAAAAAACTTGCAGTTTGTGTGAAATATTTTCGGCATTGGTGGATTTATAATTAAGTAGGATGTTTAAAAAAATTTGGAAAAAATGTTATATAGGATAACCCATATGTTTCATATGTAATTTCTTTTTGTAAAGACTTGTCTATTCCGTACGCGGGTGAAACCGCGGGCAACGGCTAGTTCTTCATATTTATACGACCTTTCATAAAAACATAAATATGTAATGTTAAGTACATTTTAACCTTTTATTTTTTTAGGGTAACATTAGTTTTGGGCTTTTTACCTCAAGAACTGCTTGGAACAAGTGTGTATGAATACTTCCACCATGATGACATACAGGCTCTGGCAGAGTGTTATAAGCATGCGCTTCAAAGCACAGACATTGTCACAACAAATGTGTACAGATTTAGAACGAAAAGCGGGGAGTTCGTTAAACTTCAAAGTGAATGGAGACCATTCAGAAATCCATGGACCAAAGAAATTGAAAATCTAATATCGAAAAATAATCTCATTGTGTAAGTATTTAATATTTACAAAAGTGGGCCATTTAGTGAAATAAACTAGAAAAGCTGTGGAACCTCTTGTGTATATAAATACAATGTTTTGTTTAGAAATATCAAATTTTAGTTTTTGGGAAGATAGTCTGCGCACCTCTTACTTAGGATAAACAATTTATGTTGTTCCTTGATAGCTACAACGATATAGGGTGTTACTGTTTTTTTCACGATAATAAGAGATTACTCACATAATTTGATAATAACCATTAGGACTTTTAGAGACCAGTTGTATCGTGTAAGGCTTATCATTAATCTTAAGAGTTAATAAAGTCTTATCAAGATTAATGTCATTTTGGTTTACTGTAAATTCGGCCTCCTTTATTGTCACTATGAATAGACCACTGGTGCGCGATACATTTAGATAAACTTCTCATCGTTCAGCTCGATGCATAAGGCCCAATCACCCAGAGTTTGACCGAAGATGTTATATTGTGGTGTGTTCAAGTATACTCTGTTTCTTAATTCGTTTGTAGAGAAGATTACTGAGGCAACTGCTAATAGTACTTGTTTGTCATTTTCTTGTAGGACCCTTCCTTCGAAACCTCCCGGATAGACTTCAGGTAGATAATTTGTATTAATGTCAGCCTTTCGAAATTTTTGTTCCGAAACTCTTAATAATGCTATGTTGTTTGTGACTTCCCTAATTACATATGAATCTAAGGCTTTAATACTTCGTTCTATGGCTTCATTTCTATCGTTTCCATAACACATCAGCTTGCAGATCATGGGGTCGTAATACACCCTGATTTCAGTACCTTCTTCGATTCCACTGTCGCATGTCACTCCTGGTTGATTAGTAGGTTCTGCGTATCTATAAAGCCTTCATATACTTAGTTTTTATATGGGTGTTCAGCATAAACTCTACTTTCAATAGCGCATCCTTTTATATTAACTTCTTGCTTTATATTCAGTTGATGTCCTTTGGCTATTCTTATCATTTGTTGTACTAAATCTATCCCAGCCATACATTCGGTAATAGGATGTTCAACTTGAAGTCAAGTGTTCATTTCTAGAAAGAAAAAAATGTGTTGAACGGCTACATGAAATTCCACTGTTCCTGCAGATGAATAGTCTAGTTTTTTACACCGCGGCACCGCTTGTTGACCCATAGCTGTTCGAGTTGGTGCATCAATAAATGAGTTTGGCGCTTTTTCTATTAACTTGTGTTGATAGTTTGAAACCTTCTCTAGCGTCATTATCGTTTCTCGCTATCCTCATTCCCTTGCCACCCCTACCGGCTGAGCATCCTCAACTATTCATGGCAGTACTTTTAGTACAAAGTTTTGTACCCTAGCACATAGGTTTACTCTATGAAGATATAATCTTACATGTCGAAATGGCGTTTGTCAGATGTAAACATAAAGGTATGGTATTAGGATACAACATTTTGTGTTTACACATCTGAAATGTGTTGGGTACGTTGTTTACATCGATCGCACCCTGTATAGAAAGTTTATCTCACAGCTGTTCTGGGAGAAAGAATGTAATTGATCTATTAATATTCCTGTGAACAAATAAATGTCGCTATTAATACTATTCACATCGTATGCTATATTCCTTGAATTTTCACTCATATCGATAATTTTGTTTATAATGTTCAGACAGAAAGGTGTTCAGAGCAGATAAATTTACACAATGTACAATACAAGTAGTAAGGATCTGGGTTCTAATTTTGGCTGTTGAACCCGGACCTAATTTTGGCAGTTGACATGGTCCAATTTTGGCAGTTGACCGGATCCAATGGACTTCCTGTCACGTAGGTAGTTGTAACGTGGGTTCTGACAGGTTTTAGCCCGGAAGGTGTATGGTAGGGATTAGGGAGCCGTCTGATGAGATGTTGTCAGTTGAAAGCCGTTGAGTCAAAAGTCAACTGCCAAAATTTGAACCCGGAGTCAAGCTTTGGTCTTAGTGCCTCAGATAGCCCCACTTACTACGAAACCGGAAGAATTTGCGGTTAAGAAAGTGAAAAATTTATTTCTTCATCTTTGTGCTAAAAAACCTTCGCCATTCAATCAGCCGTCGTTACCTGTAGTCAACATGGCTCACATAATCGGAAAACACCCCTCAAGTAAGGGTCCCGGGTTCAAAACTCGGGCAAGTATTTGATTTTTTCTACTTATTTACAGCAGCCGCCGCCAGATGGTGCATTTAATGCAATTTCCTACCATCTGCGCGCTTCGCACCGTTTAAAAATCTTCAGCTAGAGTCTCCTGTCAATTATTGGCTCGATGTCGCTCTAGGAATGGTTTTGCTCCTCTACTAGTACACTAATTTGTACGATGGAAGACTGGTAGATCACAAAGTACCGATTGTTTTTTCAAAACTCTTGAGACCAAAACTTTTGGTAGAGGACAACTATTAATTTTTCCAAACTGTACTGCTACAGTTTCTCCAGTACAAATCTCAAATACTTATCTGTTACAAAGAAATGAGGAGAGAAATTCTAGTGGACAGGCTGAACTAGAACTATTTATCAACTATTTCGTAATTCAATGGACATTTTGAGTAGTGTGCACATATATTTGTAAACGTGTAAAAACCAAAGAAATTAGTGCTTTATTTAACCCACACCCATTTTACAAAATACATGGTCCATAAAATATTCAACTTAAATTTGTGAAAAATTACAAATATGCACAATTGTTAGGACTTTTTATTCAAATGTTGATCTCAATTTCACACTTTAGCTTCTTATTATACAGCATTTCATAATATCATATTTTCAGTACTGATTTTGGAGTTGTAGAAAGCAGTGCCAATCGTCAGGATCCCATACAAGATAATTTCGATTACTTTTCACAATGTAAGTATAATCATTTTAAAACCAATGTTGACCAAAATTAATAGAGGTTTATCTTTTCAGCAAACGGCAAAGACATACAACTCATCATAAACACGCATATCGAAGCTAGTAAAATTGGAAGACAGATAGCGGAACAAGTTATAGATTCGCAAAGAAGAGGTGTAGAATCTTCAGCAGAGAGTAGTCCAGATCCCGATCCAGAACCATCACCTTCGTTACCCATTCCAAGTACAGAGGTAGGTAAAATTATTTTCAACAGAGTTTGCAGCAGATATTATCCAAAATCAGGCAGAGATTTTTTTAAATTATAAATGCTGGACAAAGTGACAGGAGTCGCAAATAACGGTCAAAAGAACATAAAAACTTACTTAAATAAATCTGATATTTGACAACTATATCTGACGAAGTAAACTCTATTAAAAATCATCTAATAGAGACTCAAGAAACAAAAGTATGTATAAGAATAACTATAATCACAATAGAATGGAGATGATACAAATATACAAACAACTAATATATCCTCTCTTCGAGGTGTCATCCTTTCTACGCAAGACAATATATATTAAACAGAAATATAATATATATTGTTTCTGGTCGGGAGCCTTCATCAGTTGCGCTTCCCACAATTGAATGTCCTCTCGAACACTTCTTTATGCATTTGATGCATTTCGTTAAATTTGAAGACGCGAGATGTAAGACCGGCATCTAGGATTTTCAAGAGAATCAGTACACAGAGGTTCCGAATCTGGAGCCGTTCCGTGTAATTGCTGTTCTCCCTTAACTCCTAGGACAGAATGTCACGATAAAATTTTCAGGTTACTTCACCTGTCAGAGATATTGAATACTCTCTTCGAGGTGTCATTCGAAAATTTTATCGTGACATTCTGTCCTAGGAGTTAAGGGAGAACAGCAATTACACGGAACGGCTCCAGATTCGGAACCTCTGTGTACTGATTCTCTTGAAAATCCTAGATGTCGGTCTTACATCTCGCGTCTTCAAACTAATATATCGTTAATAACTACCAAACACATACACCAAACAAACTTATGAGTATAAAACAATACAATCGGGTTTATCAGACAAAATAAAAACCTTAGGAAATATGTGCTCAGGCACGTTTACGCAGCTCATAATTGTAAGAATTACATCTACCGTGCACCTTGTGTTTGTAGCTATACATATACAAATGGACAAATTAAGCTTAGTCAAGTAAGTACTAAGCAATGCTGGTAGCCACAAACAATATTTAAGGAAACTACCTGCATGATGATACATAATACTGAAATCGCAACACCACCTATTCCTAGATGAGTAAAAACACAAAAACGGTTTATCTCTGAAAATATCTGCAACCAGTTCAAAAAATTGACAGTTGATTGCCAGTGGGCGGCGTAAGACCTAAACATTTCGCGAGGCCCTCTGATGGTGCAAGAAGAAGAAAATAAAAAATTAAAAATCACTTTGATGCAGTATTATGCAAATACTCTTAATTTCCCTATTATAATCTATAATTTTTGCTGAATTATAATGTTCAAAATATTTTATTTTAGTCTCAAATTTCGACCAGTATCCCGTCAGTGGAAAACCATAGACCGGGCGGAAATTTGTCAGATTATCCGTTGACACCAAGTTTTCATGAAATTCAAAATAATGTGTCATTATCTAGCGTAGCAACTGATCCAGGTAAGTGTCTAGTGATAACCTAGTAACTTAATGGAGGAATCAATTATTTTTTATATCTCGTGTTAAATGCATAAATGTACCAAACATATTTTAATTGGTACAGTTCAACATCTGTTTTATTATTTCATCATTTTTACATAATACGTCAATCATTGAAGCTTTTTTGGATTGATAAATTTAATAGCAAGCTACCAGTGCCATCTTTTGAAGATTGATTCGTAGGTGATAAAAAACCAAAATATGTCATGAAAGTCGCTTTTGCCTTTTATTAACAATTAAAACAAAAAGATAGCTAAGACATAACACGGTTTTTATCAAAACGTTCAACAATTAACTAAGATGTTATACTCTGTTAATGCGGGGCCCAAAGCTGTTGATAGGTCTGAGCCAGTTGATATGATTTATCTAGACTAAAAGATTTTTTAATCATATCCGGTTATTATATAAACTTTAACAATACGGTGTTCGCGGAAAACTATTAGACTGGATTAAAGAATTTTAACATGTCGAGTTCGAATGCATGGTGAACTGTCTGAATCTTACGAAGTAATAACTGGTGTTCCTCATGGTTCAGTACTCGGGACTTTGCTGTTTAACGTTGTTTGTCGCTGACCTGGCTTTGCTTGTTTGGCTCTCGAAGCAGTGCTGTACGCTAACGACACCACCTTTTCTGGGAATCCAATAGCTTCAGATAACCAGCTTAAGTAGTGATGTTACTAAGTTAACACAGTGGTGCAGTGATTGGTATCTTCATGTAAATTTCGACAAGTTTTACATTGCTTACAATATCCAAAAACAATTGAATACGAAGAGATAATTGTGAATACGAATAGATAATTGTGTGTCGAATCAGAAGACTCGAAGTAGCAAACTATGTTTACTAAAGGCTGTGCCGTTTTAAATCAGTACCATGCTTACGTCGGGGTTTCTCCGGCTCTGGTTAGGAGTTTGTTTACATGGAGGAACTATTCATTTTCGCTGGATCGATTTGCGGGTACATTCAATAACATGTTTCACAATAACATAGTTTATTCAATTTTAACGATCACAATTTTCCCCATACAACATTGTTTTTGAGTCTATCGAAGTTCTGCAACAGTACTCGTTTCACTAATGTTCAAAACTACAATGGCCGATTAACGCCATTTGTACTTTCGTATTCCAAGAAAATTCTACTTTACACAAGCTTTATGAATTTTCATTACATTTCTTCCAGCAATTGTCCTACATTCACGATGTTTTATAAACAATGCTGTGTGAACTCAACGAGCTTGTATTCAAATTAAACTAGCAACATTTTACAAACGTTGTTCCCAAAAATCTATTTCAATTCAGTAAACTAATACGACTTATTACTTCGAAGTCAAACTAATACTGTTTCTTTCACCGGTCTACATTCCCAAAATGCTTTACGACCTTAGTTAAAAACCAAACTCTAACAAACTACCATTAATACCACGATTGCATCGTTTTAGATACGCAATTTACAAGCTATGCTTCACGACGCCATTATTCGCACACTTCTGTAATACTATCACTTTAACTACACTTTTAATAATACTACTGCAGGTTTCGAGACTATTTTCGTTGATTTCAAGATTAAAATATTGCTACCAACTGAGCATTGCTATCAACTGACAAATAGTTTTGATGTTAATGTCAAGTTACGATGTTGACTAAACCAACCGTTAGAGTGCTCTACGCATCTCTCTTTGGGTATTCGAGGTTATTTAACCCTTTCAAAAGAAAACTTAGTTTTCGAACAACAATAATTACTTTATTAATAACAGTCGAAAAGTTCCTGTTGTTAAGTAACAAAAAAAGCCAAATCGATGGTATTCATAATTTCCGTTTTTTTTTAATATGTCTCCTACTTGACTAAGTAAAATATACAAATCCTACATACGTCCAACACTTGAATTCGCGGTTCCGTATGGAATCCATATTTTATTGATATTCATCTACTTGAACAGTCTCAACGTATTCTACGAAACTGTGCTCTGTCCTTCGAAACTGTCCATACGAGGAACGCCTAGAAAAGTTGGGAATTACTTCCCTTACAGACAGGCGCTTACGTGGTCTTTTATTGGATTCTACATGATTAAAATTAGGTGAATTTAAACCAATTTAGAATGAATCGAATAGTCGACTAAGGGGTCATAATTTAAAACTGTCTGGAAAGATATTATAAGTTGTGTCGACAGTTCTTCATATCCACCCGATTCGTACGTTCATAGAATTCGAAGTAGTGAATGGCCGAGTATTGATTAAATAATAATAGTTTAAAAAAAACTAAAAAATACACTTTAATAGCAAACCGAACTAAAAAACAGAAAATAATGTTTAATTATGAACAGTTTATATTACAGCAGTAGAAAGTAAAAAGCGTGGGGTTCTTGAAATATTAAATTTTTATTTATTTATTTTATTATTCTATTGGCAACTATTTATAAGAGGAGAGTTATGCAAATATAGTGAAATGCTCCCCACGCTTTATACTTTCTAAGTTTTTAGTCTCATAATGATGTATTTATAATTAAGAAGTTTACTTAATGTTTGCGTAACCTTTCCATTTCATAGCAGTTCTACTACTGCCAACTAGATGGCAGTAGTTAATAGACAAATTTGTATTTAGTCAAGAGCACTGATAAAAAGACAACAAACGGAAAAATTCAACTTAAAGAATTGTATTGTCATCGCCCCTTGACACGTGTGCCAATTTTCAACTGAATTGGACTTCTTTAAGTTGGTGAAAATTACGTTGAAAATTTTCGTTACATAGATAGATACATACGTCACATCGACCTAATAAAAGCGTATTAAAATAAGACAAACTGTTTGTCTGACAGCCGTCCACCTTTAGCTAATTTAAAGAACATATTATTAACTAATCTTTTCGAAAATTGATTGGTCTAGAAATTTTTTTGTGAAGGAGGAATGGAGGATCTCAAAAATTTTTTACATGTATTTCCAATACAAAAAATGATGTATTAAATATAAAATTAATTTTTTCATACAAATTGTTAATTTGTTAATACTGAGTTTCTAAAAAAACTGAGTTTCTAAAATCAAGAATTTCTAATAATTCCGTACTCGGTGTTGTTGTATTAAAAGCTTCACATTTTGTGTTTGGGTCTTCATCGCAATTCAAGTCCGTAGCCAGCGGGGGGAGGGGGAATTGTTAGTTTCACGATTTAATTTTAACCAATTAATCATCTTTTTCATAAGAATAAATATTATATTTATACAATTTTATATATGATGGAAATACATGAACAAAAATATAATTTTTGCAGTCCTAATCAGCCATCACCAATCAAAAAAATTATCCAACCCACCCCGAAAAAATTTCCTGGCTACGGCCTTGTCCTAATTTAGTGTATTGACTCTATTTGTTTACTAATCTTCTCAGTTAATAGGCACTTCATTGTTGGTTCTTTGAGGTGCCACATTTGTAGTTGCTTGCGATTTTGTTTGAGAATGAGTTTTGAGCAACATTGCGGGTTGAGAGTTAAATTTATGAAAAAAAAGTCGATATAAATTCCTTGTACGTACATTTTAAACGACTTGAATTTACCAATTACTAAGAATTTATAACACAACAGTTTTAGGTGGAAATTCCGACGAAGGAATCATGGAAATCATGGAAGACAACGTTCGAGAACCATCGAACAGTGGCCAAACCATGGACGGTAACGATGAGGCAGCCATGGCTGTTATCATGAGCTTATTAGAAGCAGACGCAGGTTTAGGGAGGGCCTGTGGACTTCTCCGGACTACCGTGGCCATTACCTTGACCTGAGTAAATGAAAGTTCCTGCGACTGAATCAGTTGAACTAACTGGTAGCTGCTCTATGTACACTTTAAACGTTAAACTGCTTTAAATGTACCTATAATAATATAACTTTAATTGTTGTCCTTGACATAAACATAAATAAACATAATAAGTGTAGTGATCGATTTAAACCAGTTCTCACAAATATTGGAAGTTCTTGGGTTTTAAATTTGAAAATTGTAGCCCCCTTGTTAGGATAAAACTGCTTTATATGGTCATTGAAATCGCAGAGGAAATAAAAAAATGCTACATGAAAACTAATAATTTTTTAATGTTTGAACAATTTATAAAATAATAATAAAATCGAGACTTGTTTGACCTTGTTATAGTTTCTTCAAGGGCACCAATGATACTGAAGCTAAATACGAGAACAATAAGCTAGTTGCATGTAGTGGACTTAATTTTCACTATCTTATCATTTTAAGCTGTTCTAACATGTTTTACCTATATTCTCTTGATGAATAAGATCTGTAGTGTTCACAAAATGGTTCTTCTCAATGAAATTAGTTGATATGCTTCTGCATACTCAGGACATGTTATTCTATAAATTCCCTATATTTATAATTTACCAGTCGAATCATAATTAATAGAATTCCTAAATAATTATTGGTAACATTTACAGTCTTACAATCAAAATGTTTTAATTTGTTGCAAACATTTCATTTGGAAACATAATTAACAAATTGATAATTATTATACAACTTTTTCCTTAATTATTAGTCTAATTATAAAACACTAGACTTAATATTTGGCTTTCTTATTTAGTAAGTTGTCAAAAATACTAACTTATTCTTAACTGGTCTTTATTGTAATCAGTTTAATAATGGACAGATCTGGTTAAAATTACTTAAGGGAATTATAACATATATATGTGAAATGGAGAAGGCGTTATTTAGGGTGAATAATAGAACCCGTTTTTATTCAAACATATGAGCTTTGAAATAGTCAACAAATGAAAAAATAACAATTGTAAGTGTTGAAATGATCAACTTAGCTTGGTAAACAATTTTGCAAATTTTAAATATTTTTTTAATTATTTTTAACATTGTGGCAGTAATTTCGTTACATGCTTGTGGAATTCGTGTATTCGGATGACCTAAATTTCGCGGTCTAGTTCAATACTCTAAAGGTGCCGATACATACGTCCCTCGTCCGCCAGATATGACCACCCACGTTGGGTTCGTACCCTTCTTTAAAATGCGTTTTTTATGAATGGATATATTCATTCTACTCCCTGACCTACCCAAACATTTTGCGAAGATGAAAGATATTTCGACCAATTTGTACCCTTTTTTGCTTGCTTTCGGTGTTAATTTTATTCATGCAGGTGTTTTTCGATCCGTCAGTCCTATCCGCCAAATTTCGGTAACTACAAATGCGCGGCTCGATGCAAGGGATCGATGGTTTCGGGTCGTTTCCTAGTAGGAAATTTCAATAACTGCCAGGCCAAAATATTCAGAGTGCAATAAAAAGTAATAAAATGTAAATCTGCAAATGCCGAAAGAAAGAAAGCTTACGATATAGTTCAGTTACTGGAGGTTTTTAGGTGATATAACACTTAACTGTTAAAATTTGTATATTGAAATGCCCTTAAATTTGCTCTTGTCACTGGTAGATTGAATCCTAATCGTCTTTTCGGACGACGGACGTATAGAGATCTGTTTGAGTGTGTTAAAGATGGTGCTCGCGATACATTTTTTATGTAAGTGGAAGGTTGTAAAGTATCCCCGAATTATACCTGGCATCCTACGGACGAGGGACGTGTGTATCGGCACCATAATAAATCCACATGTAGAGAAATCTATTGGGATAATATCTGCTGATCGCACTGCCCAGTTTATATGCTAATCCATCTTTAAAAACCTTACGTATTAACGTGCTGGTGCACAATCTTATTGGAAGTAAGTACTCAAAATTTTCGAGAACAGAAAACGGATGGTCATCTAAAAGATTTTGAAGCGAAGTACATAATAGTTAAAATAATTTGGTAAAGTGCGAGTTGGACTCGCATACTAAGGTTTCCGTACGACCTTCAAGATTCTAGGGAATGAGTGCCTTATATATCATTTTAAAGGAAGCGTTTTAAATTTATAAAAAATATACACTTTGATTTTCCACACATATACTTTTTATTTTATCTGCTTCAGGATTCGCTTGATTTTTATAAGAATACATATGTATTTAATTTTCTAATTGGCCCCCAAAAATTAACATTAGAGTTTTATTTTACTAATAAACTTTAAGAAAAGTCTTTTTTTATATAATCTACTGCCTGTGTTTTGAGGCTCTGTAGACAGGAAGATAAAGGTCAAAATAGGTCAAGTTTTAAATTATAAATTATTAAATCTGTTATTCAAATTATTAAAAAATACAAATAAAATATATTTTTCAAAATTTAAATAGTGTAGTTTCTAAAGTGGGAATTAAGTCGATGTCTAATATTTTTGTTAATATCTTTTAAACAAATGATTTTGAAAATATGATATATTTGTAATTCACATAAGCCTTTTATCTGATATATTACATGATGGTTTGAAAATTGAATCTTTATTTTCCATTTAATTGTATAATTTGTCCCTAAAATTACTATGAGGATTTTCTAATAATTTATTTTCCGTTTAATTCTATCATTTGGGGGGCAAATAATAGAATTAGCGCATATTTTTCAGGTCTTATAGTTTGGGGAATAACGAATAGGTAATTTTTTAAATATATTTTAAAATAATCATTTTAAAAAAAAAAAAATATATTTGTATTCTTCATAATGAGCCCTGTGATTTGATATATTACATACCCGTTAGAAACAATTATACATTTTTATTTTCCATTTAATTCTATAATTTGCCCCCCAAAATAAATATTAGGGGTTTTTCCTTATTTTTCCAGTAAAGTTCAGGTAAGGGGCTATACCTCCATTTTTTTCAAAATTTTCCAGCTTATAGTTTCGGGGATAGGGGAAGGGGATGGGTAATTTTTTTTATATTTTTGTTAATATCTTTTAATTAATTTATTTTAAAAATATGAAAAAAATATTTGTTTTCTTCATAATGAGCCCTTTCATTTGTTATATAACATGATGGGCTAGAAACAATTTTAATTTTATATTTAATTCTATAATTTGCGCCCCAAAATAAATATTAGGGGTTTCTTCTTATTTTTCCAGTAAAGTTCAGGTGAGGGGCTATACCTCCATTTTTTTCAAAATTTTCTAGCTTATGGTTTCGGAGATAAGGGAGGGGGGAATGGGTAATTTTTTTATATTTGTGTTAATATCTTTTAATTAATTTATTTTAAAAATATGAAAAAAACATATTTGTTTTCATCGTAATGAGCCCTTTCATTTGATATATAACATGATCGGTTAGAAACAATTTTAATTTTATATTTTCCATTTAATTCTGTAATTTGCCCCCCAAAATTAAAAGTAGAGGTTTCTCCTTATTTTTCCAGTAAACTTCAGGTCAGAACCTATACCTCTATTTTTTTCAAAACTTTACGTTTTATAGTTTCGGAGATAAGGAAGGGGGAAATGGGTAAATTTTGGTATATTTTCGTTAATATCTTTTTAAATATATTTTTTTAAATATGAAAAAAATATATTTGTGTTCCTGAGAATGAGATCTTTCATTTGATGTATTACATGATGCGTTTTAAAAAATTTTAATTTTTAAATTTTCATTTAATTCTATAATTTGCCCCCCAAAATTTATATTAACGGTTTCTCCTTATTTTTCCTGTAAAGTTCGGGCAACGTTCTATATTTCCTATTTTTTTCAAAATTTTAGGCTCAGTAGTTCAGAAGTACCCTTTAAATCAATTTTTTTTCTTTTACGATATTTACTCCTGATCGGGTCACCAAACTATACATTGATACCAAATTTCAACCTCTTCCGTCCAGTAGTTTAGGAGAAAATTGCTGTGATGTGACAGAGGCAGAAATCTTGAGTGATATTATAAGGGTATCCGTATATTGTATATACGGAACCCTAAAATAACCTAGTCAAAACTTTCCGAACGTTGTAAAATGACCCAATTTGTAAAATTAGATATTACTGAAATGTAATAATTATCTGTTGGTTTTTGTATTACCACAGCCTGCTTTTGGAAAGATTGTATTTTCATTAGATGCTCTGGAATATTTATTTTTAAGATTTTTTCATTACAGAGTGTTACAAGTTTGGAAATAAATATTACTGTATGGTAATAAATATACGTCATAGTCTTGACGTTATTAACTTTAAAGTTATATAAATGATTAACTATTTTGATTTACAAATAGTATACCCAAAATACAAGGTTATTACACGTCAGTAAATATATCCGTGTAATATATAATAATAATAAAAAATCCAAGTCCGTATTTAAAAAAGAAATGGCTAGAGCACAAAACGTCAAAAATAAAATTTAAAGACAGCATTTTGTAAAGCGGTAAGAATTACTTACCTTTAAAATTAATTAATTCAATAGGCATTTTTCACAAACTATCCCGTATATCAGGAACTAATAGGAATTGTCCAAAACGACAAAAAGATCTTCAATAAGTCCCCAAAACGGAAACTGTTCTCTAATTTAACCGACCTGGTAGTACTGAACCTTTAGGGGACACCCGATATATGTGGGTTTAAATGGTCTGAAAATTAAATGTGGACTAAAGAAACATAAAAATATTTAATGTATTTAAAAAACGCAGGCATGAAGAACATAGATGTAAACGATTAAATCTGTTAGAACAACTTGAAATTCAGAACTGTTTAAAATTAAAACCCTTGCATACAACTAATAAATAACCAGCATAAATTTATTAAAACATAGATATTACGGGAAATACTCAATATTTCAAAGCCTTAATTTTATTTATAATAAATGTAGGGTCGTCTATTTACTGTATATATTCTTAAAGAAACTCTAACAAGGTGAAACACTTGAACATCAACTCTACTTACAACTTCAAGAGCATCAAACTCTTTTTAATACTCCGTTGTTTCACATATTAGTTTATCAAACATTTCATTTTTAAATTTGCAATTCGTTGTAAATACATGAATTATCCAACTAAAAAATAATTATCATGGCGTTACAATTAATCACGATTGCGGCCCCATCTTTGTGATAGGCCAAGAAATTGTCACATTGCACTTGTGTACACAAAGATTATCTGAAACTTTCAAAGTTCCTAAGAAATGGTTTTATCGATTACATTAAGTAACTGGTGCTGTGATGTATGAAATATATATTTTTAGTATGTGAAATTCAACATTTTATTATTTTAGCAACCCTTTCCTATTTTATACCCCCAGTTGTCAGCAAACGATAAACTACTGAGTCAATAACATACATTTTATATGGAACAAGTGTACCATCTGAATAAGCTTGAACAATCCTTCTGAAGTTTGGTTGCTTTTATGTGCGTTAAGATGGGAGTTTCCTATGCCTAATTATATGCCAAAAGCAGGCCTGTCTAACAGAAAATTGACTAACTTTAGTACCCCATATAATTTTTAATATGAAAATGTAAATACTTTTATTTTTAATTTTGTTATACCAGAAATGGAACTTTTAATATATTGATAGGTACTCTCTTTGAGTTCAAAATATTTGACTGACACCAAGATTAATTCTTTATTTTCTCATAAATTCACAATTAATTGTTCGTTATCAATTTTCTTTATACGCTCGATGACACATACCTTCGCTCTTCACTGAATTGAACTGCTTCTGTAACCTAACCTATCACATTTTCTCTAGAATGTTTCCGAAGTAATCATATCTTTCTAAAGTATATTATTGTTTTCTTGAATGGAATGGAATTTTCGGTACTTTTCTGGTAATCAATCAGAAAAATATTTTTTGTCGTGAATTTTTTACTTCGGAGAGGTAGTTTCTGATACAGATTAGTTTCGAGAAAGATTCCTTTTCTAGTATAGTAGAATATTTGAGTTCAATTTTTTTCTCACCGACAATATATAACTCAGTTTCTTTACGTTTAACTTGTCTCGAATATACACCACTAAATTTCACAATTCTCGAGTCTATATTTATACAAGGTGTATAAAAAACAGGCTCCAATGTTTGCTTGAAGCTTTGTTTGAAATTAAAAAAGTATCATATAAATGTAGTTCCGACAATTTCAAGTTATAGTGTAGATTCTGCAACTACGTTGTGTTCTATGAAGGTATATGGGCCCTGATGCCAATATTTACGATTTGGTCAAACAGAGCATGATTTTTATTACGGTAAATAACATCCACCTGACCGTCGCATAATTTGAGAACAGATTATAAGCGTATGAAACACGATGGATCAATGTTCAGCAAGCAGGTCCAGGGGGGTAGCTGCGTCTCTCCCTATTTCGCACGGCCTGCCAATGGTGATAGCTTTGTTATTATTTGAATATTTGGTGGTATTTGGGAAGGGTTTAACATATTTTAATAGAAAATGATTAATTTAGCCTATAAAAATTTATTTTATAAAAAAATTAAGGATCGACATATAACAATTTGACCTAAAACATCGGGTGGCGCCACGCGATGTTTGGTTTCAGATGTATAATGAAATTAAAATGTATTAATGAAATAATAATAATAGACATTTATTTATAGCAGAATGATTGTAAAATTGCCTTGCAGTTTACAAGCACTTCTCAGTTATCACACAGCAGACAAATAAATGACCATTATGCGGACAACCAATGCTCGCGTAGCGCCCCCTAACCCCTCCCCCCCGTCGTCGCATACCAGCACCAATAGAGAAATGAAAGTGTACATACAAAATGAACAAAACTATGAAAAATCAAAACTAACAAGAATTCAAGGTTTTTACAATTCCAGGTGAACTAAATATCTTGGTTGGATTATATTATTATTCATTATAAAGGCAATTTTGTTTAGCACAGAAATAAGTAAGACCAGTTATTCAAAAAAATAATAATATAAAATCGTTTAAAAAATAAGCTTTTATAAACTATGCACTATATTTAAATTATATTTACTGTAAAAAGTTAAATAGTAAAGCTAAATATAAACTCTATCGTGATATATACATACTTAATAAAATTTAAATAAAGCTTAAGGTGTGAAATGCCCATAGGCTAGATACAAAGATTTCGAATTAGTTCCTATTTTTGGTGGGAATATACATGATTCAGCTAGGTACGTACATTCCTAGACAAAAATTATGGGCAGTTGCATTTTGTATGTATTTTTATAATTTTGAGAAAGTAAACATTAATATAAAAGCGTTTATGGTAAACAAGAAAAACGTTTGTTTAGTGTTTTTTAATGATGGCATTTGGCATCATTCATTTAGGAAAAGTAAGGTGGAAAATAATGAAACATTATTCGAAAATTTTACCAAAAAAAAATAACAGTGGCTTGTTATCTGGGTTTCATACAAATGTGATTATCGGTATAGCCCCCTCTCCTACACCTGTGCAGGGGCGGATCCAGACACGTGCGTCCGGGGGGCGGAGATTTCTGTCTCAGGAGGGCGATTTCATGCTTCGGGGGGGGATCCTGTACTAAAGTTACCTAATTATAATTTTATACCCAGATTTCTCGGGCTACTATATTAAAAATAGTATTTGTGAGGTTGTTTAAACCCATAGAAGTTACCTTCTTCTAGGCGCTTGGAGTTAAGATTACCTCGTTTTAATAGAGAGCCTAAAAGATAGCAAATTTACTATCTTTGAGGCTCTCGGTGGGGGCAATCGCCACCATCGCCCCCCCCCTGGATCCGCCCATTAACCTGTGAAGAGGTTTAATACGCCTTGGCATGCCTTCAATAACGGGAGTAGCCAAGGCCGTAACCAGGAATTTTTTTCGGGGTGGGTTTTCGGGGGGGAAATTTTTTTATTTGAAAAATGTATATTTTTGTTAATGTATTCCCGGGATATATAAATTACTATAAATATAAAATTTATTCTTATGAAAAACATGTTTAATTGGTTAAAATTTAATCTTGAAACCAAAATTTCCAAAATTTCGGGGGGTGTCCCGCCGGCTACGGGCTTGGAAGTACCCTTTCATAAAGTCCAATTTAATTTTGAGAAAAGTTAGATTTTTTTAAAAATATTACTTACAAGGATTTAATTAATCAACATTACAACTGTTAAGCTTTCCCATTCATATCTTAAGTCCTCATCTGATGGCATACTTTGAAAGTGGGAAAGATTTTCATCCTACATAATTTTCTGCAACTTTTTGTCTCATAGCTTCTTCTAGATAACAATTAATTGGTTTACATATATTATATTTTGTTTATGTGAAATTCCCAATAAAGTAAATAACATAAAGTTAAATAAAGCCAAGTACAGTCAGCAACCTTGATTTAGATTTTTGTTTATAACAAAATCAACTCTGGGAATGCCATTCAAATGTAATTTTAATAATATCTTTACCTACACTTTGAATTGCATTTATTATTTTAGATACCCTCTTGATTATTGAACTCCTTTTACCATGTTTTTGTTGAGGTTGTGAAATACTTTTATTAAAATTTAAGAAGGCTAATTAGTTTCCCTATTTAACATTGTGTTTGTCGAGGAGTTGTTATATCATGAATAATCTACCAACTGTTGATAATCTTTTTTCATTTGCTCTTCGTTTATCAGATGTTTCAATATGTTGTATGCTGCTACTGATATTAGTTTTCATTTTAAAATTTATACCACTGGCGTTAACCCAATAGATATCTGCTGAGACTTTCAAATTATTGCTAACAAAAGTTCTTAGGTGTTTATTACTTTCAACCTATTTTTACTCCACAATACAGAAGGTTTATTGCCAATTATTGCATTAAAATCTCCCGTTAGAATGATTTGGTCGTTTGTGTTACCTTCCTTTAGATTTTTTTGAATTGTTTATAAATAACCCTTTCTTAAGCTTTCCCTTCCTCCATCGTATATATTGCAATGATTCATCAGACTTTTATTCTTATGTGCTCTGAAAGTATTCAGTCAGTTATGTAGTCCTATTATTTGGGTCCATACATAAAATCACACCTGTTCTGTCCGTATAAACCATTTGCTATATATCAATATGTATTCTTTTACATTTTGCGTCCTCTTAGGTCTCGTTATGGTTCCTGTTGTTGCTGTGAAATATATACAATGTTGCAATAGGATTTTCTTTAATTCTACCTCTTTGTGTATAATTTCTCTGGCATTCCTGGTTGCTAATTTTATTTGTTATTTTATCCTTCCTTATTTGTACATTAAAGTTTTGAATTGGCCGATTACTTCCAAACTGTTTTAGCCCGACTAGAAAGCTATTCTAGTATATACTAATAACAGAAATTTAGTCACAGTCGCAGGACGTTTGATTTATTTATGTATCTATGTTTGCTATCAGCCTCATGATATTATGTAAAGAAATATTTCTAAATTTGAATATTGAGTAAACAGAGCTCTGGGGGCAGGAACATATATAGAATGTAGACTGTGTTCAGAAAATTCACAACTATCATATCTATTACAATGGGAATCTGCAACTCAAAATTATCCCCTGTGAATTCTAGAATTTTCAGACTGTGGATATTATATAAACTTCAATATTGTTTATTTTATATTTGTAATGCCAAGGAGTTGAGAAGTGCAAAAAAATTGGAAACACTTAAACTTTAAGAAAACTGGCATATATCTAAAAAATAAAACACAAATCCACGGGCATACAGAGAAGCGGGGGGGGGCAGCTTCCCCCCGGACCTGACAAAACAACCGTAAGCCATTAAACCTTCCGATAAATTTGCTAGTATGCCCTCCGACCAAATTTTCTGAATTTTTCCCCTCTCTAGGACAATTTTTTTACCGATTTGCTCCCCTCTAGGTACATTTTTTTTCCAATTTGTCCCTTCTTAAACCAAAAGCTGAGTACGCCCCTGCACAAATCTATTTCAATTATTGTTTCCAGACATTTATAAACTTATGGTGCTGATATCTGATTTTAGTTTTATCTAGCCTTCACACTGCTCGAAATCAATGTTCTTAATAGTCAGCTAATTACAAACTTTACTATGATAATTAAATCTGAAATATAAACTATTTTATACATCATACAAAAATAGTTAGGTATCTACTCTTTGGTGAATTTCAACAGAATATTTGAACTATGTCACAATTTCAGATTTCTTACGTTTCTTCCCTTCATTTGTAACTAAGTTCTCTGATAATCTTCTTTTCTTAGATTTTTTCACATTATTATCTGGCGATGCAGTTTCATTTTCTTGTTCTTCAGGAAGGTGTTTATGTTTGTCTTTTTTCTTTTTCTTTTTAACCTTGCCTTCTGGAAGATCAACTTCTTCATCATTCATTCCTACTTCCACAACTTGATTGTTTACTATTTCTGCATCATCAAATAATACTTTGGCTGCTTTCTTCTTTTTCACTTGTATGGTTTCCAAAATGTCTGCTATTACTGGTTTTGAAACAATTGACCTAAAATACATTTGAACATATGATTTTATGAATATTCAAACTTAAAAAATCAAAGCATGGATATTCTTAGGGCATCAATTTTTATGTTCAATTTTCCTTTCTTTTTTTTTTAAATTGTACTCCATGTATCTTATCATTAAAATAATAACAATTTTAATTTAAAAATATCCTCCATGATCAAAAAAATTCTGTGTCAAATGCCACTGCCAGTGGTTCCAATGAAGGCCAAAAGTGAGGTCAGTATTTTACAAAGTAATAACCTCAGTTTCTTACAAATAAAGAGCCAGTTAATACTGCCAAAAATAGATGTTTGGTCTTGATACAATATACTTTAAAATAAAACTAATTTTTTATAGTTGCCCCATTCTTTGGTGCCAAAATCTAACATCTAACATTATGTTATTAGATAAAATTAACAATAAGGTCAACCTTATAGAAAATGACATGTTAAGTATGAATTTCACAGATTATTCTATGAAAGTGAAAAGGCAAAGAGACCATCTATAAAACTTGGAAAATATATCAAAATTGGTTCAAAACAATCATATGTATCACTACTATAAAAATTAAAAATTAATATGCTGGACACCATGCAGGTAAACATGATTCAAAGTGACATGAAATTTGTCTGTTGCAGGTCACTTTGAATCATGTTTACCTAGTACTAATTGCTCATCAATTTCTAGATGTTGGTAATGGAAATAGAATAATGAATTTCTTCTGACCAGTTTATAACAATACATCTACAAAAATGTCTATTTTGTCTAACCCCCACACTAGTACTCGTCTAATCCTATATAAAGGCTTGTGACAATATAAATTTATTTCAAAACACAACTGATCTGTGAAAATTTGAGAATTAAAGCAAACAAAACGAGTACCAATAGTGAATGAAAATGAATCTGGCTTAGGCAAGGCACAAATTGAGACGCGTATAGCCCGTGTGACATGACGGAGGTGGCGCTACCCAAACGTGTCACACACGTCGCGTGGTGTTTCGCATATTGAGACGCAGTTCGTACCCAATTGCTTCAGAAAATGTCATATTCATGAACAAATAAGTTTGATATTTCAGTTTTGTCTTCATATAATTAGTATATTTTGTATCGTAGTACCCTTTTTGAAACCCTACTGCCTCTTTAAAATGTCTTCTTGACATTTTTCAAAACAGTTGACAATCTGTTCACACGTGCGGCTCGAGAACCTGTGTCTCATCTAGAGCGCAACGCGCTTGTCAGTAGACGCGCGTGGTGCCTCGCAGCAATTTGCGCTGTTCCTTTCAATACTATAAGTATGTTACAAAAGTTCGCGTTGTCGCTGTGTCATGTCACACGCGCTATACGTGTCTCAATTTGCGCCTAGCCCTAGAGCTGAAACTTCTCTTATGGTACACAGAAAGAACAAAAGAAAATCACTAATCTGTGCAAGTTTTCAAAATTAGCCTGCTACAATTTACCTTCAATACACATTTCAAATATTTATTTAGGAAAATGCTAGGAACTGAAAGTCCCTATAAATAATAATAATCATTTTGAAATTACTTTATGACATGTTTTACTTAAAATTCAAATAAGACTTTTAATAATCTCTATTGAAAATATTGTTTCGACTAGACTATGGTCCAAAACCATCTAGAATTAAATTAGTGTCCAAAACATAAAGGTCACATTTCACATTTTCTGTACTGAAACATGTCATTTAAAAAAACTCATTTAATGACATTTGTATTTAATACTTTTTATATACAGGGTGACCCAACTAAAACATACCATCTGGAATATTTCCCAAAATACTCATTATTTTCAAAATCACAAAAACAGAATAATTAAAATAGATAATTCACTCATAATTTTAATGACTTTTTGCTTTTACAACAAGGAAAATGAAACTGACAATAGATTTTAAATCATTTCATTATAAGAGATGTTTAAAATGGTTATCTATTTTAATTATCATTGAGAAAAATATCCAGGAATTTTGATTTAATTTGCAAATTCCTTAAATGTTGAAGGACTATCAAAAATGACAACTGTTGAATTCCTTTTTAAACAAGCTTTAAAATAAGGTGTAAGTTATGGCAGGGTTTCATTTAAAAAGAAAATGAGTAGCTAGAGCTGGAGTGATAAGGGTGCTATTTAATTAACAGTTAGTGTAGCCAAATATGTCCCCCTTTGTAAATCTTTTGACACGTTTTTGAGATTTTCAAATAATGATTATTTTGGGTCGTTTTCATGGTAGCACCGTGTATGTATTCAAAGATATTTGAATACTGTAAAAACCGCAAACTAAATTAATAATCTACTTACAATAATTTTCCTTTTATATAAGGAAGGTGCAAAGATGTATCAAGATCTTCTATTTCGAACAAAACCTCATAACCAACATGAACATCATCCCCAAGCCATTTGTCTTCACTTTGTGGTTTTGGCAAAGAAACATTGAAAGTATTATATACTAATACCCCTAAGAAATCCTTGCCTTTTCTATTCACAACACCTTGCATTTCTTTTCCTATGTGTGGTTTAAAATGAAGAAATCACTTTCCAAATCTATGTGAATACCACTGCAATCATCATGAATTACTCCGTTATCATTAATTAATTTAATATTTTTATATCCTAATAGAATGCCTTCCAACCTGAAAGTTAAATATAAAATTTCTTTGCAACACAAATATGTATATACACCTACGTTTTGTCATATTTAGCAATGCCATTATTAAGCATTTCTTGAATCGAACTGCTGAAATTTTTTAGGTGTATTGGGTGCAGAACCATATGATGTCGATTCCTCTGAATAGACACACCAGAAGTATTTTTCTTACATAATTTCTCTAAATTTGTTACATCTAACTGAAGGCCAATCTTAAATTTGCCAGTCCCTTTAGAAGAATTATTTAATGCCATGTTTTAGTTTTATAAAAAAAATTAATAAGTATTTATTATCCTGCAACAGGGATCTGTTTGGGTTCCGCACAGTTAAACGGCGAAATATAAAAGCACTGTGTTTCAGTATGTTTACTTTTATTTATCTTGGCCGTTAAGCATTTCTAATTTCTAACCTAATTTAAATTTGAGGTTAAGTAAGTTAAGATCCATAGAGGTTATTAAAACAAAAAGCCCAATTCCCTGTTAGTTTCATTACACTGTACTCTACCAAAATGGAGGATTTATCACTTCTATTTTAAGAGAAATTATGAACGAACCCAAGTTTTTTAGCGGAAAAAAAAGCTGAATCGGTTTAGGGTATTGATGTTGTGCAGTTTTGATAGCCACATTTGCAAAATAAAATTGCTGGTACTGAACCAATAAACAATTAAATGAAGTTTTCCCAAATAATAAAATTGTCTAATAGACCTCACCAGCCCCAAACATTCGAAATATTAACAGATTGAGAATTCTTAGTTTCTGAAGCGATTTGTCTAGTCAATTCCGATCACGAACGAGACTTTAGCCTGCGAACTAGGGGTATTTCTACATCCCTAGAGCCGGCCGGTTGTTGGATTCGCTATCTTAGACCAATCAATAGAGATTTTTTCCTGCAAAAAATACTATCAGGATACTGCCTGTGCCATCACATTAAGAATGATTTGTAGTGATATTTTGCTACCTTTTCCACTCGCAACTATGGTTTTTTACTTTATTATAAACAATTGAAACAAGAAAATTGCTTTTTTTTCGTTGCATGTTTATAAAATGAAAAATAATAAACTAATCTCAATGGTGTCAACAGGTGAATTGTAAAGCATGGAAATACCAATTAAATGAGCCCAGGATCGATCCGATAAGATCTTTAGTAACAGAGAAAAACAAAAAATACTGGAAAATTTAGCGGTTTTCTTTACATAATTATAACTCCGTCACTATCGAAGTTGTAGAACTGGGCTTGTGTGAATTGATAGTAATTGATATCTACCTTATGCGTGACTAAACCAGGCGCTGTCGGTTTATTAGTTTTTGAATAATTACTATCTGAATTTTTTAGTCCACTATTCTTGCAGTGTGTCTCGATGCGACATGGATCGTCAAATATCAATTCAGAATAGAGATGTTGAAAGTAGAGGTATCATTCTACAACGCCTCTATTTTCATTTTTCCTTAAATGTCTGTGAAATATACGAAAAATGGTAGCAAAAATGAACAACATTTGGTGAGCGTATGAATGTGTTCGAGTAGTGGGGAGAACACGGTTGTTGAGGGAACTGCTAACAATAATTATTATCGATAGTAACTGTCACTCTGACAGATGGTAAAAGAATTTAATCGTTAAAAAAACTTCTACACAGAGTGATTTGTTCGATTTTATTATATCAAATCAGAACTGTTTGTTTATTAATATATTTATATGTAAATGATTTCTCGGAAACGTTTTTGCTTTAATTTGTGGATTTTGGGTTTAGGGAACATCGAAGGAGAGCGGTCATTAAAAAAATTCTTACTTATGAGGATTTTAAATATTAAAACGATCTATGTATGTGCCTCTACTATATATTACTATACGCTTCCCCTCAACAACAGTGTTTCCCCCACTCTTTGGATACATTCATACGCTCGCCCATTTTTTGTCATGTTTGCGAACATTTTTCACATATTTCACAGATATTTAGTGAAAAATGAGAATAGAGGCTTTGTAGAATGACACCTCTACTTTCAACAACTTTTTTCAAAATTGAAATTTGATTATCTATGACGCGTGGGGGCACAATGCAAAAATAGTGAACAGAAAACTTTATATCACAATTGTTGAAAAACTAATAAACCAGTAGCGCCTGGTTTTGGCATACATAAAATAGATGTAAATTACTATTAGTTCCTACAAGCCCAGTTCTACAGCTTCTAAAGTGACGAAGATACGATTTAAAAAAAAAATCCTACATTTTTCAGTATTTTTTGTTTTCCCTGTTATTAATGATCCAATCGGATCGAGCCTGGGCTCATTTCATTGATATTTTCATGCTTTACAATTGACCTGTTGACACCATTGAGATTAGTTTATTATTTTTGATTTTATAAACATGCTAAGAAAAAAAACGTAATTTTCTTGCTTCAATTGTTTATAATAAAGTAAAAAACCATAGTTGCGAGTGGAAAACATAGCAAAATATCATTAGGAATCTTTGTTAATGTGATGGCACAATCGGTATCCTGATAGTATTTTTTACACATTATCATTTAATTTTTGCTCTATTGATTGGTCTAATCTGCCGCGGAACTTCCTTCATGAGACTTACAATTCTTTTCTATGAATGAGGAATTCCCAGTAAACTCGAGTCATATGCTGGTGTTGATTACATATCTGCTCTTTGCTCCCTTCGCTATTACCGATTGAATGACTTAGTGAGTTCTTCACTCTTCAGACCGGTACTCGAAGCATTTTAGCCCACCGAAGTACTTTACTACTACAAAAAGAGTACAAGGATTTTAATTTTTACCTGGATATGTGTTGTGAAAGGGCCCTTAGAACATTTGTAGAGAGGACAAGAAACTTGGTGCAATTCCGGTTATTTTTATATGTTACTCATATTAATGTATTTTGAAAATAAATGACATTTTTCCCTAATACTGTACAAAGATATAAAAAAACACTGAATAGACCAAAATAGAGAAGATTAAAATGAGCGACTAGGATAATACTAATTAGATACTGTATACTCTCAGAAGCTCATTCCGTATTGTTTAACTTTTTACGAAACATTAATACAGCTCCAGTACTAACCGATTTATTGTGACTGAACGCAGTGCCGAACGCCGATGATAAAATAAAAAACAATTACTCATCATATATGCATATTTATTGAGACATTATTGGACTTATTGTGAAATAAGAGTACATCTTTATTAATTTTCTTTAACATTTCTCGTAACCTTGTCCTCCTTGTCTGGACTTTCTGTAATCAATCCTTTTTGCAGCAAACTTGCGATGCGATTTATATCGAGAGAGGCGTCTTTGGCGCTTATTTTCTTCAAAGCGCTATTAACTATGCACAAATCTCCTCGGAGCTCAGACACGACAGCAGTTATTTTTTGAGCATTACTCAGTACTTCGACGCTTTGAGTATAAGGGTTGTAGCGTAGTCCAAAAGGGCGCTGAATCTGTTCAGCAAATTTCCTAAAACAATTATCATTTTTAGCTTTATTTAGAGATTGAATTAAAATTCTTTTCGAATTATGCAGCTTTTGGGGAGTAGGTAACGAGTGATAGATTACCCTTATCTATTAATTCTTTAATAAATAACAACTTAAATTACATACCATAATGTCCCTACCATACCATAAATAAATTATCCCTCAGATTTTGAAATTTTTCAAGAATCATCATAACATTAGATTTTCTCACAAATTTGCTAAAACGAGAATGAGTTCTTCACTAAAGTTAAAGATCAAATCCCAAATTTCACAAATTGAATGTAATATATAAAATTGATTGCAACAATTGTTCAGCCACTTATATTGGATAAACTTCAAGAAAACTTAAAGATTGTGTAACTTCTCATACAAGCAATTGCGAATTCGAGAATTGTCATATACCTACCGAACTTTTATTACTCCAGCATCCTTGCAATAGAAGAAATTCATTTAAAAAAAGATTTATTTTTGAGATGGTGTATTTCAACAGCTGCAATTTACTTTAAATCGATTATAGAATTCAAAAATCTTGTCACTCCAATTCTAATTTCAGTTAAATTATATTCACCAACTTGATAGTATTAAACTTTTTTAATTCAATAATTATCAGCTTTCTCTTTAATTTCTATAGTAATCACTTGCGTTATAAATTTCAATTTGACATTATCATCCTCTTACACTTTTGAAATGCAAAAATATTAGATACCATTTAGCTAATAGTGATTTTAAGTAATTTTGACTTTTGTGCTATATAATTAACACGTATGGTTTCTGTACAATGACATTTCAATATAACAATAATAGTTATACCATTATTATTATTTTTCATTATTTCCAAGAAATAGTTTTGGGAATGAAGATTCTTAATCCGGCTTGCGCTACGAATTGATTCATACAAATCATCACAAAAGGAAAAAACGTTATGCTCCCTCAACTTTATATGTGCGGTAATAACCTTAATACTGTTGAAACTTATTAGTTATTTGTTTATAATATCTCACTGTTGCAATTTTGCAATAAAGATTCGAGAAATGGAATCTACAGCAAGTATCTGTAAATAATATAAATTGAGGAAAAGAAGAGAAACATTATGTCACGAAAAAAATTTTGTTCCAATGGGGTGGCCAACTATACCTCTCGTTTTTGATTTTATTCTCAATAAAATATTGTTAGGAGAATTCATCCGGCAGCTGGTGCAATCGGCTATCAACCAGTTCGTGGAAGGGACATTATTCCGACACTTCTGGGAATGCGAAATGTTTTGTCTCTCAACAGGCCGACCGCTGTCGTTACTGGGAATTCCCTTAAAGCTTCCAAAACATGAAAGAGTCTCCCGATGGTTCGTGGACTTACCAGACAATTCGAAGAGAAATATAAAAATATGAACTGCTGGCGATAGGAGGCATTCAGTTTTCGACGGTCGTATTGTACAGCTAAGATAAAATGTAAATAGTAGTTTCTGTGAATATTGTGTTAAAGTAGTGGAAATAAAGTAGAGTGAGTTGGACTGTGTTTTTAAATAAATCCAAGAACTGAACAGAACCCGATTGTGAAAATAAAAACATTACAATATGCATAAATTTAAGGTTATACCTCATTTTCTCCTTTGCCTCTTCAAACGAATCCGTATACCAGTATCCAAGTTGATAGTCCGTTATAATACATTCTTGTTTACAAGTCAGCTCAGGATCAAATCGCCTTACTTTTTCTGGAGAACTTATAGCATGCTTCAGTTCAGCTACTGAACTTAGCAGTCCAGCGCCATATATTTTTAGCTCACCGTCTTGCTTAGCCAAACCAAATTCAACAGTGAAAAAATACAGCTGAAATGTGAGAAGTGTATTTATTATATTGAGAAAAAGTAGAAAAAAATGTTTAATTCTGTTGTACCACATAAAAGTTGTGAAGTAGGTATAATGAAGTGTCATACCGCTGACAAAGAAAATTTTAATTTGACTACTTTTAAAGAGTCCAAGATATCTAAGCATCTCTATCTCATTTAGTTTTAACATTTTAACATTTTAAAGATACCTGTTCGTATTAACCCAATTTGTTTTCATCACCGCTTTCTACAGTTGCTGTAATTTTGCTACCACTACAGTGCTCTTCAATTTGTAAGAAATAATTTTACTCTTTGAATTTTATAAGTAATTGAAACTAAATAATTCTCTCGAAAATCCTAGATGTTGGAAATTAGGAGAATGTATCCCCTTTCCTCTCCAACATTATAAAACAATAGAATTAAATTATTAAAATTATATTTCCAAGAAATTCACAGCTTCTATATTTTACCAATTGTAATATAATGACAATAAAATACCGTTGCTAGTTTATTCACATCATCCTCACAAGCTCCCAAAGATGCCAATCCAAGTTCTTGAGAAAATTGTGCAAAACTCGTGTTTGCTAGTAATGGCATGTGACCAAGGAGTTCATGACAGCAATCACTAAAATTAATTAAAAATAATATTAATCATTACGAAAAACTTGAGAAAATGACTGTGTTTGGACTTACATTTATAAAACATTTTTTTAATGGTTGATACCTATTTAAGTTGTTCAGTAATTAATGTATTCACAAATAAATACATTTTTAAACAATCAAATACTTTTTCTGAGTCGGGGCCACGTTAAACAGCAAATTTGCAAAGTTCAACCCATAATTGTACTTACTTTTATGTTTTGTTGGGAAATAACACCACAATCGAAATTCTAACCTAGTGCTAGTTTCCTCGAAAATCCTAGATGTCGGTGTTTATATTTCGCGTCTTCAAATTTAACGATATGTATCAAATACATAAAGAAGTGTTCTAGAGGACATTCAATTGTGGGAAATGTAACTGATGAAGGTTCCCTAACCAGAAACAATATATGTATATATGTATATTGTCTTGCGTACAAAACAAAAGAATTACACCTCGAAGAGAGTATTCAATATCTTTGACAGGTGAAGTTAACCTGAAAATTTCATCGTGACATTCTAACCTAGGAATTACGGTTAACAGCAATTACATGGAACGGCTCCAGATTCGGAACCTCTATCTGCTAGTTTCCCCGAAAATCCTAGATGTCGGTCTTTACATTTCGCGTCTTCAAATTTAACGATATCTATCAAATACATAAAGAAGTGTTCGAGAGGACATTCAATTTGTGGGAAGCGCAACTGATGAAGGTTCCCTAACCAAAAACAATATATAATATGTATATTCTCTTGCGTACAAAAGAATGACACCTCGAAGAGAGTGTACTACTGCTGGGCATACAAATGTCAGGCAACAGCGAATATATACTGGAAATTCTTAACCAGCTACGCGAGTACCATCAGGGTAACAATAGTCTGTCGACGACAATATCGAGACCCCATATTACAAACCAGGGTTATTGAGCCATCCATCAGCCCATGGTCTGCCCTGTCATTGTAGTGAAAAAGAAGGGCAGAGCCAACCAGTTTCGTGTAAATTACAGGAAATTAAACGACATAACGAAGGACAGCTATCCAGAAATAATTTTTACCGAAATAATTTAGTTTCTGACTATAAATTCGGTGAACTTTCAACAACTGTGTCTGCAACATAAACAATAATGTTGTTGAAAGATAAATCGTTAACATAGATTAAAAACAACAGTGCACCTAAAACGGTGCCCTGTTGCACACCGTATTTGCCAGTTCTCAAGAAGAAAATTTTATACTTTGTGAGAATTGTGGATGTTGTCCATTTACATTTTGTTACATTTTTCCTTAATTTGTTCCTTTTTTACTAAAAACTAAGCAAGACAGGCTAGAATAAAGAAACCCGGTGGTGCAGCAAAACGAAGCATTCTTTTGACTGGTAATAATAAAATCTCAGGTAGGGTTGGCTTATTCTCATACTCATAACGAAAATATTTTAAAACCGATAAATTTTCAACGTTTCATCATTTTAGATTAACTATTTTTTTAAGTCACTGGCTACTCAAAGTGATTAATGAGGCTAATAATACAATGATTACGTAGTCTCCGTATAACACGATCAATAAACGATAAACAAATGCAATTGTAAGCTATAAATACTTACGGTTCAGGTGTATAAAACGGATCCGTCGAGTGCCTAATGTATTGAGTACAATGAAAAACCCTGAAAGCCAGACCTGAAAGGAAATCTCTCGGGCTCAAGTAGCCAGCAACAGGTCTTAATTGAAATCCGGTTTTCCTTTTAAGAAAGACACTGACGTCTTCCAGTTGCGGCACGTTGTCTTCTCGATAGCCGCAGTATTTAACGAGTTGTGGCCAATTCTCCAAGTATTCTTTGCAGGCGTGCTTCTGATAGAGCTTCTGGAGTTCTCGAAAAACTGTACCCCTTTAATTAGATTTAGATAAGAGCAAATTAGTCCGTCAACCAAACTGGAAGAATTGACGGAAATAAATAAAGGTGATACACAAAATCGATCAAAAGTTCTTTCATTTATGTGGAATGGTCATGAAAAGTAACACATGTTTGCTTTTTCTAATTATTATTAATTGTTAAATATGGCTTATAATATGAGTGTGATTAGATTAAAAAATGATTTTCCGTTTATTACAAATCACCGGTATATTCGTTGTGGCGTATCCGAACTAGAAACGACCTGCACCAATTGAGCTTGAGCTCTCCCCCCCACCCTAAAAAAAGAAATGATCAGAGTTGTATGCTTTTTAGTGTTTAACATGCTAAACTTATCTGAAAAATTATTTTATATCAGCTTTAGTCTGTTAAAAAATATATCGCGAGTGGGTTGACGAAAGAACCCTATGAGTAATTAAAAATTGTAAAATGACTTTTATTAACTTAAAATAATTGAACTTGAGGATTGAGGACACTTGTTACTAAGTGTCGCTTTTTGTTGACCATATATTTCTATATAAAATAGCTAATCAGTGTTTTGTTACCACTTGTGCTGATTTTTTTAATTTATTTATTTTGTTGAACTGATTCTAATACTGAAAAAACTGTGGAACCTTTGGTGTATCACAGATATATATAAACACAAAGTTTTGTACCCTAACATGTAACTTTTACTTTTTCACTCTACGCACGTTTCAACATGAATTTTCCTTTACTTATATATCCGATTCTAATAATTTTCATTTCATATGCTACATCTTAAGGGTGATTCCGTTAAAATTAGGGGGGGGAAACTAGAGGATGAAACTTCACAGTGGATCTTATAACCAAATTTTCTCATAGAAAATAAGATCCCTCAGAGAAAAACTGGTTAAAATGTCTCCGAAGTTTTACTATTGAGTTTACAATTTTTATTTGGAATACTAATTAAAAGGGTATGGCCTGTTCGTCTAATTTTGAAAACAAGATTTTTTTAACTAATAGCAAAGAAAATCAGAAGAGTTGATACATAAGGAACAAGCAAGAAAATTAGACAGGTGGGAAAAGATGGAACGAAAGAGAAGAGACAGTGACAAAATAGAAGAGAAAAGAGACGAAAGAGAAGCAATAACATAAAAGTCACAACACTGCCAAATAAGAAAAGAAAACATAGAAGCGAAAACACAAGAAAGAAGAAAGAACACAGGTAAAGCAAGACAGCAGCAAAGAGACTGTATAAAAATGTAAACGAACAAACAGATGAAAAGTTAGAGTAAACACGTTAGACAAAAGTGATCAGACAGAAAAGACATAATGGAAGAAAGATTAGTAAGAAGCGAGATGATAGAAGACATAACACCAAACAAAATGATACGAAAGAGGACAATATAGAAGCACCAAGACGCAAAACCGAAGGCTAAAGAGATAATATAAAAAGAGAACACATTATCGAATAAGCAATATAAAATGTTAGAAGACATAAGACAGAAGCAAAATAGCACAAACACGACATAAGAGACAATAAAGACCGGGGAGGCAAAACATGAGAGAAGACAGAAGGTCCTAATATACAATATAGGAGAAATAAGAGGCTTTTAATAATTTTGATTCAGATTTTGCCCCTATTTACTGGTTTTAATTGGTTAATATTTAGGATGTCTATGATAACATTTTTTCTATCACATATAACAAGAGAACGATTGTGTCTTTAAAATAAATATGGCAAATCATATGTCATTAAAACTTATTTTTCACGTCATCGTGATTGCAATTTTGCAATTTTTACTGTAAATAATATTAAATTGACGCCTATTGTATCACGCAATTTTGAATCTCACACCATTGCCTATTCAAACAACCTGAAACCTTAAAGCTCATTTCCAAATATAAATCAAAGTACATATGAATAATTTTATTACTTACCAAGTTTTTATTTCTTCTGGGGTATATTTAACTTTGGGGATAGGGTGTCCACTAAAAATAATTGTTTCAAACTATTAATAATAAAAAACTAGATACTAACTGTTTGTAGTTCATCGCGATTCGATAAAAGTAATCCCTTCTTTGTCTGTAAACAGGATCCTTGAAACCAGGGTGGTCGGCATCTAGTTCGCTTCCATACATTAATACATTCTGAGCCATATCCAGTTCCGAAATTTTTTTTGGGAACCAAGGCATGTCATCAAAATCTATAAAATTATACAAATATGTATTGAATATAGCTAGCAGCCAGATGCTGCCAATCTAAAATATGAATTACTCTATAAAACAATACATTCTAGGCGAATGGTTACTCGGTCCATGAGATAAGGAGATTCTATAAATCAAAATGGAAATCCAAACACCAACTGAACCCCGCAAAAGCAAAAGTTTATAGGATACATTGGTCAAACCGTATTGTACATATTTGTACCCCCCAACGAAGTGTCAACCATCGTGTTGCTAAATACAAGCGAAACAGACACTAGTTTCAGCTGATGACGTTAAACAGTACCAAGGTACCAACATATCGATATACTTTCTCAACCGTCTTCCATTACCATTGGCGCCTGCAGTAGGAAGGCATAGAAATTTATAAACACCAAAAAAATCAATTAAAAACAATGCACGATACCAAAGCCATCGTGAGACTCGCAGGTCCCTCCCCTCGATTGCAATTGACCAATCAAGAAACGCCTATTCAATTGGAGCGTTTTACAAGGTATCGCCTATACCTAAAGTACCTAAAAATAAACTAACTACTTGTTGCCCCAGAAATCAACAATGTCCGGTTACCAAATGCTTTAAGACAAATAATAAAGGTAAATTTTACATACTTCTGTAAATTCTCATGCAACCTACCAAAATGTAAATGTTGAGAATTTACTAATCGAATCTATCAAGAGTTACTTGATAAATCCAGACTCTGCACTTGAAAACAATGCCTGTGCTGACAGAGAAGATATATTAAAGCAACAATTGAGAGTACAGCATTTAAATGACATTAAAATTATCGCAGTATTTCAGTAGTTTTTATTTATGCGGAGACAATCTCACGCTTACAAATGAGAAAATTAATAAAACAAATACAGGTATTACAAAACACTTTATAATCCAATCGTATCTTTATACATACGCATACATAGACGATGTGAAAAAACAAATTTCATTTTTATCTTCCGACATATTAGAACTTTCAATTAGTCCACGGAATTCGCCAATGTGAGTAGTTCGAAAAAACAAAAATGACATACAGTTATCGATTAGAAAAACTTAAAGAAGTGACAATAGATGATAAATATCCTCTATGAAACATTCTGATCTACTTGGTCAATTAGCAAATTACTTCTTAATTTAGCTTCCGGCTTCCACCTAACAGAAAATACGCCTAGAATTTTTGGCATAAAACGGTCATAACGAATTCATGCCGTTTGGATTAAAGGCACTACCAAATTTTGAGAGAGTAATCGACTAATTATACTAGGAATTCAGAATGAAAAATCTGCAATTTATATGAATGTATGAAGTTTTCAGTAGACCAGGTAAATCAAATATAATTAAAGAACATCATCAACTTTTCAAAGAATCAATCTACTAGGAACTCAGAATGAAAGATCTGCCATTTTTATGGATATTTACTCACCAACAATACAAAAACATAACAAAAGACTCAATGAAGATTTCACAAGACTACCAAACTCTAATTTAATTAAAAACACACCATTCACTTTTCAAACAGACATGGACATTTACGCACCAAAAAAAATCTAAAAGCACAACAAAAGAGTAAATGAAGCTTAGAAAACGATGTGCGAAATGCTACATTTGGAGTTTAGTTATATATGAATCAGAGACTTGGACATTAAGAAAAGAAGAAGAAAACGACCCTGATAGTTTTGAACTGTGAGTATGAACAAGAATGGAAAACAACTAATGTTCAGATCAAATAAGAATTGAAAAGGTCTTCAGAATGGTAAAGGTAGATAGATCAATAGCAAACCATAAGAATAAGAACAGCTGACTGGATCGGGATAGCTAGAGCTTCCAATAAGTGGAAACAAGATGCCCAGGCCCGTAAACTTGAAGAAGGTTGTGTACATATATACAGGGTGAGTTTTTTTTGATGATCAGTGTGCGGATCTCGGAAACTAGCGGAGATAGAGCAATGGTTAAATTGGGAAAGATTTGTCGTTTCACTGGCCCAATTTAATGACACTTTCTGATTTTTGTAGAAAGTCATGGCTTGCTAGATATTTTGAAAAAACGAAATTCTGTCGATTTAGTCAAATCCCTCTAGCTCCTTTGTTTTTGATTTTATAAAAAAATGTAAATATCAAAATTGAAGGGAATTGTATCCAGAATATGATTGTCATGTCCTCGTTTGTGTCACAGCTCTCGTTTTCGAGATATGACACAAAGTTATCTTTTTTTGAATGGAAACCATAGTTGGCTATGACCTCAAAAAATCGGACATTTTTAGAGTTTTTCATAAAAATAACGGAGTTATGGATGCCTTTCTTTCTTATTTTCACTTTTGACGTAGGTAGCCATGAAATATATTGATTTATTAATAACTATTCCAAAAAACATTGAACGATTTTTTTATTAGGTATATCAGATAAAACGAAAAAACTAAATAAGTAGGTACTTACTAAAAACTTAAGAAATTAAAGTACATAATAATGGTTACAATTTATGTTCGAAAAGTCCACCATTGTTATTTAGACAAAAATTGCATCTTTTTAAGATTGACATTACCGCTTTCCTCACAGACCGCCTATCAATTTCTTCAATTGCTTGTAATACCGCCTCCCTTAGGTCACCAACTGTCTGATACTTTTGTATACTTTGTTTTTTAGCGCACCCCATAAATAGAAGTCTATAACTGTCAAATCGGAAGACCGGGGTGGCCATTCGCGTGGGCCATTTCTTCCTATCCAAGAGTATGGATAGATATTATCTAAGAGTTGTCTTACAAATAACGAGTTATGAGCAGGTGCTCCATCATGTTGGAACCACTCAATTTCTAAACGAGTTCTCAAATTCAAATTATGCAACATGTCTTGAAAAGTGTTTTGCAAGAAATGCAAGTAGCGCTCCCCAGTAAGTGATTCGTCATATATAAAAGGCCCCAGAATAGTAGACCCTATGATACCACACCAAATATTAAAACCAAATTTTATCTGGGGTCGTCTTTGTTCTACATGGAAAGGGTTTTCTTTAGCTCAGATATGCTCATTGTGTCTATTGAACATATCGCAGTTAGTAAATCTAGTTTCATCTGACCATAACACCTTGAATGGAAACTGTGGATTGTCAAGGCACATGTCTCTAAACCATGTACAAAACAAAATATGTCGATGTTCTTCACCAGCATGCAAAGTTTGAGAAACTGAAAGTTTCTACGGGTGGAACTTGTGCGCTTTCAGTACCTTAACTACAGTTCGTTGAGATGTGCCAGCTTCTGTCGCAATCTCACGAGTTGATGTAGATGGATTTTGATTTGCCATTGTCAAAATATTTATTTGTGCTGCTTCGTTAATTTGATTACGTTCCTTTGGTGGTTTAGTAAAAGATCGATATCTGTGTAAACTATCGTAAAGCCTCTTAAATGTACATAGAGCAGGTTGACGACGATTAAAATATCTATGAAAGTATTCCTCAGCTGCACTAACTGAATTTTTATGGCATCTGATATAACATTCCAACATATTCTGTTTGTTTTTTGAAGATGCGAGATGTAATGACACCTCGAAGAGAGTATATTCTGTTTTTCTTCGTTAGAATATTCCATTTTATCACGAAAACTTGTCAATATCGACTGTCAGTTCAGCACTACTAATAGAATTACTCTCAAATGAGGAAACGTCAAAGTGAAAACAATCTTTTTCATGGCTACCTACCTTAAAAGTGAAAATAAGAGAAAAGCATCCATAACTACGTTATTTTGAATAACTATATCGAGTATTATATCGTTGAGAAGCTCTAAAAATGTCCGATTTTTTGAGGTCATAGCCAACTATGGTTTTCATTCAAAAAAGAGTTTCGTTTTTTCAAAATATCTAGTAAGCCATGACTTTTTACAAAAATCCAAAAGTGTCATTAAATTGGGCCAGTAAAACTGCTTCTACTGGTAATTTAAAGACTAATTCATGTACAATATCCTATACTTAAATTCAGCAATTTTCGAGATATTCCAAAATGTTTATTGAAATTGACATTTAAAGGCCTTCAAATAATTGCCAATTTTGCAGTAACGCAGCGGAATAAAGAGAGTTTTTTCGGGAAGGTGATAGGATGAACTTCGAGCTTGCAAAATATGTAATATTAGTTTGAAAATGGTCTACAGAGTGTTTAAAAAATTCCGAAAATTGAAATGCGAAATCATGAAAAACTCAATTTTTTCAAATGGAAACCAACATTTTTATATCGATATCATATTAAGCATCGGAAATAAGAGGTACTTTGTTAAAAGTTTTCTATCCGAAAGTCTGACAGATTTCGACTAATTCGAAAAAAATTAAAAATTTTCAGCGTCCTCAATAAAAGTAACTAGTTGGCTGTGACGGTTGCTAAGGTCTCAACTGAAATGTCAGTGTGAGTTGATTCAGTATAATAATATTGAATTAAAAGATACTTCTTAGTGTGTTAAATCTGAAAAAAATGCCAGTACGTCTAAATTATACAAACGAAGATTATTTAAATTTACTTATTATTTATGGAGAAGAAAACCAATTGTTGACAATGGAAATTATTCCTCGAAGTTTCCTTGGACTCCCATCGTCTTGAAGTGGTTGATCTCACAACGTCATCAGGTGAATGATAGGAAATTCAGATTATCCCTCGTATTTATATTATAACCTTAACCGGTCATGCGTCGCCGGTCATGGTCATTGGGTCCTATCTGGTTGGTTGCCGGTGATGCGTAGCCGCAGAGGCCGAAGAAGAGCTCACCAAATATTTTTAATTTAGACGCTGGGCTCGCTAATTATATTTTCGTTCGAGATTATATATGCTGTCTCTATGAATTTTCTTTTGTACCAGTGCTCTTCCTTGTGAATTGGTCTGCCCTGGTCCCAGTTGATATTATGGTGTTCGGTCCATGCGTGATTAGCTAGCCCAGACTTACCTACCCTTTGAGTAGCTGTGCGGTGTTCCTTAATCCTGGTGTCCAGCGGTCGTTTTGTCTCTCCAATGTAAAGATTGCCACATTCACATGATATGCTGTATATACAGTTATTTGGTATTGCTGGTACGTCGGGCCTCGTTCTTGTTATCATGCTCCTCAAGGTGTTGTTGCTTTTGAAGATCATTCTGATTCCATAGCTGTGTGCAGTTCTAAGTTTCTCCGACAGTCCTTTAGTATACGGTAATAGTACAGTAGCTATCGTGGGGTCCTCTTCCTGCCTAGGTGGTTTGTCCAGCTCTTCAAACGCCTTGGTAATTATCGTTTCCGGATATCCATTCGCCAAAAGGTCTTCTAGAAGTTTCACTTGTTCTTCTTTGACGGCTTCTGGTGATATTTTTGACTCTATGGATTAGTAGTGAAGGTATAATCCTGCATGCGTAGCCTTACTGTAGACTGTTGTTTGGATTCCGGTCCTAGTCCTTTGACACTTTACATCAAGGAATGGTAGGCACCCACTCTCTTCCATCTCCATGGTGAATCTAATGGATGGGTTGGGATTGGTTCAGGTGTTCCAGGAATGCCTTTAGTTCTACCTCTCCATGTTGCCAAATAATAAAGGTGTCATCGACATACCTCAACCTCAGTTTAGGCTGCTTCTCGTAACTCCTCAGTGCATGTTCTTCGAACCATTCCATGTAGATGTTGGCGATGGTTGGTGATAACGAGGAACCCATAGGCAATCCATCTTCTTGCATGAAGAACCGGTCCTTCTCCCAATGACCATGACCGGCGACGCATGACCGGTTAAGGATACAATATAAATACGACGGATACTGTGAATTTCCTATCATTCACCTGATGACGATAGCAGATACACAGCTATTGAAACGTTGTGAGATCAACCACTTCAAGACAATAGAAGTCCAAGGAAACTTCGAGGAACGAGTTACATTGTCTAACAACTTCAGACTATTAATGGAAATTATGTTTAATTCAGTTCAATAAATTTTCAAATTGGTGACCATCAACTTGACACTTCTCACATCTCATAATCAGTTGCTCATTGGTGGCAATTTAGAAAGGAAAGGAATATAAACAGCAAGAGACCGTGAAATAAGAAGAATATCTTAAAGAGTTATCTGAAGCAGAATAATTCAGAACAACAACCAACAAAACGATGTTTTTAATATGCTTACCAACATGATAACCAACGATTGTTGAACAGTTTCACCATTTTAAGAAAAATACTCTGTATTGATCGAATTGATTTCTTAAAAAAATTTCTGCTATTCCACACAAAATCATGCATTACTATTATTTCATTACAAGAAAAACAATGCATGCAATATACTGAGTTTTAACCACGTCGTTAAAGGTATTTATCACCAAACGCAATCAGCGATCCCATTTCATCCATTCTATTAAATCAAGTGCAACCGAGAATCTATCAAGGATTAATGAATAACACATATCCGAATAAAACTTACCGAAGCTGGCTGTTGCCGAAAGTGGAGTAGGCGGTGGAAATTCATTTTCGCAGCCATTTCCGTAGCTCCCTATCACCATCGTCACTACTTCACGTCGAAGAAGCCTTCCGAGTTGTTCCAGCTAGAAAATCATTTTTCAGTTGGATAGTTGTTTTGTTTAAAAAAATCTCGGGAATACTGATTATGAATTATTACCACAGAACGAACGATATTTCAAGATGATACTATAATAAATATACCGAGGGAGATATACCTATCACTAACTCGTTTGAAGTTGCCGATATTTTAGTGTTACCTATTTCTTAAATAACTGACTTAACACTTATACAGGGTATTCCATCTCAAATGAGCCACCTTGAATATCTTGGTTATTTTCAAAACTATTAAATGTGAACATTCATTTATTTTACCTTATGTTTACAGCAAGTTTGTTTATCTGATCTGGCCTTTATTCGATCATTTGAAGCATTGTATATTTATGTGTCAAGTTATTACTTTACTGATTTGTTGAAAATTTAAAAGATAATTATGGTATACACATTGCAAGAACGTGTTGAGCTGGAGTTGTTACCAAAATCAAAATTGTGCTCGATCTGCTGCAAGGGTTTTTAACGAAAACCATCCCGAAGGTAACATTCGTCATAAATACGTATTGGAATTGATTTCAAAATTTGTTGAGACGGGCTCACTAATGAATAAAAAAAGAGGTCCCATTGGAATTGTAAGTGATGAAGTGGTAACTGTGGCTACATTGGGCCATGTCCAACTTATACCAAACACGCAGTCTGTCCAGCAAACCTCTGCAACATCCGGTATTAGCAAAACTAACGTTTTTAGATTTTTGCATAAGTACTAATTCCATCCGTACAAAATTAAATTACTTCATGAATGGAATGAGGATGATTGGGATCGAAGGCAAGAGTTTTGCGAAATTATGACTCGCGTATGATCGAAAACTCGAATTTCTTGTACAATGTTTGCTTTTCAGATGAGTGCATATTTCACTTCATGGGGAGGTTAACCGACATATCTATAGAGCGATACAAATCCTCATTTATTTCGAGAAGCTCATAGTCAACATTCGGTAAAACGAAACTTTTGGGCAGGGATTTTGGGGAATCATCTAATTGGACCCTTTTTATTCCTGGTAATCAAAATACTGAAATTTATCACCATATATTGGAAAATGAAATTAATGCATTGATAATAGAAAAATTAGAAAATGATATTCTACTACATGAAAAGCAATTGCATTTCCAACAAGATGGAGCTGCTCCTCACTACGCCGCACCAGTTCGTCAATGTCTCGATTTGGAATACCCTGGTCGCTGGAATGGAACAAGAGGTCCTATAGAATGGCCTGTCTGATCACCTGATCTGAACCTTTTGGATTTTTTTGTGGGGAGATATTAAATCCAAAAATTTTTATATCTCAGCCTGAGAATTTGGACGAACTACGCCAACGAATTATAGCGGAGTGTCGTCAGATACCACCGACTATGCTGAACCATGTCAGAGACGGCTTTCAGTCAAGGTTATACTATTGTATAGAAGTCAATGGAAGACACTTTGAACATTTGCTTGAGAGGCATTGTATAGTAATGTAGTATGCTTTTATTATTTCATGTACCGAAATTGCAATGAAAATTTTTATTAAGATGGTATAGTCTGTAAAAAGGGTTTTCAAATGATATACGACAACACCTATTTTCCCTATCTCAAATCTCAAGGTCACTGAATTGGCTGCTTAAATTGAAGGCGCGCAAGCGCTAATTCACCTCAAAAAATTTCCCCCTCGAAACAAAAATCGACCTCTTTTTTCTTTTGAAGACACGAGATGTCGGTCTTACATTCAAAATTTAAAGAAATGTATCAAATACATAAAGAAGTGTTCGAGAGGACATTCAGTTGTGGGAAGCGCAACTGATGAAGGTTCCCTAACCAGAAACAATATACAGTGATGGGCAAAATGAAATTTGGAAGGTGGATACTGCAGTAGATTGCCTATTTGTTTCCAATTTTTTTTACAATTTTGAACTTCCTGTTTTACCGGAAGTAATGTCGATTTTAAAATTTGCAATGAAACACCCTGTATAGTATTTTAGTTTCTGATGAAACATTTTATTGCGAATACCTACCGAGATATTAACAGAAAAGTAACTAAGGAACGGAAAAATTCGATGGTAGCTAAACTCGGTTCAGATTTCATTTACACCCGATATAAACAAACCGCTCGGTAAGGATTTGTATTTCTCTTGGCTAATCGGTGGCATTATACTGTCACAGCCAACAGCACTGCTTGTTCCATAGTCGAATACACGTGCGTTTGTTTAAATCAGGCGCAAATTAAATCTGAATCAAGTTTAGTAGTCCATGAAATTCATTGCAGAAGTGACAGTAGTTGTCAAAATAAGTTTAGTTTTTTTATTTGAACGTAAAAAGATTGTATTGTTTTAATTTGATCGTAAAATGGCCAAATTAAGTGAAAGGGAAAGAATAGAAATATTAATGATGAGGGAGAGGAAAAGGACGCATCAAGAAGTTTGTGACCTTTTTAACTTGTTCATCCGAATATCCCATTCAGTAGTGATGAAAACTTTGAGAAGGTACGACACAAGTGGGACAGTTAGCAATTTACCATAAAGTGGACGGTTAAAATGTGGAAGTAATGAAGGTGTAGCTCAAAATGTTGCTATATCTTTGGAAGAAAATCCCCACTTATCCACTACCGACCTCGCCAATATGCATGGAATTAGCCGTCGTTCAGTAGGAAGGATATTAAGGCGAGAAAAATTTTATCCATACAAAATTCGCCTTGTTCAAGAACTCTCCGAAGACGATTTCGACAGACGTTTGCAATTTTGTGAAACGATGATGGATATTTGTAACCGTGATAATAATTTTATAAGAAATGTGGTGTTTTCAGACGAGGCTACATGTTGTTTAAATGGTACGGTTAATCGACATAACTGCCGCTACTGGTCGCAAAGTAATCCTAATTGGACACAAAAGGCTCATACACAACATCACCAAAAATTGAACGTTTGGGCCGGCATTTATAACAACAGAATCGTGGGACCCTTCTTCCTACAATAAACTTTAAACGGAGATAGGTATTTACAGCTCTTGGAGACACAAGTTATTCCGGCATTGGAGGTAAATGGACAATTACCAAATAATATCTGGTGTCAGCAGGATGGAGCACCACCCCATTACGCTCGCATTGTTCGAGATCATTTAGATAGGACATTTCATCACAGATGGATTGGAAGAAGGGGTACTTATGAATGGTCTGCACGAAGTCCCGACCTTAATCCACTAGACTATTTTCTGTGGGGTTACTTAAAGTCTAAGATTTAGACCAAATAATTTGCAAGAATTAACTCAAGACATCCAGAGAATTACACCAGAAGTAATAGCTCATGTTACTAGAGAATTTAAAAACCGACTTGCTTATTGTCAAGAAGTAAACGGTGCTCAGTTTGAACATGTAATACATTAAGTTAAGTTTCAATGTTTTGAAAATCACTTAGATTTAGTTAATAATTATGATTATGTATTTCTTTGATGGATATTAGATTTTTCCTTTCCTTAATTACTTTTCTGTTAATATCTCGGTAGGTATTGAAGTAAACAATATAAAACCCGATATTTTTGTATTCGCAATAAAATGTTTCATCAGAAACTAAAATACTATACAAGGTGTTTCATTGCAAACTTTAAAATCGGCATTACTTCCGGTAAAACAGGAAGTTCAAAATTGTAAAAAATTTTGTAAACAAATAGGTAATCTACTGCAGTATCCACCTTCCAAATTTCATTTTGATATCTCTAATAATTCCAGAGATATTTTCTTGGTTCCACACATTTGCCCATCACTATATATTATATATATTGTCTTGCGTAAAAAAGAATGACACCTCGAAGGGAGTAGTACACTTTTTTCTTATTACAATAGGTTTGAAAATAACCAAGATATTCAAGATGGCTCGTTTGAGATGGTACAGTTGTTTTGTTACACCACTCAGCACCGCGGTAGAAATGCTTAAAGTACTATGAAGATATTATTGGAGGTGTAGCAACAGAACATCCCAACTGGGACAAGTAAGAAATGCTCTTATAATAGAGGAGATGCAACTAAATGGATTCATTTGAGATATAATAGAATTTAAGCGATTACTATGGTTCGATCACCTCTAGAGAATAGATCACCCAAGAATACCCAATAGAAAATGGAACTGGGTCCCAACAGAAAGAAGAAGAAGAAGAGGAAGACCAGAAAGAGCAAGACGGGATGATATAAAGAAGCCATGCGTGAAAAGAAATCTAAGGGCTATAGACTGGTGGAACCGGCCTTTGTGGAATCTCATCTGACCACGTCATACAGTACAAACTCACTGATGTACTGTCCATTTCATCCAACTACTATTCTCAGCTCTACCGAGAGGTCACTGAAATGCATAAACATTCAGACAATTCTAACATAAAAAAAATTTGTGGTCCAAACTTTTGCAAGAACTTGCCATAGTAGTTTAGGTATATTGTCTCCAATTTTCTGTTTATAAATGAAACCAAATATATTTTTTGTGATAAAAAATATACATTGATGTTTAAATTGGGGCATTGTAGCACATAAAATAGTAAATTAGGTTATTTTAAAAGTTCGTTTGGGATTTTTACTCCTCACAATGATTTCTGAAAAATACAGATAAGTTAAGCAATTGAAAATCAAAGTATAGTCTATCTAGGAGCAGTTTGTGGAAACTGCCCGAAACCCTAGTTACCTTCTTATAGAAAAAAGTCTCTCGCAGGATTAACTGTGAGAAAGTAGGTCTACGGATTTGTCAACTAGTTTTCCTGTATAATATGTTAGGATGTATTTCGTGTCATACTAAGTTCTTTAATGTGACGTTTCGATTCCTTATCAGGAATCGTTGTCGTATTTTAAAATGATTTACACAATATTCGTAACTCGACTTTTTGGCAATGTCAGTTGATTGATTAATTGACTTTGAAGTTTCCCTTTTGTTGTTCATTTGCCAAGAGCTGTTGCCATGATATCGGTACCTGTACAGAGGGTGTCCCAATTTCTCCATTATTTAACAACATACAGACACTGTCTTTGATTTTTCTTTTTTTGGTGTGCTCTTCTTTAAGTAATATTTTTGTCTTATTTCAGTCCATTTTTAATTTGTATACCATTATCCGTGAGTGCATAGTTTGCCAATCTTGATCTGTCTCTATATCTTCTTGAGACGTTGAATTGGTGCTCTTTTGTGGTAATTTGGAGAGGTCTTGATGTTTCACCGGTATATGTTTTTCCGCAGGCACAAGGTACACTGTACACACAATTTTTGGAACTTTGAGTTACGTTTTCCGGTTTTGTTTAATTTAGTTTAGTCTTTCACATTCAAATCAATCCATCTGATGATTTTCTCTCCAAGCAGTCTGGCGGCACTGTTACTATTATTTGTTTGGCATTGACTGTATGGACGTAAATAATGATTTTTTTATTATATTTTATTTAATGAATTTTAGCATTCTGTATTGAAGGTCGTTAGTAGCTACTGAACAACGAAAAATTAAGAAAATCTGTTGAAAATGTTAGCGAACCGTTTTGTCTTTGCCTATTTGTATACAGTGTGGAAGAGTCAAATGGAATAAATTCGTTAACGAATAAAGGATAGCGTCTTCGGAAAAACGGTTGGACACATCGATTTGTATTATTAAATGCCCATTTTTTCAATAAAAAAATTATATAGGGTGTGTCATGTGACAGTGGCCAATACCAACATTCTTATTTTAAATGCAAGCCCCTGTATATTCTTTATTTTTTTGGATTCTCCAGAAAATTCTAGACATAATTCATGTCCAATGTCCTACAACTATCTTCAACTGTTTCGGAAATATTAAGTGTTTTCAGATTTATCACAAAAATTAACATTAAAAAAATAAAATTATTTTATTTCACAAATTCGCTACATTCCACCAAAAACCTAATAAATAATACTGATTATTTTTAAATAATATAAAAAAACAAAAACCATTAATATCAATGTAGCAAATGTTCAGAATGCTCACCGCGAACTCCTTGGCAACATGCTAATCTGGTATAGAAATGTCTTTATTTTATTTCACAAATTCGCTACATTACACTCAGTACTTAATTCTTATTTAGCTCTTGATATTGAGATAGTTCCTTTTTAATGATTTGAAAAAAAAACAGTTTTGTTTACTTTTGTCAAAACTCATGTTGTCTGCCTGCATGACAATGGTGACCAGTGTTAGTGCTATTGTGGTTTGAATTACGTTAATTGTACGTAATAATATCAGAAAATGGTTCATTTAACAGAAATGCCCAAAACAAACATGCTACAAATGATTGTTTATGGAGATAACACACGGACAAAATATATTTTTGAAAAAATAGAAACCGACTTCAAAAGAAAATTGACTAAAAACCATGAAATAATAGTTTAATCAAATACTTTTTATGAAGTCGGTGCCAAGCGAAAGTGAAAATATTTTGGGAAGTACATTGATGAGTTATACTTCGCATCTTCGCTGTTCAAACTGGCACCGACTTCAGAAAAAGTATTTAATTGTAGCAAATTATTATTATTTCATGCTTTTTAGTCAATTTTCTTTTGAAGTCGGTTTCTATTTTTTCAAAACTGTATTTATTTTACAATTTTTAGTGATGCAATGGCTTAATTGGATGCAGTTTTCAAATATAATTAACTTCTTCCGTATCGCCTAACATAAGATATTTTACTGTCATGTATTAGCTTGACCAACCTCGTTTACTGTTGACCAGAATAACTTGTTTTGTAGATATGTATATGTATTAAGAAACCCTTTGATGACAAACCTTGTCTACAGTTAATAAAAAATTGTTTGTGAAAAATAACATTTAAAATTATTAATATAAAGAAATCGTTTGATTTATGAATACACACTGTATATACATATTAATTCATTTATTTTGATTAATTCATCTTATTTACAGTTTCCCCAAGTTCCAAATAGTTAATACCAGTAACTCCATCAAAGTTTATAATCCCGGCGACTTCACCAAGGCATAGAATATAATAAATTAGGTAAAAAGTTTTTCCCCATTCTCTAAGAAACGATACAAGCTATGTTATTTGAAAAAATTTTCTGACCACTTTGAGATATCGCGGAACTAATCCAATCTCTTTTCAATTTGTCCCACGTTCCGAATAAAATTTTTCGAATAATATCGGCGCCTCCACCAAGGCATAGAATATATGAGAATAGGTAAAAATAGTTTTCCCCATATTCTAAAAAACGGTACACGCAAGTTAATGAAAACGATATGGGACCACTTCGCTATCTACCCAAACAGGATTCAGTAAAATAGTCGAAATTCCTCGAGCCTTTTCCGAGTAATCGATGAAAAAACATAAAAAAAAAACATAGATACAGACGAATTGAGAACCTCATTCTTTTAGAAGTCTTAATAAATGGAAGTTTCTCGCTTATTTCACGAATATTTTCCAAATTTGCCGACTGTATCCCAAGGAACAATTAGCAAAATAGAAAAGCAGTTTCTCGAGCTTGGTCATGTAGGACAGATAATAAAAGTAGCACCCAATGATCTAAGTGATAATACGAAATTGGACACATCATCAAAATGCCGAACTCAGGAGCTCTTGGAAGACGATTTCGATAGGAGCACGTATTTCTATGAACAAATGATGTTAAAGTTAGATAACAATGTGATACAATTAGAAGATTTTTTTTTCTGATGAGAGCACATTTACACTTAACGATCATGTCAATCGTCAAACTTGCCGTTATTGGTCAAAAGAGAATCCTAACTGGATGACAGAGAAACATATGCAATATCCTGAAAAAGTTAATGTTTCGGCCGAAACTGTTGCAAATCATATCCTAGGTCCCTTTTTCATTGATGGCAACTGAATGGAGATAAATATTTAGAACTGCTCCATAACAATGTCGTGCCAACTTTGACAAACTTATATCCTGATCCAGTAAACCCACAAGTTCCTGCCAATACAATCTGATTTCAGCAAGGTGGAACACCACCCCAGTACGAAATCAATGCCGGGCAGTACCTGAACCAAAATTTTCCAAATCGGTGGATTGGGAGGAGCGGATCGATAGAATGGCCAACACGATCCCCTGATTTAACACCATTGGACTACTTTTTGTGGGAATATTTCACAAATGCTGTATACAAAACTACAACCCTCAATTTAGATGACCTAAAAAGACGAATCACGCTTGCGATTAGATCAGTCACGCCTGAGATGTTGAGTAACGTTAGAAGACATTTCTATACCAGTTAAGCATCTTGCCAGGACGTTGGCGGCGAGCATTTTGAACATTTTCTACATTGACATTAATGGTTTTTAGTTTTTTATATATTATTTAGAAATAATCAGTATTACTTTTTAGGTTTTTTGTGAAATGTAGCAATAATTTTCTTTCTTTAATGTTAATTTTTGTAATAAATCTAAAAAAACTTAATATTTCCGAAACAGTTGAAGATAGGGGTAGGACATTTTACATGAATTATGTCTAGAAAATCGAAAAAATAAATCATATACAGGGACTTGCATTTAAAATAAGAAAGTTGGTATTGGCACTGTCACATGACATACCCTATATATTTTTTTTTGTTGAAAAAATGCGCATTTAAAAATACACGCCCTCCTTTATTCGTTATCGAGTTTATTTGCATTTGGCTGTTCCACAGTGTATAGACGATGGGATGAATAATTAATATTAGGCCGAGCCACGGCGAAAGTATAATCCTTCACAGGCTTAGCAAAAACAAACCAGCAAAGTTTCATTAAATAAATATTGTTTTATTTGTCTGTTTTTCACACACAACTGTGTGAACAAAAAATTCGAATTAATATCGAAACTCCTTAAAGTAATGATACCTTCAGATACGAAAGTTTATAACGATGACACTAAACTGTTCACATTTCAAATTATAAAAAATAAGGCTCTCAAACTTCCTGTCTCCAACTTCCTCGAGTTCCTCGTGACCAAATTTCTCGCCTGCTTTGTGAGTCGTATTCTGCATGAATAGATCGTAAGATCCTAAAATAATTAAATCACTCTTACCTTACGGGGCTCACATTCTATATCGACCAAAAAATCTGCCTGGTTGTCTCCAGATTGCGACGGCCTCGATTCGATATGTGTGACGTTGATTCCCAGATCCTGAAAGGCTTGTAAAGCTTTTACCAGGCCTCCCACTTGATTTTTAAGGGTAAAGATGATGGAAAGTTTCTCCTTTTCGGTACCATCAATCAATTGTTGCTCATCACTAGTCTGGGAAGTCTGAAACAATACGACAAAATTTTAGAAGTTTATTAAAACTAAAAATCTACTTATTTATGAAAATCGAATTACCCAGTAGTTACCGTGTGTAGTGAAATACGAATAAATTATTCAACGAACTGTACTATTCAGTTAGATAGTCAGTCAATAAATAAACTACCATTTTATTACAATTTTATGACGTTATGACTTTGCGTTTAAATAACAAGTTATGACCTCAATTCGACTTACTATTTAAACTAGAATAGCCTGTGGTCGAAATTGGACCAATTGTGTCAAATCCTAACAAAATACAACTTGTTTTTCATCTGTAATGAATAGAACTTTATCTGTGTGCACATTATTATTACTTAACTTGCTGATATAAGGTATGGCAAAGACGCAGTAAGTGGAAATTGAAGACAAAAATGTAGTGAACATGAAATTTCTTAAACCTAAACAATTCATCTATTAACGTGTAGAATAGTATAAAAAATAAACGTAAATGACAATTCCATGTGAATAGAAATTGCAAAAGAATTAGTTTTATTTCACTACTTATACTTAGTCAATTTTCATTTGTATATTTAATTAATAGTACATAGTTGACCGAGCTTTACTCGTAAATTGAACAGTTTATCAACTCTTAGTACATATATACATATAATCGGTCACTTGCTATAACTTTTCTCAAGAAATTGAATTCTCTAACACTTAATAAAAATACTCATTATAGTAATTCCACTTTATAATACATTTCCACCACCCAGTATATGTATGGACTACCCAATATTTATATAATACACTCTGTGTACTGCTTATGGGCCACCCACTAAAATATTTGGTTTTTAACATATCTGGCATCACCCTGTATAATTATAATTTACAGCACTTTATATCTCAGTCAATTTATATATATATATATATATATATATATATATATATATATATATATATATACTCATTAAGGCAACTTCATTGTGTGCCTCAAATTAACATGAGAACACATAACTTTTCCGCATCCAAAAACCGCCTCGCTAGCACTTTTTACTTTAAAATTTTGAAAAATTCAATTGTAAAAATGTAATGCTAGAAAAATATCAAATAGTGATAAAATTCTTATATGATTATACACATCATTTTGTATTGAAGGAATTTTTCAATAGCAGTTTCAATCTCAAGTAGGTTACAGATCATTATTGAAACTCTTGTAATTTCAAAACTCAGTTGTTATAATTGTTACAATCTCGTTCTTTCTAAGTAATACGATTTTTGTGGTATCAATTAGCTTTAGAATCTCTAAATAGTTTGTGTTATTTGTCTACTTGTATTTACGTAAAACTTTTCGTGTGGATTCTTCTGTAAATGCGCAAAGTTCTTATGAACACATTCAATTTGGTCACTTTAATAGTTGCTAACTTCATCGTTTTGTAAACAATACCGCCACAAATGAATAGAAAAGAAGGTTTCTAGAGCAAACATCTTTGTATTATTTTAGTAATACTTCGCTACACGATTGTACACAACATTAGATGAAGGCTTAAGCTACTTCATAGTGGGCACCATCTCACTTGAATTTTATTAATAATTTATCTTTAAATTACTTATTTTAAAAGACATTTTAGTGAAAAATTTAAGAAAAAAGTTTATTATTAAATTAATTTTATATAAAATGTTATAAATGTTCAGAGCAATCAAAATTGTTGGAAAAACAAGGACGAAGACATAAATTAGAAAATAACTAATAATAGAACCTCCATATTTTGATTAGAAAAACTTTATTATATAGTAAAACAACACACCATATTTTATTAGAGTCAATTAGATATTTTTCGCACAAAAATTTTGCAATTCAATTTAAAAAATTGTATATTTAATAATTTAAACATATATAGATAATAGGTCACTGAATCTTTCAAATGATGTTTGAAAAATCGACGGCTGCAGCAGTGGTTTAATATTATTAGCCGTTTTTTGTCTTAGAGAAAGTAAGTCTCACCTTAATAATTGATGTTGATCACTGCACTCAGGAATACTTGATCAATTTTTTGGAAAATGGATACTTACTGGGATTTCAAATTTAAATCCAATGCAGGGCACTTGTATGTATTTGTATTTGTTAGGTTGCAGACTGTTAAACAACTGAGTTAAAATTTGAAAACCGTTTCAATGATCATTACTCGAGAATTGTCATAATATGGCAGTTAACATGTATTTAAAAATTCAGGTTTTAACCCACTTCAAAGGTTTAGAACCTCCTACTTAGATATTAAAAGAAGAAAATATTAACCGTCGTGACAATAATAATATATATTTAAATAAATACATTTTTAAAAAACAAAAACCGACTTCAAAAGAAAATTAACTAAAAAGCATGAAATAATATTTTGCTACAATTAAATAATTTTTATGAAGTCGGTGCCAAGCGAAAGTGAAAATATTTTGTGAGGTACATTGATGAGTTATACTTCGCAACTTCCCTGTTCAAATTGGCACCGACTTATAAATCTTGAAGGTGGTACGGAACCCCTTAACAATGCGAGTCCAACTCTATGAGCACTTGATAATTATTTTTTCTTGCTTTTTACTAACCATCCTGTATGCCATAATTACATTCAAGTTAATTTTAACCGTTTGCATAGCAAATCTTATGAATCCCTAACATTTTAATAACTACCCTATATGAGATTTTATTTTTACATCACAAATTTATATTTATATGCGTGAAATAATTTGAGATTTTACTCATTCAAAAATGTTGCCTTGGCAATGTTATCATTTGTGTGTAAAAATTAATGCTAGGATTTGAAGGCCCAAAATATATTTATGCCTTATCACTCTGGACCTCGCAATGTATTGACCTTTAAATTTCAACTTTTTTTGACAAACTCTGTATAACTATATATAATTCCACTCTGCAAAACGATTTTCCCAAATATGTACCAACCATCGATTTCTATCCATTGTTCTACATAGGAAAATTTCATCGACTGCCGAAATGGATACTTTAAGCATAAGATTTGTTAGTTTATGTTTTAGACAATGCCTAAAAAATCTGTTTGTAACGAATAATTTTTTCTCTTAAAATAGGACGGAGTAGTATATTCCATCCCCCAAGTATATACGGAGTCAAATCCCTCCTATAGAATTTCAACCTATAAGTGGTCTGATCACCCATAAATTAATTTCATTTGAATTTTTTCACAATTTTATAATTATCGGCATCCCCATGTGCTATTTTACCACTTCGCTAATTCCTCCTCGAGCACACATTTAGATGCGACTTGAGAACCTCCTAAGTGTGCTATAAAATAATATATTTTTTTAATCACGACTGGATAAATATAATTTAACTTCAGCATATTTATGATGATAATTTGACGTTTACCTTGATGATTACAGTTTCTTTGCATTTATTTTTCCGATTTTCAGCAAAATGGTAAGTTTTACATTATAAACAAAATATACGGAATCAAGCTGGAACATATCTTTGTAGAATAGAATTTATTATATTCAAATTTCATGAGCAGTTTTAGAGAAACAGTGAAGATTCATTGAAAATCGCTGAAATGTAGTCCCTTATTTACTTTTTTTCTAATTTCCTAGAAAACCGTAAATCTCATGTTATAGATAATGATATGGAACCTTTCTGTAATGATTCTTAATATAATGCAGTTTAAATTATGAAAATTGCCCAAGCCGTCACCACATTGCATTTGATACCTCCTCCTTTTTGGAAGTCGGTTAAAAAAGATGGTTAGTTTTCTTTTAAAGTGGTAGTAATAAAATGTTTTCAGCAATAACAAAACAGGAAACTGGGAAAAAACCGTCTCTGGGTTATTAAAGAATTATCATAAAGTGGCAGTTAACATGTCATTGAAAACTCACTTTTAACTGTCACCGCGTACTGACATATTAAACCAAGGAACTTCTGTATACTGGTACAGTCATTTACCAAGTGACGAAAAAGTTATCCTTAGGCAACTGGAATATGATCGTGCCTCGTTGTCAAAAAATGGCCGTCAAAATGTGTTCATAATCGATAACTGATGCAACATTCCTCTGTCACTGTGCATGTGAATATTCTGTTTGCGTATAATTAAACATCCTGTGATCATAAACCCACAAATATTGCCAGGTTTAGATTGACATGTGTTGTCACTGAATGTTTCCATTTAAAAGATACAGGACGATAGGCCGGGAGAATGTGACATACCAAAAGCATCGTCTTCGCAATACACATGGTAAAGAAAATCATTTAAATAGGTCATTTGCCGGGTATACAAACAAAACGAGCTATGGTTACCTCATTGATTTAAGAAGTCGAAACATACTATGCACTTACTACCTATAGTGCTTGGAGATGGTCACATAGTAAAATTGTTCAAGATTCGCTAATTATAATACTGTCCTAGTGCCTAAGATATTTCCCCGCACTATTACGTTGGAATTAAAATATTCTAATGAGGTATAATCGTCCGTACGTCATTATCGATGAAATTTTTGAATAATAATATTTAGTTTTCTAATTTGGCTGTATTTAGTTTTCTAATTTGGCCCCAAAAATTAACATTAGAGTTTTATTTTACTAATAAACATTCAGGGAAGCCTTTTATAATCTATTGTCTGAATTTTGAGGCTCTATAGATTGGAAGATAAAGGGCACAATAGGTCAAGTTTTAAATTATAAATTATTAAATCTGTTATTCAAATTATTTAAAAATACAAATAAAATATATTTTTCAAAATTTAAATAGTATAGTTTCTAAAATGGGAATTAAGTCGATGTTTAATATCTTTGCTAAACAAATGATTTAAAAATATGATATATTTGTAATTCACATAATGAGTCTTTTATTTGATATATTACATGATTCGTTTGAACATTGAATTTTTATTTTCCATTTAATTGTATAATTTGTCCCTAAAATTACCATGGAGGTTTTCTAATAATTTTTCTTATAAATTTCAAGTGAGCCCCAGTACCCCTAATTATTTTCAAAATTTTAGGTAGTATGGTTTCGGAAATAAAGCGAGAAATGAGAATTTTTTATATCTTTATGTTAATATCTTGTAAACTATTAATTTTAAAAATATATATTTGTATTTCTCATAACGAGCCCCTTCATTTGATATATTGCATGACACGTTAAAAAAATATTTTTTATTTACCGTTTATTTCTATAAATTGCCCCCCATTATTAATATTAAAGATTTCTTCGTATTTTTCCTGTAAATAAAAAAAATTAGGTCTTATATTTTGGGGAATAAAGGGGGGAATGGGTATTTTTTTAAATATTTTTTAATATATTTTAAAATATTTATTTAAAAAAAAAATAAAAAAAAATATTTGTATTAGTCATAATGAGCCCTGTGATTTGATATATTACATGATACGTTAGAAACAAGTTTAATTTTTAATTTCCATTTAATTCTATAATTTGCCCCCCAAAATGAATATTAGGGGTTTCTCCTTATTTTTCCAGTAAAGTTCAGGTGAGGCGCTATACCCATTTTGTTTTTTTAAAATTTTACAGCTTATGGTTTCGGAGATAAGGGGGGGGGAATGGGTAAAATTTTTTATATTTTTGTTAATAACTTTTAATTAATTTATTTTAAAAATATGAAAAAAATATATTTGTTTTCGTCATAATGAGCCCTTTTATTTGATATATAACATGATGGGTTAGAAATAATTTTAATTTTATATTTTCCATTTAATTCTATAATTTGTCCCCCAAAATAAATATTAGGGGTTTCTCCTTAATTTTCCAGTAAAGTTCAGGTGAGGGGCTATAACTCAATTTTTTTACAAAGTTTTCTAGCTTATGGTTTCGGAGATAATGGGGGGGGAATGGGTAAATTTTTTTATATTTTTGTTAATATCTTTTAATTTATTTATTTTAAAAATATGAAAAAATATGTTTATTTTCGTCGTAATGAGCCCTTTCATCTTATATATAACATGATGGGTTAGAAACAATTTTAATTTTATATTTTCCATTTAATTCTGTAATTTGCCCCCCAAAATGAAAACTAGATGTTTCTCCTTATTTTTCCAGTAAACTTCAGGTCAGAACCTATGAAAGTATTTTTTTTCAAAACTTTACGTTTTATAATTTCGGAGATAACGGGGGAATGGGTAAATTTTGGTATATTTTCTTTAATATCTTTTTAATTAATTTTTTTTTAAATATGAAAAAAATATATTTGTGTTCCTCAGAATGAGACCTTTCATTTGATATATTACATGATGAGTTTGAATTTTTATATTTTTAAATTTTTATTTCATTCTATAATTTGCCCCCGAAAATTAATATTAATGGTTTCTCCTTATTTTTCCTGTAAAGTTCGGGCAACGTTCTATATTTTCTATTTTTTCAAAATTTTAGGTTCAGTAATTTCGGAGATCAGGGGGGGAACGGTCGATTTTTTTAGTTTTTCCCCCCAGAAGTACCCCTTAAATCAAAATTTCTTCTTTTGCGATATGTGCTCCTGATCAAGTCACCAAACTATACCTTCATACCAAATTTCAACCTCTTCCGTCCAGTAGTTTAGGAGAAAATTGCTGTGATGTGACAGAGGCAGAAATCCTGAGTGATATTATAAGGGTATCCGTATACTGTATATACGGAACCCTAAAAATATAAATTTAAACCTTACAAAGTCAATATTGCCCAGCACTTATATCCTGGTGATGCAGCAAGACGGTTAAATTTTTGCAATTGGTTTTTAGACCAAACCCGAAGAGACAATGATTTTGTAAGGAAAGTTATTTGGTCAGACGAATCTCATATAAGCAGGGCCGGTATATTTAACAGGCAGAATACAAGATACTGGTATGATGAGAACCCACACTTCATTTTTGAGCGACAACAGCAGGGTCGATTTGGTTTTAATGTCGCCTGTTTCATACTGCGGACAAAAAAAAGTACCGCATTTTTGAAGGAACCCTTACCGCCAATAGGTACTTGACAATCCTAGAAGACTTATTACCCGAAATATTGGAAGATGTTCCCCTCGCCTTTCGCAATTCTATACACTTTCAACAAGATGGCGCCCCTGCTCACAATTCTATATTAATTGGGCGCTTTTTAGAAAATAATTTTCAAGGATGTTGGATGGGAACACATGGACCAATTAGGTGGCCTCCAAGATCACCCGATTTATCTATATTGGACTTTTTTGTGGGGTTATTTGAAAAATAAAATATATACCAACAGACACGAAGAACTTCGTGCCGCAAAGGAGGCAGCTTTTCGGGATTTACAAAGGCGAGCTGTTATAATTTTAAATGCACTCAGGCATATTGAAAAGGTTTGCCAATTATGTGTTAGGAAAAATGGACAACAATTTGAACAGTTAAATCAATAAGGTAATAAATAATGTCCACAATTACTTTTTTTTAAGATAGATATTTGATTTGTAATACTTGTTCTGTTTGTTATACATAATGAACGATGTATAACTATTTATTAGTTGCTTTTAGGTACCTAAATTTCGTGTTTCATGTTATTGAATTATTGTTAACATTATTTTTCTTTGCTGATAAACTCCTATAAAAAATCTCAAATGGAATTATTTGTTTGATTCTCCTTTTAAATGGAAAATACATGGCCAACTAGCAAAAATCTCAGCTTTTTAGTGTTTTTTTAGCATTTCTAATAATACCATGTGTATTGTATTATACATTATTTTAAAGGGAAAAAAATAACAAATTCAATGAAATAATAAAATACAGGGTGTTCCATTTAAAAATATATAATGTTGTGTAGTATCTTCAAAACCATACTCGGAAAAAAAATTGAGTACTCCACTGGATTCTATGCAAAATTTTCTATTAGACGTAGTTCTTAGCGCAAGAGTATTTCTAATAACTTCGTAGATATAGAAGGGGTCCAAAAAGTATAAATTATCAAAATCGCCCTGTATCTTATAAATGGAAACACTTATGCAAAATCTGATATGGCCATCCTGAGTTTCACAAAAAAGTAGAACAGGTATGTGAAAACCGCAAGACTCTATCTTCAATAACAACCGAGTAACCTGGCAATCTCAACCAAAATGGGATGCACTGTACATTAACGTTCTCTGAATTCTAGACTAGGAAGAAATTAATTTAAAGAAAAGAAAATGGGATAAAAGTTCTCAATTCGTATGTCTGTTGAATGTGTCCATTTATGCTGGAAGTACACCTTCTCATTATTATTAAGGAAAAATGTTCGACCGACTTCAAAAAGAAGGAGGTTTGTTCTGCGATTACTCACAAATGGCTCAAGTGATTTCGACCATTTACACTGGATCCTGTTCCGGGGGATCCCGAAGTGGTCCTATAGTTTTTTCATTGACACAGCTTGTACCGTTTTTAGAAAATCAGGCAAAACTCTTTTAACGACATTCTTATACAATAAGCTTTGGTGGAGTTGCTAGTATTAACTATTCGTAACTTGGCGTAAATTGTAAATAAATTCAATTTATCAAAATAAATGGCAGTTAATATGTATATAGAGTGTGTATCTCGTAAATCAAACGATTTCTTTTTATTAATTATTTTAAGAAATAAGGTTATTCTTCATAAACAGATTTGCTTTGTCTAAAACGTAAACAGTAATCCTTCCATGTCCCTTATTTAATTGTTGACGAGGTTTCTCATGAAATAGGAATTTTGATTCCAATTAAAGTATCTCTATTTTTGTTAATATCTAAAATTGTTATTCAATAGAAGTAATTAGAATTAAAAACTTCATTTACCTATGCCATTGCACTAAACATTGTATAATAAGTATATATGTAACTTTTCCAACTATATACGAGGTTTTAAAAAATATATCAATTTTGTTTAAAAGTACCTTTATTTTTTTATTTTTTTATAATATCTCAAATTGTAATCAAACAAAGTTTATTAGAATTGAAAACTGCATCCAATTGTGCTGAAGTATTAAACATTGTAATAAATTAAAAGTTGATTGGAAATAAATCGAAATAAGTGTCAATTAATCAACTATATACAGTGTGTCTTCATAAGTTGAATTCAAACGGAAAACGTTTTTATGAATATTACATAGGGAAAAAGTAATTCTTCATAAAAATATTTGCATGGTCGGAAACGTATACTTTAATCATTACATGTCACTTTTTCAACTGAATACGAGGTTTGTCAGCAAATAAGAATTTTGCTTAAAAGTGAATTTTGTTTAAGCTAAGTACCTTTTGTTTTTAATAATAACTCAAATTGTTATTAGACAAAGTTTATTAGAATTGAAAACTAGTTCCTATTATGCTATATCAATTAAAACTTTATAAGGATATATTATAATATTGCGCGGAGAGAAGACTATTAAATGAATGTCAGTATAAATGAGAACGGAGGTTTTCGCGGCCAGAGTCATAGCTGATTCTGATTTTTCCGGATTTGGACCGCGTCATTTTTCGAATTAGTTTATTTATATACCTAAACCGGGATCTAAACAAAATTTTCCGACGTTTCGCCCATACTTATAAGAGGCTTTTTGAAGGCTGAGACAAAAAACAAAACAAATGTTACTTTCCTTGCGGCTACTCCATTCATTTCATCTTTTTCTCTCGAACACTTCAAAACTTCACTTTTTATTCAACTTGTCACAATGATGTACAAATTCTAAATGAGTAATAGGTACGAACAAATAATATTGTAACTTACATTATCCACTAATAAAATTCCAGGAACGTATAAAAAATTTCATCAATATCATAAAATAATCCCTTTAAGTGCCTCCTACTCTTCTTTTACCTGAAAATTTCGGGGGGCCAATTATTATTGCTTCGTACCTATTACTCGTTTAGAATTTGTACATCATTGTGACAAGTGAATAAAAAGTGAAGTTTTGAAGTGTTCGAGAGAAAAAGATGAAATGAATGGAGTAGCCGCAAGGTAAGTAACATTTGTTTTGTTTTTTGTCTCAGCTTTGAAAAAGCCCCTTATAAGTGTGGGCGAAACGTCGGAAAACTTTGTTTATATCCCGGTTTAGGTATAAAAATAAACCAATTCGCAAAAATGACGCGGTTCAAATCCGTAAAAAGCAGAATCAGGAATGTCAGTATAATTAACAGACCTAAAGAATGATGATACTCAGATCGTCTACAATATAGTGGATCCACCTAAGTTAGAATCATATACATATCTAGAGAACAAGTTATTGTATTCAATAATAAACGAGGTTGGTCAAGCTAATAAATGATGTTTAAAAGTAAAATACCTTATTTCGGGCAATATTGGAAAGGTTAATTAGATTTGAAAACACATCCAATTAAGCCATTGCATCACTAAAAATTGTAAAATAAATACATTAAAAAATTAAAAACAAAAACCGTCTTAAAAAATAACTTAAAAGCATAATATATTTTTTTGCTACAACAATTAAATACTCTTCTTCTGAATTCGGTGCCAATTTGAACAACGCAGTTAGGAATTACAATTTATAAATGTACTTCCCCAAATTGTTTCACTTTAGCTTGGCACCGACTTCATAAAAAGTAATTAATTGTTGTAGCTAAAATTCTTTAATGTTTTTCAGTTTTTTTTGTGAAATCGCTTTTTGTTTTTTAAATTTAATTATTTCAGATGGTTTATCAAATAAATAATAATTTTGCTTAAGAATACATTTTTACGGTACATCGCGGAGAAGAAAGCATTAAATGATTGAATGTAATTATGTTTATTCGAATTTTAGAATTAAGTTAATTGAAAATAGTTTGGATTTGTATCACATGAAGTGTGAATTAATCGACTAATTATGGAGCTTCCTTATTGGTCTGAACATAGAGTTAGTCATTTAAGAAGAAGTTCAATTTTATAATTATTACTAAAAAAGATCTAGATGATCTGAACTCTAAAAGTAGTACCTTTACTTTTAGCAATATCGAAATTTGGTATGTTACAAAGTTAGTGTATTACTGTTAAAAAAGAAACGAATAATGCCATTTTGTTACAGAATAATTTGAAGTTGGTGCCAAGCTTGAAACATATTTGTTTAACATAACAGTATATATAGCTTTACTAATTAATAAAACTCTTTTTATTGCTGTGTAAAATATAGGCTTTTCTGAGGATTGGCACCAATTTCTAACCCCGTTTTATGGTATTTACGATATAGTTTTGAAGCAGTTTATTTTTTAAAAGTTATCTTAGTTGGAGTCGGTTTCGGTTCTTTTAGAAATATATTTATAAATAGGATCAAAACTTAAGAAAGTTTTGGTATAAAACTGAAAAAAATACCCTAATCCGTATAACAGAAAAAGTCTTGTATAATTCTTGATTTTCTGGATTTAGATATGCAAAACAAAATACAGATGTATTAAATATTTAAAAAACATGAGGTCAAAATTTTTCTACTCCACAATATAACATAGCCTTAATTGATAGACCAAAAAAATGTTCTGAGAAATTTTCTTAACACGCTGAATAAATTACTATTTATTGCTTTTCAACCGATATAAGCATTTATAAAATAAAAATTATATAATTTTTTTAAAAATTTTCATAATTTATTTTTCTAAAATTACACAAATTCATGCAAACACCTTACCTGTTTTTTGAGCGAGATAGGACTCTCTTCCTTATAATTCCATTCTTCGCCACTGCGATACAGCCAAAGACCCAGAAGCGGCTTTCCGGAACCGCTCATCTCTTCGGCTGACTGAAAACTTCTACCGCTTATCAACTCTCAACAGAGGGTGGATTTCTTGCACCTTCTGGGTTATATATGAAGTGCAGAGGGTGGCTTTCATTGCGCAACACACTTTGATTGGCAGAATCAGTGTTTTATGGCGACTCTTTATTTTGTTATCGAAGCATCTTTTCCTCGAGAAGAGAAAAGTTAACAAAAATCTTGACTGTGACGATTGTTCAATGGAGTTCTCATCAATAAGTTCTGGATGAATGAAAAAAACTTCTTGCAAAAGTGTGTCAAAACCCTTTTTTGGTTATAATAAATATTTAAACTGTAATATTCCGATTTAAAACACTTTACACAATTTGATCGAAGGGAGGATTATCTAGAGCCCAGATGAAATTGCATAATTTCATGGAAAATTAAGACAACCTATTTCTGTAAGAACAGACAAGAGTTGTTCTCGACAATCTGTATAATGAGTGTTTCTACGTAAGTGGCAAATAATTATTTATAAACATAGAAAAGTTGAAAATTGACTTTCTCTGTAATTAGGGCTTCACACATGACGAGAGCAGGCAAGAGTCTCAAAAATCTCGTCAATTCATAAAAAAGTAAGTCTTATCCTAGTCTCGTTACCAGTTGTCTCGTCTTGTCTCGTTTAAGTTTATGTAATGATAATTAATAATAAATACTTTTTTAATTACACCATTTATACCAAAATATTTTAACAAGTACATAAATGTTTTTATTTTACAAAAATTTTTAACAGACTTCCAGAAAGGAGGAGGTTATCAATTGATCTGCAATTTTTTTATGTATGACGAGAGGTTATTCAAAAACGGTTTGGGCAATTTGGATGATTTAAACTGCATTATATTAAGGCACATTACAGAAAGGTCCCATATAACTGTTTATAACATAAGATTTAAAAAAAGTAAATAATAGACTAGATTTCAGGGATTTTCAATGAATCTTCATTGTTTTCTCTAAAACTGCTCACGCAATTTAAATATTATATATTGTATTATACAAAAATATGTTCCAGTATGATTCCGTACATTTTTCTATAAAGTAAAACCTACCATTTTTCTGAAAATCGGAAAAATATATGCACAAAAACTGTAAACAACTGTAAATGTCAAATTTTTATTATAAATATCTACTTTAAATATCAAGATATGTCATGAAAGTATGTCGTACAGGGTGTTTGTAATGATTTTTATTTTGATGTTTTTGAAGTCAGTTTATTTTAGAGACGAAGTTAAGTTGCAGTCGCGTGAAATTGCAGCAAATATTCCATTATCCTATTAAAACGAAAATTTGTTATTCCACCGATATCTTCTGTGTGAAATACGGTTGAAGGTGTCTGCGTGCGTGCATGTAATATAAGGTGGTACATAAGCAGTTGTATACATAGGATGGTTGAAATATAAGTTGGAATTGAATTACTTATATAGGGTGGTTTTAAAAATATTGTATTGGGTGGCACATAAGTAGTTGCGAATACTAGGTGGTTCAAATAAGAGTTTAGTAAAACTATAGTTATACAGAGGGGTTATTTGTGGTATAAGACGGATAATAATTACAGTTATACAAAAAGCTTTAAAAATTGTCATAAGTAGTTGAATATACAGGATGGTTGAAATATAAGGCAAAGTATAATTACAATTATACAGGGCGGTTTAAAAAAGTTATATAGTTTGGAACATAATTAGTTGCTTAGACAAGGTGTTTGAAGTAAGGATGGGGTAAAATTATTGTTATTCAGGGTGTATTAAAAATTTGTTATGTAAGCATAACCAGTGAGGATATTTGAATTATAGGACGTAGGACGGAGTATAATTATAGACAGAAGAGGTTGTATATAGCGGGTGGTGGTGGTAGAGTAAAATTATAGTCATAAAATGTGGTTCAAAAAGGTGAATTTTGTTATTTAGGATAGACCATGAGCATAAATGGAATATCAGGCATATGGGGCGAAGTAAAATCATTCATCATATACAGGGATAATTTAAACAATAGAAAAATTGAAAGATTCAATAGTGTGGAGAGGATTTATACTTATACAGGGTGGTTTTAAAGATACCAAGACCGTTGTAATATTGTGTTGAGTTCAATATAGTTGTACAGGGTGATTCAGAAAATGATAGACTAATAAGTTATATAAGGCTGACTAATACACAGAAGCATATACAGTGTGGATGCAATATAGAAAGTGGTTCAAATAATAAAACAAATAAAAAGTTAAAATATATTTGGAAAATATAGACAAAGATTAAAAATTAGAGAGGGAAACAGAGAGAGTGAGATAAAGAGAGAGATAAGAATACGCTAAAATTTTCAATTGAATTGCACCTTAAATTAGACAAAAAGAAGATATGTCTGAAAATAGTGATTGATTGCATACGGTTTCTAAATGGTTTTGATTTTAAGTCAATTGAAGTCGGATCTTTTTCAAAACATAAACTATATCTTTTAAATTACTCGATGACCAAGAATTTAAACACAATAACGCTTACATCACATCATCTTTCAATAATGTACCTGTTTTGTTACTTGTTGTTAATGCAGTTTGACACAAATTGTATCTCCATAAAATAATTGAAACATTTTTATGCATCTAAGTTTGTTACCAATTACTTTTTTTATTATGTATACTTCCATATCTTTACTAAAAGAAATACAAGAAAAAACAAAAAAATTCTCCAGATGTAAAAATACCGACAAACCTTTCAAAACATTGATATTTAGAGGCAATAAAAGTTGTCCCTTAAGTATTGAATTTATAATGGGATCAGTCGTGTATAAGAAAAGTTTCCTGTTCTACTATAAATAAGGGGATTTGCCAGGTAGAAAATTTAGAGCCCAAGAAACCCTTTTAATAGTATATACGTTTATTACTGTCCGGTTTAATATAGACACATATACTCAGCGGAGTGTAAGGTAACCCAACGATCTGTTAAAAAAAATCATTCAAACATAAAATTAAAAAAATCTGCCAGTATAAATATTTATGATAAGAGATACGTTACTATAAGAAGCGTTAACAAATTAAAGTAAAAATGTGAAAAATCATACTTGGTTATTGAGTCTTTTTTAAATTTACAATAAAATATTTCAACAGATTTTATATAATGTAGAATATATTGTTTTCTATGTAAACCGTTTCTAAATTTTCGAATAAAAACTTCATAAAAGAAATTGAACGAGACCATAAACGACAATATCGGGTTGCACTGTGGTCTCGGTATCGCCCATAATATTTTCCTCTCTTCTCGAGACAAGACGAGAAAAACCTCGCTCTCGTGTGAAGCTCTATCTGTAATCTTGTTGCTATACCCTATAGAAAAAAGTTTCGTACAAAGATTCACATTTCTACAAAGTTGAAGACATGCAACTTCCAAAATAAGTAAACTTTGAAATACGGAAAATTTTCGAAAAATACTGATCTTTTTAAACTGAAAATTATCAATCAATTAATTCTATTCAAATTGTGGAAAAACATTGATTTTTTACAGAAATTAATCACTACGGAACCAGTCTGTATCGGTGCACTACGAGAATAACAAGTAGGTTAAAAAAATTGCAAATTAATGAGCCGTCAAATCGAAATAATGGATAAAAACGTTTTTGTGTATATAAGAGTATATTGACTCTATTATATTCAATATTCAAATTCATTTCTCATTTTCCGAAGCTATTGAGCCGTGGTTGAAATATCTTCTACTTAAAGTTTCGTCTAAACCTAGACATTTTCAAGGCATACGTATGTCCGGGGTCTAAGTGAACGCTGCTCAAGTTGGTTAGTATGTTCCCCACACACACACTTTTGTGACCCCAGGATCTGGATTTGCCCTTCAGAAAATTACTGAGGACACTTCCAGCTCCTTCGTCATCCACCCCCTGAGAATTAACTCAGGTCCTCACGCTAACGCAGTTTTCCTTCTGCATAATCGCTGTCTTCTTGTTTAGGATAGCTTGGCATTGGTTTATTTCCGTTGCTTTACCTTATTGGTAATCTATCCTTCTATGGGCGTGCACTTTGTCTTCGATTCTTGGTGGGTGTGTTCTTCTCGTTTTCTCTTTGCTTGGTAAGGTTGGTTTTCCTCCTTCCCTAGGTCCAGGGTGCGTCGACTGCGAGGCGTAGGCATAGGTTCTCCTGCCTTTTGCTCTTGCTGGTGTTTTCCCATAGTATTGAAGCGTACATCAGCATTGGCAAGATGACTGTCTTGAGAGGCATCTTGTTTAAGAGTCCCAGCTGGCCTCCTCTTCCTCTTAGGTCACGGGAAGCCCGAATTTTGTTACGAGTTGGACATGCCTCATAAAAGTCAACCCCCTCTCGATGATGACTCCAAGGTATTTGACTTGACGGTCAGGTTTCCTTGAAGTTTTGTCCTCGTTAATGGCTATCTTCCACTGGAGACACAATTCTGCTAAATCGTCAGTTTCTTGCTGCAGCCGCCTCAAGGCTGGCTCGATCTAAAAGATTGGCATCCTATGGCGGTGTCGTCTGCGCACTGAGCAGTGATAGCGTCGGCTGGTTTTGGGATGTCTGCAGTGTAAATTGAAAATAGCATCGGGAACAGGACTGCTCCTTGGGGTACCCCTGCCTCGGTGGTCCGGTATCCTGGGTGCTAATGGCCTACTCGTACTCTTACTTTCCATTGTTTCAAAAAGCAGCCCAATAGCTGGATGATGTTGATGGGAAATCCTAATTGGGCCATCTTGACCAATAGTCCGTCATGTCATACTCGGTCGAATGCTTTTGCTACATCAAGGAAAATGAAAGGTGGTCTTCGATTCCGGTTGATTCCGTCTGAGGCGTATTATACAAGAGGCAGAACTTGGTGTTTGGTGGGATGTCGATGTCTGAATCTAAATTGCTGGTCTAGAATCACGTTCAGTGCTGGCTTCCAGAGCTGCATTGAATCCACCCTCTAGGAGTTGGGTCGGCGCTTCAACCTCTTCCCTACTCTTGATCGATTTTTCTCATTGTGCGATCCAGGTTCCTTCGAAATAGGTCCCAATTCATCTTCTGGAAGCGTTGCTCTTCTTCGTCTCTGTGCTCGTCTGAGTCACCTACAAGCAAGATCACCGGATTATGGTCCGTTGATCCCTCTTAGACTGTCTGTCTGTCTGGATGTCAGCAAGATGTGTCGGATTCTTCATCATTGCGATGTCCAGGACATCGGAAAGCGTGTTTATGACGTAAGGGTATTGTGTATGTGAGGTAGGCCCCATGACTGTTATGTCCAGGGTATTCGCATAGACCACTAGCCTCGCGCCATTTCCGTTTGTGGTCCTGCTGTTCCACTGTGGTGATTTGTAATTCATGTCACCAATGGAGGCAGATCGCCAAATTTGACACCCCTACATTAGTTTTTGTGTGAGTATTTAAAAAGTAAAATATACGTTACTAGACCGGAGAATTTAGAACAATTGCAAGCGAGAATATATCATCGTCTACCTCCTGAAGTTATTTACCATGTTCAACAAGAATTTATTAATCGTCTTGTTTACTGTACGTTAGCCAACCGTGGACAATTTCAATATTTACTTTAATCTTTATCATTAAATTTAATAAAATTTAAAATAATATTTTTCACTTTTTTACTAACCTATCTAATGAAATGATATTTTTTCACGATGTGTAAATAGAATGAATTGTCGATGACGTCATATCTTGAATAACGATTACGTCACAAATAAGGGTCGTATGTTAAAAGTGCCTTTGTTTAAAGCAAAATCGACAAGTGAGAGGATTTTTCGAAAAACTCTCACTTTCAGAAATAATGAATTTATATGTTACTTTTCGCAAGCACTGTATATTTAAATTGTACAAAAGAAGGACAGACAGTTTTCCTAAAAGCATGTTCAATGTCATATATAAATTTCACTAGTAGCCAAATAAAATCAGCATCCTCTAACGATAATAACTGTATTTTACTATCCACATTTTTAATGTTCAAACATAAAACTGGTCCATTAGCGAAGCTATAAAATGAAATAGGAAAACTTATTTGGGTTAATTGAAATTAAATCAAATGGACGCACACATTTCCTTTACAGGGTTAAAAATTCAAGGACGAGTTTCTGTGTTCAGTTTTGGGGGAGTATTTCCCAAATCTTTCAGAGATGTACCAACAAGGTTTTATGGGTTACAAATTTTGGCTTTGTTTACCCTTGAGTATTTTGTAACATTTCAGGGTTTCAAAATCAGTCATGGGAAAAGACCGCAAGTGCGGCCGCTTCAATTAGTTTTCTTGAATCACAAAATTGGGCGGTTAACAACCTCGGCGGCTTAGCCGTAGTGCGGCTTAGACTTTAGAAGATCATGCAGTTCTAAAATGTTCAAGGCTAATGTTTACAAAAACTGTTTTATTAAGATATGATAAGATTCTGTGGCTCCGGGTTAATTAAGGTTTAATGAAAGATGAAAATCATATTCTGGATAACACATGCTTTATTAAATTTATACCTACAATCGACGGTTTGCTGAATAAATCGAAAAAATACAACCAAACAGTGATATTTACAAGTGTTAAACCAAGATGGAATAATTTATTATACTAGACTTTTTGACTATATTTAAAACACACTAAGATACCAAAGCACAAATTTCATTTTGAAAGGTTTTATCTTTTAATATTGTGTGAAGAAACAGGTTTATGACAGCTAATTAGTATAGAAATATTTAATTGTGCATTCTACTTGTGTTAAATTTATCAAAATGTCTCGACACATTAAAATTATCACATATTAGCGATTTTGGCATTTCTATAATTTTTTCCGATGAGATATTGGTTTTTTCTCTTTTCAAATTGTCTGCCATAACATTTGCATACTTGATAAAAAATTAGATAATAATACCATACCAACAATCAACGAAATGCGTCCGTATGAGACGGTGGTCAAAAACGTACTCTCTGTCTGTAAGTCCCAGTTTTAAAAATCAACTTTATACTAAAAAAACAATTGTAGAAACAATAACACAAATTCTAGAATGCACCACGTCTAGATTTTCACTTAGACAATAAAATCCTATTTTTCTTATTGAATGACAAAACTTTTACTATGTTATAGATTTTTTAAACAGGACACTGATAATTTATTACTGGAATATTTCTAATTCTATAAAATTAAAACAATAATATATCTATATATAAATAGGCAAAGACAAAACGGTTGGGTACCATTTTCTCCTCTGTCCCTCAACCGATTTACTTTATTTTTGTTTTGTTTAGTAGCTACTGACGACCTTCAGTGCAGAATACCAAAATGTATTTATAATACTGGTTCATTCATTAAATAAAATATAATAAAAAAAATCATTATTTACGACCATATTGTCAATGCCAAATGATTGTCATGGCCATCTTTGGTGTAGGGACTGATTTAAATTTTGACATTTCATAATATTGTTAGCGGTTAGGTTATTTATTATAGCACGGTGGTAAAGATAAGTTTTTAGTTCAATGTGAGAAAAGTTTCTAACATTAATTAACAGCAGGTGCAATGTATTTCTTCATATTTTCCATACAAACGAGAAATAGTCATTGCTTACTACGTGGGATTCATTAAAATTAATGAAAAATATATTGAATCTTAAGATATGTGGTTTATTAAATGCTCTTATGTTTTGTAGTTATTTTGTAATACTGGGTAATACTAACTAAGTTGGTTACTGACAATTTCTGCTTACGAGTTGAAATAGATTATAATTCGTTTTAAGTACTCAATTTAAGTCGTTCGTTAAATTTGTTCAGTCTCATATCCCAAAATATATATTAACTAATGTTTAAAATTATATTCAATATGAATAGATTATATAATATAATGTGAATATTTTTGTTGAGATTTATGTAGAAAATTATAACTACATCTTTAAATATATTTAAAGGCCGAATCTTTTTACTATTTTGTCCAAGTATTTTTACATTACATGGGCCCTGCAAATATCCGGTTTTTTCACAAGGTAAGTAAAATAAGCATCTAATTCACATTTTAAGATGGGTATTATTTAAAATATAAAGAAATTGAAAGCATCTACCATTTTGTTATGGTAAGTTAGGTACCTATTCATCTATTCTAGAATAAAATGTATTTTTAGTCAAGATATGTTTTCTTCGAAATCTTGCATAACTGGACTTGACAGTCTAAATATTGAGTAATTTTATACGGAGGAAGCCTCAGATAGATGCTGTTAGATTGGTTTACAGTGACAGGATAAGGCTCTTTCAGACCACCATACAAAGACTATCTTTGATAGTTCAGCATAAGGCGTTATTATTGTTTAGTGGTAAAATATTCATTTTATTGTAATCTGTTTTTTGATGTGAATTTAATTATTTGAATAATATAGATATTATTATTACAATCTTCTTAAAGTGTTGTGGCAAAAATTGTCAGTCAGTGGGCAATAGAGGATGTTAAGGATTAAAGTTCTCATAAGGTTGTTGGTCATCTCTTTTCTGCCATATTGACGCACTCGATTGAAACTGCAAATAACGGAAACCTTTAGGTTGCAAAGAACAATCTTCCAATTATTATATCTTCCAGCCAAAAATTTGGGGAGTCACGCATTTGTCAAAATTATTTCGAATGACTATGTTTGATTGAATTTTTATTTTCTTTTTATTTCCACAGAGTTGTCAATATGAAGTGAACAATTTTGGTCATTAGGTACTCCTACTTCTACGAGTTCCCCTCAACTTTATTTCTTATAAAAATATACTTTTGACAAGTTTGAAGAAACAGGATCGAATTTCGACCACTAGGCGACCACTAGTTTTTTTAAAATCACCTGTTTTAAGAGTGAATAATCGGCCGATATATTCATTTTTATTCTTTCACGTTACCACGCAATGTATTCTAATTAATCTATCCGATTTTAATTTAATAGGCATTCCATTTAAAGCTAACAGTATATCTAATATATCAGATATTAATGCAATATATCCCCTGAGGCGTGCAATACAGATCCAATGCTCTAGTGAAGCAACAAGTATCGATCAGACGTCACAGCGGCACAAGTTACCACTGTAAAATTTCTACGTTAATTGTACAAAAAAATTTGAAATTACAGTATTTCCATTTATACCTATGTAGTTCACCTTACATAATTTTGTTTTGAAATCTGAAATCTACTAAATAATAGTAGCCTTCACATATTTACAAATTCCCAAGACTCATTATCTGAAACGATTTCCAATTCGATAATTTGCTACAGTTGGTAATTTAGAAATTAAAAAAAAAGGTTTGCTTGGTACCTGCTTCGGATGGTTAGATAAGTAATTTATGGAACTTAATAATTGTGAATGTAGCTATTTGTCTGTAGGTACTTAGTGTCTAACTACCTGCGTATAGGTTTTCTTGCCTTTTATGGCCTGCCTGTTGCTCTTGCTGGTGTTTCCCCATACTATTGAAGCGTACGTCAGCATTGGCAAGATGACTGTCTTGATGAGAGTCAGCTTGTTTAAGAGTCCCATCTTGCTTCCTCTTTCTATTAAGGGGTAAAGTTTGGCACGGGCAGCTCGGACTTTATTACTAGTGTCTTCGACATACCTCGTAAAAGTCAACCCCTTGTCGATGATGGCTCCAAAGTATTTGACTTCGTTCTTCCATCGAATTTGTCTGCCGTTGATGATCAGGTTTCCTGTCGGAACGATCGTGCGGCTTCTCCCGTTGACGAACAGAGGTTGTCTTTTGTCCTCGTGGATGGCTATCTTCCACTAAAGGCACCTTCCGCTAAATTGTCAGTGGCTTGCTGCTGCAGCTGCCTCAAGGCTGGCTCGAATCTGAAAGATTGACATCCTATGGCGGTGTCTTTGGCGAACTGGGTAATTATAGCGTCGGCTGGTCTTCGGATGTCTGCAGTGTAGATTGAAAATAGCATCAGGGACAGGACTACTCTTTGGGGAACCCCTGCCTCGGTGATCCGGTATCTGGAGTGCTCTTGGCCTACTCGTACTCTTCTCTTCGATGTTTCTAAAAGGAGCCCACTGGCTGGATGATGTTAGTGGCAAATTCTAATTGGGCCATCTTGACTAATTGTCCGTCGTGCCATACTCGGTCGAAGGCTTTTGCTACATCCAGGAAGATGAAGGCTGTTCTTCGATTCCGGTTGAGTCCCTCTGAGGCGTATTCTACAAGGCGTAGAACTTGGTGTTCGGTGGCGTGTCGATGTCTGAATCCAAACTGCCGGTCTGGAATCACGTTCAAATCGTCTATGGTCGCTTGGAGTCGATTCGCGAAGATCCTTTCTGCTACTTTACTCATGACTAATAAAGCGATAGTTTTGTGGAAAAGTACCGTCCTTATTGGCCTTTGGCAGCATGATAATGTCGGCATACTTCCATCTCCTCGGGTAGTATCTGAGTCTTAGCATTGCATTGATGATGTTTGTCAAGGAAACGACCGCCTTTCTGGTGAACCGTTTGACTATCCTGTTGGATATACGGTAATGTCCAGGTGCTTTTCGTTGCTTGAATCGTCTGATCTGGTCCCGTATCTCTTCCGGGGTCGTGGTCCTGATCGGTGGGATGTCCTCTTGGTTCCTTATCCTTCTGGCTTGCCTCTCAACTCGGAGTTCGTGGTCGTCGTCGTCATCGTCGTGTTGGTTTAGTCTACACTCTCTCTCAAGGCTGTCAGCGAATGCTTCTGCCTTTTCAAGGTCTGAGTAGACTATACCCTGCTCGCCATGAAGTGAAGGTACTGGACGCCTGTTCGTTCTCAGGATTTTTTGCAGATTCCAGAAGCCTGGTTTCTGCGGGTCCAATTGCCCCAGGTACCCATTCCATCGATCATCATAATGCGTTCTTAGAGCTTCAGTAACTGCCCGATTCAATGCGTTGGGTCTACGCTTGTCGTCCGGTTGCCTTGTTCTTTGTGCTCGTCTTCTCGCTCTGTTTTTCTCTAGGATTAGCTCCCTGATGTCATCTGGAAGGTTGGCGTACTTCTTGTTTCTGTGTTCTCGGATGCTACGAGTGCTGGCTGCCAGAGCTGCATTGATTCCATCCTCTAGAACTTGAATCGCTGCTTCGACCTCTTACCTACTTGCGATCACAGGGATTGGTCTCAGTGTGCGGCCAGGTTACTTCGGAAGGCAACGACTACAAAGGTGACGAGAACGACACATTGGAATTTTTAATGGTATCAGGTCATCTTCTCTGTTGATCTCGATCTTGCTTGGGTGTATGATGGCCGAAGAAGGGTTAGATGACGTCGAGTAATACACTAGACGTTATGGTATCGGGTGCTATTGCACATGGAAGTTTCAGTTCTTGTTCGAGGCAAAATGAAAGCACAACATTATCTTCAGAAAATAGTGGAGAGTATGTACTCCCTTACCTTAATCGACTCATGCATTCCATATTTCAACAAGATGGCCTCATGTTGCTCGACTTAGTTTAAACTTTTTTGAAGAGACCCATGTGAATCTGTTGCCATGGCCGTCCAGATCCCCCGAGTTTTTGCTTATAGAACATGTTTTCCATATGATGGGTAGAAGGCTCGGAAATATATCCCAGCACCACAGACTTTGGAGGTGTTAAGACATGAAGTACAGGTAGCTTGAGATAGTATTCTTCAAGAAGAAATAGACCACCTTAATGAATCAATTACACATTAATAAAAAAAATCAAACTCCTTGGTATTTTTTATTGTATTTATTCAAAAATGCAAAAAACATTCACCAAACTTTACATTTTAATCATTTTCTCCTTACTATAGAATCTATGTTTTACCAAAACATTATTAAATTCAATGATTGCCTTCTGGGTGTTGCGATTTCTTTGTCAGAGAGTATATTCACATGTTTACTAAATATACAAGACTGAAAACTCTTCCAAATTTTTCTTCACACACACAATGTTTTCTGCCATTTGTATAGGAACTTTCCCATAATTATTCATCAGCATTATCATGAAAATGTTAGAGAACGCCCTCTCAGTAAGATTTTATGCGAATGAAAGAACAAAAGCTTCTCTCTAGTGGGCATAATCAAGCTCAAGTAGAAACGTGCACAGATACGAAGGCCATGGTTTATTCAACAGGAATTAATATCGGTTTCAATTACTTTAGGCGAAATTGTGCCAACTGTGAAAATAGAAGAACACAAAGGATGAAAGTCGTCGGTTAGAATGAGCGGCAAGGTAGTAAGATAAAAATCATTAGAGTATGTTTAACTACTGAAAATCTTTATGATATTTTAAATTCTATTGCATTTGCCAGACTTAAAATTTTATACAGTTCGATTATTTCACCTAATGATTTATTAAATTCAATACAAAAGATATCTGAATCACTGTATAAAAGTGAGTTACCTATGCCGGTTTATACTTCAACCGTAGCACAGTACTTATAACTCGAAGCATTTCAAATCGATACAAAAATTGTATTCGTATTAAAAATACCTTTAGTAGAACCTGAAAATTACATCCTTTATCAATTATGTCCCATTCTTATTTTTATAATCGTACAGGTCTGCACCATATGCATCAAATTGGCCATAAATAGATGGCCAGTGACCATGACTCTTTACTTTACGTAACTCTCGATAACATGGACAATTGCAAGTCTATAGACAGAAGATCAAAAATTTGTCCAGACATACTACCATATCCAAATGACAGTGATGCAATTTGTGAAGCCCAGTTTTTCAAGCAAACCAGTCGTTTACCGAAAACTTGTCAGACAAAATTAATTTATACAAAGGAGTATAATATTCGATCAATTCCTCCAAATCATTGCTAATAAGTGCATCAGATCCTCTACCAATCACCGTTAGATGTGAAGGAAGAGAAGTCATCACCAAAATAGAAAACGTTAATACTATTTTAAAGCTATAACCAAAATGTAGTGCATTTATCGGGTCCACCCGAGTCCAAGCGTAACAGTTAATGTATACATATCAAAACATAATTTATCGAAATCACCCAGTAAATATTCCATTCGGCTGTTGTGAAGATTTAGTGCATAAAGTCAACCTATCAGACTTGAAACCGTTGAATTTAAGCAAATTGAACACAGATGATCTAAACATTGCTCAACACAAATTGTCTCAGTATTCCGATCAATTAGAGGATATTATTAATTAGCCTTTTGTAACCAGAAAACAATCATTGTATATAATTTTTACTATTACAATTATCATTGCTCTGAATTGCCTATACATATTCTGCAAATGCAGAAGAAGACGCACAATATATCTCATCTCTATACAATGACCAAATGATCCTTCAATACATCCAATGGTTCCCAGCGTCTTTCAAAGACGTATGGTAACTCAACGACATTTCCTAAAAGTTTATGTATAACAAAAAAATTGTGAACGTTAATTATTTTTTTAATTTTAACTTTTGATATTTTATTCCTGTTATTTTAACCATTTTTATATTTTACTTATATAAACTCATTTTTGATAATTTACTCTCACATATTATTATTATATCTTTTTTCGCTTATATATTAAAGATTTTTACGCAATTTACACTTTGAGATTTTTATACTTAATGTATTTGTTTATCAATGTTTTCAATTTTTGAAATTATATTCAATTTTGATTCTATTTCTGAAAACTTGATGCATTACATCAACTTTTTTATATAGGGGGAAGTTGTTACATCTGTTAAACTGAAAGACACCTTTGTTACAACATTGTAGCTTATCTTTGGCATTTCCTTTCATGTAATTAATATTTTTGTTTATCTCAAATTTGCTTATTTAGAGGTGAGTTTAATAGCTAACAATTATCCATTTATTAAATGAGACTGCACTTGTTATTAAGGCCACCTTAGTCATCATGACAAAACCTGTAAATTGTTTGTTAACTCGTAGGAGAGCTGATATTAGTACTTCGCCGTTTCAAGTAGTTAGTTCATTTTTGATATCAGTACGTATTAATATACCAGTCAAAATCTCTCTCCCGTTCTATGGTTTCAGGACGGTACACCTCCAAATTATTCACAACCTGTCCAAAATTATTTAGATATCATTTTCCAAAACAAATGGATTGGTAGGAGATGACTGATTGAATGGCCTGCTAGAGCTCCTGACCTATTCCCCTCCATTTCTTTTTGTGGGGCTGTCTGAAATCAAAAGTAAACTGCCAACTGACCAAATAGTACTGACGATTTAAAGATAAGAATAACACTGGTCAACACAATTTTTGAGTCTGACTTCTACATTTTAAATTTGAATTTCTCCTAGGTCAAAAATAAGAAAATATTTTTTCTTGTTAAATTTTGCGTTTGTAGAAATTAAAGCATTTTTTAAACTTTTTGGCTAAAATCACTGATTTTAATTTTTTTATATAAACTCACTCTACATGATGATCAGAAAAGTTTTTGCTAGATATAAAACTCTTTTTTATTGAACATTCGTAATCAACAATAACATATAAATATGAAATAATAAGAAATTAATGTATAATAGTTTTTGTATTTCTTTTACATTCGTATGAGCTTTCACATATTAAACCCCAAATGTAATCTCCCATCATGTTCTCATTGTACTGGCCTTGATATCGTTGTTCAAAATCGATCATATCTTGGTGAAAACGTTCTCCTTGTTCCTCGAAGTAGACACCCCTGTTGTCTTTAAATTCGTCGTTTGCAATCAATTCACTATAGTTGTTTGCTCTATGATTTTCTAGAATACCATCAACTACTGCTTTAAAACTCTCCCACGCTCGTTTTTCACGAGCATTTAGAAGTTTCGTAAAGTCATCACTCTTCATTATTTATTTTATTTAGGGTCCAATGAAAATACCCCCCTTAACTTTAGCTTCAGATAATTTAGGGAAAAATCCCCTTAAATAGTCGAAAGCCTTAGGGTTTGTTACAGCTGTAATAGACAAGTTTACACTCACTACTGTGCCTACAGTTTATTTTCGGGTTAATGAATTTATTTACAATTTACCCCATATTCCGAACAAATTCTTTTCCATATTTTTGATACCAGTGACTCCACCAAAGTTTACTGTATAAGGATCCAGTATAAACGGTAAAATTCCTTGGGTGGTTTGCCAGTAATCGCTGATGCGTTACATACTTAAAACTCACCCTGTATATTCGATAACTATTATATCCACAAAAATTATATCTCTGGATTCATCAAACTAACTCTTTAATACACACAAATTACATCTCTAGACAAATCAGTAATAATATCAAACAAAAATAATCATCATCATTCACCTGATGATCATAGCAGATACACAGCTATTGAAACCTTGTGAGACCAACCACTTCAAGACGACAAGTCCAAGGAAACTTCTAGGAAAAATAATGTAGTTATAACAACATAAAAAACATAATTCATATAATGATAGGGGGTTAATAGAAGCGCCAAATTTGACTCATTTGCTTAACACGTCCTTCTCAAATTCTGCGCTTTTACAAATTTTCAATCTCATCCCCTCTACATGACGGTGATGTGCAAGTCCTGGTAGTGGTTTTATGAGAATATCAGCAGGCATTTCTTGAGTTGGTATATAACTCAACGTTATGCTATTTTTCTTTACCAATTGACGCACAAAATGGTATCTTGTACAAATATATGTTTAGTTCTTGAATGACAAGTAGCCTTTTAAGCAATGTACTTTGCTCCTCGATTGTCTGTTCCAAGATTGATTTGCGATAAATCAACTAAATCCAATTCTTCTCGAGAGGTTTCTGACAGGACTACGTACTCTGCTTCAGTGGACGAAATGGTAACTGTCTGCTGCTTTTTCGAACGCCATGATATTGTAGCTCCACTTAATATAAATACATATCCTGTGTATAAAATAGTGTCTGTAACGTCATTTCCATGATCGCCATCAGAATACCCTAAAGTTCTAAACGAATCCTTTTTAAATACTAGGCCATAATTTTGTGTAGCTTTCAGAGATTGTAATACACGGTTTGCTGTTGAACAATGTGCGTCTTCATATTTCTCGTTAAATTGTGATAATCTGTTAACAGTAAATGTTATGTCTGGACGAGTAGCTGTTGCTAAATACATAAGTGATCCAATTAATTGTCTGAATGGTTTTTCTGCATCTTTTCTTCGATATCTATCTCCATTTGGTAACTTCATTTCAAAATCACTAGGAGTATTCATTGGCTTACATTCTTCCATGTGAAATTTCTTCAAGAGATCTTTTATATATGTCTTTTGACTCAACTCAATTTCATCATTTTCTTGATTAATTTCCACTCCTAAACAATGCCGCGCTAATCTTAGATCCTTTATTTCGAATTCCTTTGCTAGGCTAGTTTTAATATCATTTAATTTCAGGTTATTCTTTGATATATATAATATATCGTCAACTAAAATTGTATATTGATCTTCACTAATATCGTAGTAAAGACAGGTATCATTTGCAGCCGGAGTGAGTCCAAAATTCTGCAAAACTTCACTTAGTTTTTTTATGCCATAGGCGAGCGTGTTGTCGTAAACCGTATAATCTCTTTCTAGCAGGCAAACCTTATCTTCTTGTGCTAACATTTTAAGCATATCTTCAGCTCCTTTGCCTAGTTTACTGTTTTTACCATCTATTCTAATTATTTCTTGTAATGCTTTTCGAATGTACTCTGGAAGTTCCATAAATTTCTTTTTTTTTTAAATCTCCATTTAGAAAAGCTGCAACATCTATTTGATAAACTAACAAGTTTTCACGGGCAGCTAATGCCATTAAAAGTCTGACAGAGTCCAATCTTGCCACAGGTGCAAATGTCTCAGTAAAATCTATTCCTTGTCGTTGTGTAAACCCACGAGTAACAACTCAAGCTTTTCTTCGTTCAAGCGTTCCATCGGGTTTTAGTTTATTTCTGAGAACAATTTTGCATGTAATAACAGTTCTGTCTTTAGAACGATCGACTATTTTCCATGTATTGTTTTTAATAAATTTTCGAATTTCTTCAGTAATAGCTTTTACCCATTCAGCTGCTTCGTCTCCAGCCAATGCTTCTTTCAACGTAATATTTGCAAAATTTTCTTCTTCGATTATATCATATTCATTTTCTGCAACATCCATAAATGTTTCGTTTTCACTCGGATCTCCTTGTATTTCAGTGTTATCGTACTTTTTCCTCTTTAGCTCCATTAATATTTACTAACTATCCAGTATTATAAATTTTCCGTGATCTTCCTGGTTAACCTAATCTCTTCAAGCGTGGTTTGCCTTGTCTTCGATGTAAAGACTCTGATTGTTGATCTAGAAGGTACTCTTCTTTATGCATTTGCTCTTCTTTATCTTCTTGAGTTTTAATTGGTATGTGAATACATTCTCGATTATCTTCATTACTGTTAAAAGTTTTATTTTAATTTTCTTCATTTGAAAATTGATTTTCCAGGATACATACATCTTTAGTAACAACAACTTTCTTTTTAGTTGGAATCCATGCTCGATAACCTTTTGATTCTTCAGAGTAACCTACCAGGACACCTTCTTGTGATTTAGGGTCAAGCTTTGACTTTCCTGGCCCTTCTTCCAAAAAAATGTTTTTGCACCAAATACTTTAAGTTGCTTAAATCCGGCACTTTCTTTTTCCAAGCTTCAAATGGAGAATGACCACCTAGACTAGACGTTAGACACCTGTTTCTCAAATAATTTGAAGTAGCAAACGCTTCAGCCCAAAATCCATGACTTAGTTTGGACTGTATCAGAAGGTATCGTGCCATTTTTCCATTTTTCTTCAGAAACTCATCAAACTCTTTATTACAAAATTCTTTTCCATTATCTGACATTAAAGATTTTATTCTACAACCAGTTTGTGTTTCAACACGAACTTTATATTCTTTGAAGACATTCACTGTTATTTTTAATAAATCGAACTTCACACCATCGAGTGCTATCGTCAATAAAGGTAACGAAATATCGAGCCTCTTTGTACATCTTTCAGATTTCTTAGGTAACGGTAGAACAGTCATTTTTTCTTTTAAATATATATCACACGTTTCAAATTTCTTTTCTTCATTTATCTTAATTCCAACAGCTAATCCTTTTCTCGAAATTTCTAACAAGTCCTTTTTATTCAAGTGACAAAGACGATGGTCCCATAATTTTAAGCTTGCAGACTTATATTTTGCTGCATTTGCCCTTTCTGTACCATCGCAAACGCAATACAGGTTACCTACTCTTTGTGCTACCAATTTTACCTCACCATTTTCCCCAAAAATTGTAGCACCAGGTTTATGGAAGTTGACCGTATTTCCGCGACCGTGATCCTCGCAACAGACAATATATTGGTTCTCAGTTCTTTTACTAACAGTATGTCATTGAGTTTTATGGACCTGTTTACTTTTCCGTCCGTAGTAAATACTTGCGCAGTTTCTTTAGCTGCAATTTCAGTCTGTGCATCACTGGCTAAAAAGACATTTCCATTTGTTGATGCCATATTAACAAATGCTGCTTCATTATTACACATGTGAGACGTGCATCCAAAGTCGAGACACCATCGATCATCGTTTAAAATTTGTTTCGTATGTACCTAGAGCTTCTTCCAAGATTTTCTCAGTTACTTGAAATACATTCTCAACTTGAGACTCGACTTTTGACGAATATTCTTACCCATTGGAATTTAATTTGCTTCGACAATCAGCTACTTTATGCCCCATCCGATTTCCAATTTTGTTTAACCAACATAACTTGAGAATCATCTGTATCTCGTTGATTGTTAGCAAGTTACACGCTTTAATAAACTTGCTCGTTTTACCGGTCCTGTAGAAGCAAACTCTGATTTCAATTTATCCCAAATTTGTTCTTCAAACCTTTAACCATTCGTAGTAAACTCGGATCTATTGCGATTCTTAGATCTGACTTTGCTTTAACAATTTCCTCTTCCCATCTTTCACAACATTGAATCGATGTTGGGTCACTTTCCACTAATTTGGGCTTTGGTTTTTTTCAATTTACGTACACCCATGTTGCGTTTTTAACTATAACAGCTAATTTGCATAACCCAAGTATCATAATTCTCTTTTGTAAGAGGTTTAATCTTACTCGATGACAAAGACATCTCAGACATATATTAAACTTGGTTATTTTCACGAAGTACTTTCACTGTTCCTTTTCCTTAATATTCATGCCGTCTGGGCCAATAACCTGATAACTATTATATTCACAAATTATATCTCTGGATTCATCGAACTAACTCTTTAATACACACAAATTACATCTCTAGACATATCAAACAAAAACAATGTAGTTATAACAACATAAAAAAATATAATTCATATAATGATATAGGGTCAATAAAAGCGCCAAATTTGACTCATTTACTTAACAATGGTTTCAAGTGTAGAGAATTCAAGTAACTTTTATGTTGTAAGAATACAGCTGAGGAAATACCAGCTATCATATTGATTTACTGATTTACCTATTCTCGATATAATATGTTAATTCGGAAATACAATTTACTATATATATATATATATAGAAGACTTAAAGACGTAGATTTTCTACGACGAACTTCAATCCTTTTAATCCCCTCAAAACGCCATTAATAAAGAAATTACTTTATCACAAAACTGTTCACCGGAGACAAGCCAAACAATATAAAATTAAGATCCGTCTCTTCCGGATGTGCTCCGCTTCAGACCTCTTTGTGTTTCCATTTGATTTAGATGTTTGAAAAGGTCTTCTGAATTTGTCGTTCCAGCCATCATAATTCACTTAAGCGCAAAATCGACTGAGATTACTCATTCAATAGTTATGACTATACAAGATGATTTATTTGATTACGAAACTGCTTCAAAACTGTTTCACTACAAACCGATTGGGCTATATAATACGGCTGATGTCGGCTACTGCTGCTTCTACTGTATGACTGAAACAGTCTGGATGGAGTCAGTAGACAGTGACGTAGAAAAGAAAAACCATTACGTCTAATTATCAAAATGAAGCGTGCATTGAGATTTATCAAACAAATTCGTATACGTATTATCAAATGGTTAACAGATTTAACAAAACGTTTAATAAAAATTTAAGTAGCATCGAATTCCCTATTTGTTTGTTCCTTGTGTTTGATTATTATTCTTGCTCGTAGCTACCAACTTCAATAATTATCTAAAGCGATCATTTTGTATAGTTAACTAGGCTTTATTCCCAATTATTTAAAAACTTAAATTATTCGGAAAATTATAACAGCTTTATTGATTTTTTTATGTAATTTTTAAGCTCCTACCTAGAATAATTTTACAAAATAATATGGCGAAGTGCGAGTTGGACGTTGGACCTGCATACTAAGACTTAAGAATTGCTACGTGGGCTGCCTTTATATTTCGGGATTAGAGAACAAAAACAAATATTAATCATCGAAAATTGCTTTATTGTTTTTCAAAATATTCCCCATGAAGATCTATACACTTTTGCATGCGTTTAAACCAATTGTCGAAGCACTTTTTCCACTCTGACTGAGGTGTCTCCAAAACATGCATTCTAAACGCAGCAACCGCATCTTCAGGAGTCGAAAAACGTTGAACTCTCAGTTTGTTTTTTACGTACGAGAATAAAAAGAAGTCATTTGGTGACAAGTCAGGACTATACGGCAGATGACTCATCAAATCGATGTTTTGAGTGGTCAAAAATGCAGTTGTTTGAGCCGATGTGTGAGAGCTCGTATTGTCGTGGTGAAGAGTGATCCGTCTTCGGCGGTTGGTTTTCCTTATTTCTTTGGAAGACAACTGGCAAACAAATGGTTGTGTACCACTCAGAATTGACCGTTCTACGTTGTTCTAGTGGTATAGTTGCGACATGACCAGTTTTTCCGAAAAAAACAGGCGATCATTTGCTTGGAAGTGCTTCGTGCGCGAACAACTTTTGTTGGATTCGGCTCATCTTGAAACACCCATACAGTCGACTGCTGTTTACTTTCAGGCTCATACGCGTAAATCCACGATTCATCACCTGTCACTATGTCATAAACGTGTTTTGAAGCACCGCGACCGTATTTTGTGAGCTTTTCTTTCGACCAATCGACACGAGCCTTTTTTTGAACGATTGACAAATTGTGTGGGATCCAACGCGAACAAATTTTGTTGACATTCAAATGTTTATGCAATATTGAATGTATGCTGGTTCCACTAATGTGTAAGGTTGACTCAATCTCACGATAGGCCACATGACGATCTTGCAATATCAGTTCGCGCACAGCATCAATGGTTTCCGGAACAACAACTGTTTTTGGACGAACTTCACGAAATTCGTCTTGGAGTGAACTACGACCTGGATTGAATCACCATACCATCGATAAACAGTGGTCCTTGATGGAGTTTCATCACCAAAAATTAAATTAAGTTCATCCATGCACTCTTGCTGACTTAATCCACGTCGAAAGTTGTAAAAAATAATCGCACGAAAATGTTTACGATTTAATTCCATTTTTTGGCCGAGATGAATCCTTTAAGTTACTGTAAACAACACATAGCGCTCGTATGTCAAAACGTTCTGAGTACGTATAACCTCAAAAATGTCAAAGTTTACGACAGAGATATCAGTTGCCAGATTGCAACACTAGGGTTGTCCAATCCCGAAATATAAAAGGCAGCCCTCGTATAATCTTTGTAAGTTGTAAGATTTTTATAGAAATGAAATGCATAAATTGAAATTGCATTTGTTTCGACATGGTCCCACCGATATCCGAGTTTCTTGATCTCTAAATAACTATATCAATAGAACTCTGTTCTCTGTGTAAGAATCAGGGACCCGGTAATGTATTAAAAGTCTCTTCAATTATAGTAAATCCATAACTTATAGGAAATAAACAAATATAATATTTAACTAATACACATTACCTGCACAAAATTGGATTTCGTACAAATAAACATTCCCAATCTCTCTTTGTGATATAATAAGTTAGAAACTTGACATAAGAAAAAACACGACAAAGAAGGGCAACGTCATTAAAAGTGGTATGCCACTGCATTCTCTCAAAATAAAAATTGTTTTTGACATATCCATCTAGAGCAAATATGATCTCTTGATTTTCTTTCTTTCAACGCCTGAAATTAAACATAAAAAATATAAATGGTTTTGTTTCATGTCAAACCCAAAAAATCAGAATTTCTACACGACAGTCTCATCTTTTGTGTGGATGACTTTTTATATATTTTTTCAGGCTATTAAGTTGTTAATTTATTTTGTTTTTGCCATAGGAAAAATAAAAAACTTTTAAGTGCCAATAATACACGTATGATCAATGACGGTTTACTCACCTTATCATCAATTTCCATCCTATGAACAAAACTTGACATTAATGTTTCTTATATTTCGGACACCCTTGGTAGAATTCAAATCATTTCATTTATCCTCAAAAAAACATTGCAAGATTGTTTATTCTGTCAACTAACGCCATCAGCCACATTACTTGAATGTAAATATACCGGGCCTTATACAAATTAATTTAAAAATAAAAAAATATAAATTTGTAATGTCCTTAATGATTCATTTGATATGTTGCATGACATGAAGCGTTTGAAAGATTTTTATTTTTTTATTTCTCATTTAATTGTACAATTAGTTCCCCAAAAATTAATATTAGTGCTTTCTTCTTATTTTTTTATTTAAAGTTTTAATGTGGCACTACATTTATTTTATTTCAATATTTTAGACCCATTATTGTGTATTTTTCAATGTTTAAGCACTTTCTGGGAAATAATACCACAACTCACGAATATTCTGTATATTTCCCTTGTGAACGTTATTTTTAAATTATGAATAAAATATATTAGTATTCTTCAGAATGAGCCGTTTCATTTGATATAGTACATTATGCAATAATTTAAAAACTTGTTTAAATTTAATTCTACAATTTGACCCCCAAAATTATTTTTTGGATTTTCGCCTTACTTTTCCCCATGGGCAACATAGAACAGATTCCATATTTTCCTTAAAATTTTTTGTTTGTTTTCTTTTTAAACTACCGAAAACATTTTTAAAATCTCCCTATACTCTATGAAAGTTAGTATTTTCAATTGCAAAAAAATTCCACAGATATTTGATTGGCTTTTCTTGAAGAATTTATATAGCATAACACATAAAAACTGTTGTTAACAAATTTTTATTCCTTAATTAATTACACGGAGTGTTTACAGTTGCAAAAATCGCAATTTTAGCGGTTTTTGTAACTTTTCAGCAACTGAATGAAAGTTCTAGGGTCGAAACTAAGTTTGTTTTATACGTAATTTCAATAGCGACTAAGTGATAGGTTCATATAGCCGATTGGATAATTAGTTATTGAGTTATTTGGAAAAAACTGTAAAACATACGCGATTTTCAATCGTCCACAGTTATTGTATAAGTTGCGTTGAAATTTTGAAACTCGGCAAACCATCTGAAATGAACATATTAATTATTGGTTCTTTGTGTACCATCCCTCATAAATTAATTTTCTTTTAGTTATATTTTATTGTATGTAAATTCAGTTTGAAAGCCTGCAATTTGGTATTCGGAATTAAATAAAATACTGGTGTTAGAAGCACCTTCCCCTCATTTTACTACTGCAATCAAACTGACATTCATTTCAAATCCCTTTTATTCTTTGCCTAATACAAATGCCATGCCAACTGTCAAACTGTTTGCTGATAGCCCAGGGACGAGAAACGGTGGCATATCATAATTTCTTCATTGAAATGTTACATTTCTATTTGTTGATATAACTTTTTTTCTAATCATTTTACAAAAAAATTACATCACATCATTTTTATAGATGGTGTGTTAAGGAATAATTTTTAATATAAACTTTTTACATTTATTCATTAGTTAACTAACTTCATATTTCATAACTACACATTAATATTAATGATTTGCCATAACTGTATTCTTGACTTTGATTTTCTATTTTCTGACTCATTATTTCATTTTTAAAGTTTTTTTCTTTTAAAATTGTCGAATAAATTAATTGTGATACTGCGATCGAGTTTGATTCAAAGCTCTGAGAATTAAAGTCAGAAAAACAATTAGGAGGTTAAATCATATATCTACAGAATTTTTTTTCATACATTTGTTGAATAACATCACATACAGAAATGATTGATTTAGCATTTTTCAATATACCCTTCTGCGTGATCTACACACTTTTTCTACCGAGAGTTGGGAGTTTCAGTATTCTCTGTTCATAGAATGTTTGAGGGCGAGTTGCAAGTCAGTGCGCATGTGCTGCTCAACTTCTTCATATATTTCAAATCGTTTTCCTCCCGGTGATTCTTTCAGAGACAAGTCAGGGCTATAAGGAGGGTGGGTGGCTACTCAGCTCATTTCTTGCAGTATTCCTTGTTTTTTGTTTCAAATACGCGGCTTTTTCCAACCGTAACAACTGACTGTAGTAATCCACATTCACTCTACGTTGGGCACGTAGAAAATAAATCAGTATATTTCCTTAGAATCAAAAAGATCGTAGCAAGGACTTTTCCAGATGAGAGCCGAGTTTTGAATTTTATTCTTTTTTCGCCAGTTTCGACAATGCGCTTCAAAAAGGCCTTCCCTTCTCGCTGAAATCGATTTAGAAGTGTTTCAATGATCTTTAATTTACAGTCAAAAACCTCGGAACCCATTGAGTACAATTTTTTCTGAAACCAAGTTAATCAATGATAATTGATTGAACACTTCGATAGCTGACACCCAATTCTGAGGAATTTCCTCCACGGTTAATCGGCGCTCACGTTCAATAAGCTGTCGAACTCTATTGGCATTGTCAGCTGTAAGGCTTGTCCTTGTGCGTCGATCATGGTTATCATTCTCGTACACCCTTAAATTTTCTCACCCACAAATACACACGATTCTGAGACAGTGTACTATACCCAAACTGTGCCTTCAAATGAGTTAGAATTTCTGAGGCTTTAACGCTTTTACTGGTTTAAAACTTTTTGATAATCTGTTGCATAACAGTCGAATGTAACTCTTGCTTAGTCATGGCTGTATTCTGTACTGACCACACATCATACAATAGGTATTAAGGACAAAGCCAAGCATACGCGCGTACCCGGCTGGTTCCTCTGTGTCTATAAACCAAACATCTACTCCAAACAACATATTCTAGCTCGAAACTGCATTCTAAGCAGAATAGCAAAATTACTGTTTATATTTGATTTACCCTCGTTTATAACGTAATTTGCTTGGGAAAAGCATTTTAAACGTCATGTCAATTCGATGACATGCTATTTTTATTCTACCGTGAGGGGAAATTAGGATCCCCCTCTACTAATAGGTATGCGTTGGCGAATACCAAAATGCAGAATTTCAAATTAAATTTACAGACAATAGAACAATCCCAAAAGAATATTAATATATGACGAGTTGCACCGAAAGATTTGATAATTAACATGTTCCATTCAGATTTATCGAAAAGTAATTTGATGCAGAATGGGAGCGTTGTAAACATCACCAAAAATAAAGAGCTCTCGATAAAAAATTATATTTGTGAGAAAACCTTCAAAGCCATGAAGTTAAAATTTTGAACAGTTATTTTAGATAGACAAATGAAACTTTTTGCCAAGTTTTATCGTTCTAAATTTTTTTAGAAAAGAGTTACGAGTGATTGAAAATTGCGCCTTTTTCACATTTTTCGCGAATAACTCATTTATTAATTAACCAATCCTATCGATCAACATCTCATTTAGTAGGTTCTAAAAATGCGCATACGATACACTTTGATTCTTTAAATTTTTACTATGTTGTTGAGAAGTCACAAAAACTACCAAAATTAGGTTTTTTGCTATTTTAAACACCTAGTATAATTAACTAAGAAGTAAAAATTTGTTAACAAAAGTTTTTCTGTGTTTTGTGGCGTACCTTATTCAAGAAAAATCACTCAAACACCTGTAGATTTTTTTGCAAAAGTGGTATTAAAATAGTGCTAAGTTCCCTACACTACTAGTATCTCCTGTCAACATAGCTGATTACAACTTTTCAAACTGTTGACACTCTGTACATGCAATTGAAACAACGTCATAGATCACAACTGGCTGCCAGCCCTGTAAAAATTCGCAATTTACGATCAATACGATGAGCATATCTTTGACATCGAATCCCAAGACGTCAAATCGCTTATTCAAACGCTGCATTCAAGGAGGCCCAACCCCAATAAAGTTACTCAGGGGGAACTCCAGTTTACAGCATTGCCACAGGTTAGGATTTAGGGTTAGCGAAGTATACAGTAGACATAGATGCATCGATAATGTAACATGGAGCGCTTCCTGTTCAAACAAAATCTTTTTATAAAAGTTCTGATTTCGAAAGTGTTTTGCTCAAACGTACATAATCTCAAATGGTAGCAATTAGTTTTAATGAACAATGAAATTGTAAATAGTCGGGAGTTATTCAGTGGTCGAACTGCATTTCCGACGCCTTGCGCCGTCGTCGCCGTCGGTCCTTAAAAGGTAATCAATAGTCCGGGGGTGAAAATAAACATGGCTGATACGGAGTTTGAGGAATTTAGGCACAGCTTGGAAAAATCGAGTTCGCACATTAAAAATTCTACACCATTTTATTCGTGAGTATTTTAACTATCATTATTCTATTTAGTTGTTAATATTCTAATATGAGCATGTCGATTTAGGGTAATTTAAGTGTTAAATGCGGTTTTTTGTACGTTTTTTGACAACCATTATAACTACATTTATCATTTTAATTATGAGAGCTTACGGGTCATTGGCTTAAATAGCGTGCTATATGAAAGTTAAAAAGAAATTAATATTATGCACTAGATTAATTTTTAAGTGTTTTTTTTTTTCGTTACTCAGTCACTTTATTCTATTCATGTCAAATGCTAATCAATATACTACATCACAAATATCTATATCTTGTACTGTATATCCTTTACATAAATTTACAACTGAAGTAGGTTAGTAGTTCAAACTATTAACAATAAATTACTAGAGCATCAATTAATGTTAATTAAAAAGGATTTTGTGATGTACGCAAATCTCTTTGACCAGCTACACGTGTTTCTCTATTACAATATTTGACTTAAATTATAAAATTGTTTAATCATGTACTGTGGTTTTGATATTTTATGGTTATAATATTCACCTTGACTTTTTTCCTTAAAATAAACTCTGCAGGTCGGGGTGGTGATCTGTTTTCTATTGCATAACATCAAATATGCTTTAATTGTTAGTTTGTACACTAATTTAAGTTTAAAAAATACTGTAAAACAGTTTCTTAAAAAATATTAAAAGACTTCCAAGTAGAACGGAAAAAATAATTAACCAAACATAACACTATACAATAAATAGCACATTCACCGTTTGTTAGGTATCTACACAGAAAGTAAAAAATGTAAATGGTGCTCATTTTGTACAAAATAATTACCTAATTATCTAGTATATTAGTCTTATCTTCTACTTCATCAAACTTGATTGTTGCTTTGCACCGACTTCAAAAATATGCTAGATAGGTAGGCAGTTATTTTGTACAGAATAAGCACCTTTTTATTGTTTACATTTTTAACCGACTTCAAAAAGAAGGAGGTTCTCAATTCGTCTGTATCTATGTTTTTGTTTTTTTATGTTTGTTCACCGATTACTCGGAAACGGCTCGAAGAATTTCGATCATTTTACTGGATCCTGTCTGGGTGGAGAACGAAGTGGTCCCATATTTTTTTCATTAACATAGCTTTTACCATTTCTTAGAAAATGGGGAAAAACTATATTTAACTATTCTTATATATTCTATGCCTTGGTGGAAGCGCAGGGTTATTAAAAATTAGAAAAATTTTATTCGGAACGTGGGGCAAATTGAAAAGAGATTTGATTACTTCCGCGATATCTTAAAGTGTTCAGAAATGTTTTTCAATAACATAGCGTGTATCGTTTCTTAGAGAATGGGGGAAAACTTTTTACCTAATTTCTTATATTCTATGCCTTGGTGAAGTCACCGATATTATAAGCTTTGATGGAGCTACTAGTATTAACTTTTCGGAATTTGGGGTAAATTGCAAATAAAATGAATTAATCAAAATAAATGAGTTAATATGTATATACAGTGTGTATTCATAAATCAAACGATTTATTTTTATTAATAATTTTAAAAGAAACAGTTATTCTTCACAAACAGCTTCTTTACATGGTCTAAAACGTAAACAGTAATCATATTTCAATTTTTTTATTAACTGTAGAGAAGGTTTCTCATTAAAGACGACTTTATCGTATAAAAAATTTTCTTAATACATATACATATCTACAAAAACAAATTATTCTGTTGAACGGTAAACAAGGTTGGTTAAGCTAATACATGACAGTAAAATAACTTATGTTAGGCGATATGCAAGAACTTAATTATATTTGAAAGCTGCATCCAATTAAGCCATTGCATCACTAAAAATTGTAAAACCGACTTCAAAAGAAAATTGACTAAAAAGCATGAAATAATAGTTTGCTACAAATAAATTCTTTTTCTGACGTCGCTGCCAATTTGAACAGCGAAGGTGCGAAGTATAACTCATCAATGTACTTCCCAAAATATTTTCAGTTTCGCTTGGCACCAACTTCATAAAAAGTATTTAATTGTAACAAACTATTATTTCATGCTTGTTAGTGAATTTTCTTTTGAAGTCGGTTTTCGTTTTTTTTAAATGTATTTATTTACTTTGTGTGTAGGTACCTGATAACAGTTATTGTGCTATTTTTGCGTAGTGTGGTGTTTCACTAATTATTTTCTACTTTTTAGTTCTATTTGGAAGTTAGCTTAATATATTTTTAAGACAATGTTTTATTTTCAATTTTTTATTATTATTTTTTTGAAGTGTGTTAATTTTTTTAAATATTTTATGTTGAGCTCTTTAGTTCTAATATGAACTAAAGTAGTGTTTATACTTAATTTTTTATTTTGTATAATGTATAACCTTAATAGACCGGGACCAGGTAACACGGAAAGCTCCAACATTACAAAATGACACATTTTCATTTAAATTGTCAGGCAATAGTTACATGAACAAAATGAATTTGATATGCCCCGTTGACTTAATAAACCAAAAATGTCTTTAATTAAATTAATTATTATTACTACTGCTTTTATTACTTAACTTTGTGGTTTTGTTTGTTTGTATAATCACCCCGAATAGCAGTTTAGAGCTTGATATATTTCGTTACTGAATTTTCTGTTAGGCCCGGAGTCAGTGTCATAAAAGGCAGCCTTTTACCGTCTTGCCAAAATGAAAAATTTTAGGTTTGGAAAATTTTCTACCTAAACTTTAAGTTTGTCCAATTTATCGTCATCAAGGTTCAGGAGTTGTTTGAAATGAAGCTTCATTTATTGACGTGGTTTCAATGAAATTATTAACTTAAATAAGAATTACCTCCGTGAAGTAGGTACATCTTATAGTTTGTTTTTTTATTCATTTTTCCAGGTTTAAACAGAGGTGGTCTTATTGTATCTTTACAATATTATTTTTGTTGTAAATTTTTGAAAACCTGTTTTGGATCGAAACAGCTTATTTCGAATATCCTGAAACAGGATAAGATAGTTTTCCCAATAACTTACTTTGACAAGGAAGAAGTCAAGGGGGTAGTAAATACAAGTAAATTTGGCGGGAATTAAAATAATTTTGTTGTTCTTTTCCTCACATTTTTGGATTTATTTCGACAGCAAAGTAGAAATAATTCTAAAAAATCAGGGACTTAATTCATTTAGGCTAAACACGGAAAAATCGAGTCCGCATATTGAAAATTCTATGCCATTTTATTCCTGAGTAATTTAACAATCATTATTTTACTTATTTATGTTAATATTCTAATATAATCATGTCGATTTAGCCATATTTAAAATTAAATACGATTTTTTGTACGTTTTGTAGCAACCATTATAACTACATTTAACATTTTAATTTTGAGAACTTGCGGGTCATTGGCTTAAATGGCGTGCTATATGAAAGTTAAAAATAAATTAATATTATAATAATAAGCTTTATTACCCAACAGGAAAATCCCAATTACAAGGTAAATATGGAATATGATTACTTATAACTATACATACATATATTTATAGAAATTAAATTAAATATATATTTACTACTGTAAATAGTTACTATATAATGATTAATATATCTTTACTAGTGTGATAACTAATATTTCATGAGGTATGTTGGTACAAATACAAAACATTTATTTAAATATAGTAATAATTAAGTAACAAAGGTCATCTTAATCATTTAGACAAAAACATTTCATCAGATTTAGCAAGTATATATGAGAGATTGTTATAGTGGATATCACAGCTTGAGCTAATCCTATTAAAGTTTCGGCACATATTATGAATAGGTGAATTCAGCATAAGATTTGTCCGGGATTGATTTATATAGAAAGCATGACCTCTGCGAGAGTTATGATTTGGTACCGCAAAATTAATTCTTTCCAACAAGGTTGGTGCATCAACTCGGTTTTGTAGTAACTTGTATAAAAAAATTATGCTGGTATTAATTCTTCGATGTTCGAGGGATTGAACACCTAAGCTCATAAGTAGATAATTTTGATCAATACCCTGTTGTGGATAGGTACCACTAGACCTAAAAGACAGAAATTTCAAAAACTTTCTCTGCACACTTTCCAATGTGTTCTTGTGATTGCTATAAAAGGGGCTCCAGACTAAAGACGCATATTCCAGTTTGGTACGAATAAGACTAAAGAATAGTATTTTTATTGCTTCTAAGTTTGTAAAAATTCCACAGTTTCTGATTATACAACCCAAGACTTTCATGGATGAGGAGGTTACGACAGAAAAGTGATTAGAAAAATCCAATTTGCTGCTATATAGGACACCAAGGTCTTTGACTTCATAGCATCTAAGTAGTGGAATATCTTTGAGGTGGTAAACAAAGTGAATGGGTTCAATCTTACGAGTATATGAGCAAACTTTGCATTTTGATATGTTCAAGAATAACATGTTTGAATTACACCAGGAATCTAATTTATTTAATTGTGTTTGTAATAACTGACAATCTTCAGCAGAATTTATTGGTAGGTATAACTTTAGGTCATCTGCGAAAGCTAATCTCTTACAGTCCAGTTCAAGTAAAATATCGTTAATGAAAATAAGAAACAACAATGGTCCTAGGTTGGACCCTTGCGGGACGCCTGAAATAGCAATAAAATTAATTGATTTAAAACCGTTGTATGACACATAGTGTTCTCTGTTCGATAAATATGACGTTAGTAGTGCGCATAGTTCGTTGCTAAAACCAAAATTTCCTAATTTTGCTACCAAAATAGAGTGATCAATTTTATCGAAGGCCTTTGAAAAGTCTGTGTACACTACATCCACCTGGCCTCGCACGTCCATTTCTTCCGAAACGAATTGAGTAAATTCAATAAGGTTAGTCGTTGTAGAGCGGTTTTTCATGAAGCCATGCTGAAATGGAGAAATACGGTTCTGTATTTGGGGGTAGATAACATTGTAGACTGATATCTCAAAAACCTTTGCAAAGTTGCTCAGAATAGTTATAGGTCTATAGTTAGTTATGTCCACTGGATTTCCGTTTTTAAGGATAGGGCATACACGAGCCACTTTCCAACAGTTAGGAAAAGTATGTGATTCAAGTATTTTATTGAAGATAACTAAAAGTGGATAAGCGAGGACGTGAGCACAATCTTTAATTAAAAAACTTGGTATTTTGTCATTTCCAGATGTCAGTTTGTTTGGAAGTTTTTTGATTGCCTTTAGAATATCTTGTTCCGTAAATTTAGGTAATTGAATAAGTGTGGAATTATTTTCAGAAGCTTCTAGAGGTTGATTTGGGGGAGTGTCGACAAATACGCTTTTGAAGTATTCTGCGAAACCATTAACTATTTGATCCGGGCTGTCAAGCGGGACATTATTAAGAGACATTGTTCCAGGAATTCTAGTAGATCTTTTCTTAAGTTGGATATAAGACCAAAATTTCCTTGGGTCTGAAATTAAATTATTTTCAATGGAGAGAATATAGAGTTTATAAGCTTGATTTATCTGTGATTTAACGAGACGTCTTAGCCTAGAAAACTCGCTGTAATAGTAATCACTTTTGTGGAGACGATATTTTCTTTGATATTTCGCTTTAATTTTAATATTTGATTTAATTTCATTCGAATACCAAGGTGGATACTGGTATCTGGAAGACTTATATTTGGGAACGTATTTGTCAACAATATTGTACAGTTTTTCATAGAATGCTTTACAAGTTGTATTGATGTCATTCTGTTGTTCCAAAAGTGACCAATCAGTGTAAATAAGTTCATTATATAGACCTATAAACGAAGCTTTTTTAAAATTATATGTCTGGGACGCTGGATTAGCGATGAATATATTATTATTGGATTCTATGCTAAATGAAATGTTTAAGGAAGGGTGGAATAAGTCTTCTTTGATTAGCAGTACTTGTTCTCGAGAGGTCACGCATATAAGATTTGATATGACTAAGTCTAAAATACGACCCATTGAGTTCAAAACTGAATTTGACTGGATAGTATTAGTCAAATCTAAAAAGTTATTTAAACTTTTGTAGTGAGAATCATTATTAATTTTGTAAACGTAATTGCTAATGTTAAAATCACCTACTATAATAATTTTAGTCTGCCGAACAATAATTTGACTTAGCTGTTCTAGAAATAGTTCAAAATCAATTCCTGAAATACTAGGTGGTACATATAAGACATATATAAATAAAGAACCTGTGGTGAGGGAACATTTAACACCTACAATGTCGATTGTCAAAAATTCGTTCCTAATAAAGTTTAAGTCTAGGGGTACTACATTTATGTTATTTTTACATGCTAGCAATGCTCCTCCACCACGGCTCATTCCAGTACCTTGAAAGTCTCGATCGCACCGATAAACACTGTACACAGACGTAAATAGTTCCGAGTCAAGAACACTTTCGGATAACCATGTTTCCACTAAAGCTATAAAGTCGTATTCACCTAAACTAACAGTCGCGTAAAGTTCGTTTACTTTGGAATTTAAACCTCTTACGTTTTGGAAGTAACAGCTAAATTCTTTTTTCTTGTTGGGTGCAGTCAGTTTTCCGAATTAACTATGGTTGGAATTCCACGCAAGTACTTTATTTTTAACTTTTCTCCTCTTGTCGTGCGATCATCAAGTTCTGCTTTTATTTTTTTGTAGTAATTAACTTGCCTGGGGGTACGATCATAGGAAACGGTGATACTTTTATACTTGGTTGTAGATTTTAATTTGGCAGCATTCCGAATACATAAGTGAACCAGCTCGACATTATCGAATGAGATCTTAATGGGTCGTGGTCTGGTCCTGGTTGCATCAAACTTTCCCAATCTGGTGGGATTTCGACTGGTGTCAGCGGTGGTCGATAAATGACCAAGAATATTACGTATTTCACTTTTATCTTTCTGTTCCCTTTCATGTTTGTCGAGATTACTAGTCTCTGTGAGACCATAGATTATTAAGTTGTGTTTTCGTGAGTTTCTGTCGGTTATCTCCTGTATTACTTCTTCATAATTCATGGGTTCACTAGGATTAGGGTTAGTATTATTTACTACTGCTTTAAGTTTTTCTATTTCACTTTGCAGAGATAATATTATGATTTTCAATGCGTTTATATCATCTCCCAGCGAAACACAGTTAACACAAGTAAACCTTATATTAGGTTTATTTTTAATTGATTTAAGTTCAGTGGTCGACAATTCAGCGCATGTATAAAAATAGTTCTTTTTGCATAATGAGCAGCTAACAAACTTGGATTCTTCTCCGGTTTTATTGCAACACCCGCACTGTAATTGAGGCATATTAAAACGGTTCAGTTCGGGACGATAACCCTTAACAGCAGGAGTCAGGGGATTTGCGATTTGGGATTAGGCTGAACAAAGATCTCACTTTATTGCACTATGCACATGCAACACAGATATAAACGTAAAATTTATGAGCAGCGTAAAAAAATAGCTTGAAAAATTGCCCGGTACCAGATTGTAAAACACAGATGTTGAAGTAAGTCTCTGTCAGATAGATTTTTAAAACGGACTTTATTATCACTTATTTACAACTTTACTTGAAAAATACCGATATTTGGGATAGCGAGAGTTTTAGGTGTTACTTCTTCGAAAGCCGGACACTGACTCATATATACACTTATACAGTAGATTAATTTTTAAGTGTTTTTTTTTTCGTTTACAATTGAATTAGGTTAGTAGTTCAAAGTATTAACAGTGAATTACGAGAGCATCAAGTAATGTTAATTAAAAAGCATTTTGTGATGTTTTGACCAATTACACATGTTTCTATATTACAATATTTGACTTAAATTACAAAATACTCTCTTCGAGGTGTCATCTCGCGTCTTCAAATTTAAATTACAAAATTATTTAATACTATACTTATAAGTTTTTTGGACTTGGTCAAAACATTTACGAAGTAAGTAACATACAGATAGATATATTAGTTAATTAACCCTGCAAAGTTGGGGTAGTATTCAGTCTTGTTATTTTCTGAATGATATTTGTGGCATATTTTTCAATGTCTAAGTACTTCTTGGGAAATAACACCACAGCTTAAAGAAAATTGCTGTATATTCCAAACGTTTCGGGGTCTAGGTCAGACCCCGTTGCCAATGGTTAAGAAACTTGGATTAAAAAGGCACATTTCTAAGATTTAAATTAAAATATTTGTCAATGTGTATTATTTGATTTCTGACGTCCGTGACTCCGTGGCTTTTAAATTTTTTACACTCAATATAAACGTTTTTATTGGCACCTAAATAAATCACAATACGTTCGATTTTCAAATATTTACATCAACAACGATGATTCATATCCGACCAAATCGATACGATGCTATCTACTCGACTTGTCTTCGGTCATTCATTAACCGCTTTTTTTACCGAATTTGTTACGTCAATATGCCGGCAACTATCAATCGATTTCGATTATTCCATTTTTATTTGATAGAATAAACATTCCAGATGTTTCCGATGTTTTTTTTTATTTTTTTTTTCAATGATATGGAATGGTCCATTTTGCAAAAAAAACGGTTAAATTTTGTTAACCGGCTTCTTAATGTATGATAATATATGGCGAATGCGGCGGTATTAAAAGATTGTTGGAAATTAATTGAAAATATACTAGAATTTCATCAAAATATTTGTTAACGGCTTTTCAGATGAATGATTTTAAAACTTTCTTATTAATAATATGCAGAAAATAATAAGTTATTCGTCAAAAAAAAATTATGGTCTGAAACCTAAAACAAAATTATCATGTCTCTTTTAGCAATAACTAAATTAATGCGAAAGTTCGTAAAAAAGATAACATAGTTGTGAAGTATCGAAACTGGTAATGAATTAAGGTTAATTAAAGTTTTTATAAGAAAAAAATGACAAGTTGGCGCTTTTTAGATAGGTAAAAACTTTAGCATGTTAAATTGAAGTACACATTGAAGCTGAGTTCTGAGTGTCGTTTAATATTTCGTGTCATTAATATCGTTAAATGGTTATTTATCGTAAGTTTATAGTTATTGTTATAGAAGCTTGTTGTTATCGTTATACAAGATGGTTCAAAAATGTTAAATGTAGCCAATAAGCAGTTGTATATTCTTAAAAAAATTCGTGGAAATATGATTCGTGTAGAATTACATTTATGCGGGATCAAAATATGTTAAAAACTAAATGTTTTATTTTGTAGCTCACAAGCAGTTGCATTTACAGAGGGGTTAGAATATAGTGTGTGGTTGAGGAAATTTATAGTTATACGGTGATTAGATAAAAGCTATAAAAAAATAATAATAACGAAAGCTACAATCAGTTGATTAGATATGATAGTTGAAAAATAGAACGGAGTACAGTTGTTATACAGGGTGGTTTAAACATGGCAAAAGAATGTTATACCTGTAGGATAGCAAAAAATGTTATATTGAGTGACCATTGTCAGATGTATATACAGGGTGGTTTACATATGCTGTACTAGAATTATAATTATGCAGCGTGATTTAATATATTATTAGAACAAAAATATTTGTAGCCCATAGGAAGTTGCATATATAGGGTGGTTGTAATATAGGGTCTAGAAGAATTATAGTTAAAAAATGTTAGAAAAAGAAGTGATTTATTGGCTACCCTACAAGGTGTTGCATGTATACGATGGTTAAATATAGGGCGGATTTGAATTAAAGTTATAGTAGGTGGTTAAAAAAAGTCAGAAAAGAAAGTATTATATGTTCTAAAAATTTCTGTGAGATGTTGGTGCCAAACCTAAAAATATATGTTTAACATACCGTATAAATAATTTTACTAGTTAATAAAAGAAATTGTTTCATTAATAAAGCTGTTTATATTGCTATGTAAAATATATGCATATCTGAAGCATGGCACCAACTTCAAACAAGCCATATATGTTCTATAAAACATAATTTATAATGCGTTTTGTTTTAAATATCCAAGTTGAATTATTTTTTACATTTTAGTGTCATTATTGTTATCATGCATTAAACTCGGTATTTTATTTAAATAAAGCTATTCAGTAAGTAATAGGTTCACCGAGCGTATTGACACTGGCCTGTTAGAATTCCTTCCTAACGTTTCAGTTGATGCTTGACCTCTAGTATCGATCTATGGATTCGTCGCTATGGTTTGCCTTTTATTGTCTGGCTAAACGATCCTTAGGCAACGGTCTCATCGCCTTTAGTGTTTCATTCGCTGTTATGAGTCATATAGCATTCACCGTTGAAAGGGATACGTTATAGCATTAAAGTTTGTTGAGTAATCTTCTTTCTGCTAGGGAGTTCCCTCATTGTCTGCCTTCTTCTATTTGGCTTGTGTTTATACTTTCTTTATGAGGTCCTGAATGGTTTTGACGAGTGTCCGTATTTCTGCTCGGAGCTCATTGTTTTCGTTCCTTAGCTTTTTCCTTCTCATTGACGCGTGCTTGTCCAGCTTATATTTGGGATGCTCGGTGTGGCCCAGGTCTAATTTTATAGGCATGTTTCGTCTTGGTAGCAGGTGCTTTGACCATGCCTAAATTGCTGGTATTTGTAGCACTGCACAAGTGCACCTTTCTGTCATTGCCTTTCGACCTTTATGACAAGGTCAAGAAATGTTCTCTCTACTCCATTATGTTGTCTTCTTTCTCTGGGAGTGTCATCAGGATAACTGTTAGTTGGAGATCTGTATGTATATCGAATATACCCTGTATGAGTTAAATCCTTGATTTTTTTCAGGTCTTCAAGTATATTTTCTTCTTTGGTTGCTGTAGTTAGTACCCAAAAAAAAGATCTAAGAAATTATCTGTCTTGCTGAATGTTACCGCGGACGAGAGGTTAATTTTAATAGTGTGGCCTCTTTGCTGGTGTTGAAGCCTGATACAGAGGCGGTTAATTTGGTCTTACCTGTTCACAATACTCGCTTAGTCTTTTAATTAAAGATAGGGTTCCAGCGCAGTTCCCTTCTTTGCCTTTCTTTCGTTTCGAATCCTTCGTGACCTTCGACGAAGATGTCGTCATCATTTTCAACGTTTATTGTTACCTATTTAAATCCATCTTTGTTTTACTTTAATATCTCGTTTTCTTTTACAAATTAACTAAAAATCATAGTAATGGTAATACCTTTTTACGACATTAAAGAATGTTTCGTAAAAATAACATCGGTTACACAAAGTCTCGTAACATTCACCATACCTAGCACACCAATTAAAGTAAAATGTTATTGAAGAGTTCACTTTCAAAGTATATTTTTACGTGAAAAATCAATTATCTCAATGTTTGTCTGCCGTATATCAATAAACTATATTATTAAACGTATTCGAAACAGGTACAAATAAAACTAACGTTTATATATTAGTGTACAGTTTTATTTATAACTGTATATCAGTATCTCCTAATAACAAGCTCTCTTCATTCACTTGAAAATTCAAATTCAAAAAAGATTCCATTTATTGAATGCGAACCAACATTCTACCAGTTAAATTCCTATAACCCGCTAAAATTCAATCAACAACTATTGTCCGTGGAAAATGGTGGTTTTGATGAATGCTTTCCCATTAAATTGCACACACTTGGATAAAGCTAAATCGTAAAAGCAACATTTTATAGCTGGGTTGTAAAAAAGTAAATCAAAATACTTTCATCATTCAATCCAAAAATACCAACTTTTAATGACCTTTTCAAAATCGTTAGTCATAATGAAGTAAAGTTTTAATATAACTCTTATCTGAGATGTGACAACAATTAGCTTCTGCTTTTTATAATGCCGTAATTACTTGACAAGTATTTGGACCCATGTTGATATTCCTAACCCTAATGATAGCAGCTCTGAACAGTTATGTTGTTGTAGAAAAACGAATTACTTTGTTATATATCACTAATTTATTTATTTAAGCCTTTGAATTGTGCCTGAGCCAAATTATTTTACATTCAACATTGTATGAGCAAAAATCAGGTTTGGCAATGGGTTCACCGCTTAGCCCATTACTGGATGCTATTTTCATGTCTCATTTAGAAGAAACCGTAATGTCCTCTGAGCTTAGCAAAAAAACATATTTTATTCTGGTATAGGTATAGGTATGTCGACGACATTTTAGCTTACTTTACAGGCACAAAGAGACAACTTAGCACTTTCCTGTCATTCCTTAATAGTATATATCTTAACTCTGACTGAAAGTAACTTATCTATCCATTATCTAGACCTCAACCGCACCAATAAACATAATAAAATCACGTTCAATGTATTTAGAAAGCCAACATTCACAGACACTACTATCCCAAATTCATCTTTTAGTCTACACTCATCACAAACTAGCAGCATACAAATCGATGACACATAGAGCTCTTACATTACCCCTTTCCAAAACCGACTTAAAGAACGAACTGAATATTCATCAAAAGTAAAGCCATTAATAACGGCTATAACCATAAGTTAATTAATAAAGTTATTTCCCGGAGAGAAAGTCAAATTGCGCAAAATTTAATCTATCCAAAAATCAAAGATAACAATGTTCAATTTAAATACGTTAGCCTTACTTATTTTGGAACCACAAGTGAGAAAATAGCGAAACTTTTGTCAAAGCATAATATCAAAGTTAGTTTTAGATCCTAATCCAAATTGTCAAATCATATTTTTAATGACAAAGATAAAATAAGTGATAAGTTCTTGATATCTGGAGTATATAAACTAAAATGTTCAGAGTGCAATAGCTTTTACCTTGGTATAACCTGTAGAAATTTCAATATTCGATTTCTTGGACGCTTACGTTCCTTTAGATTAAATAAAACTGACTCAACATTTGCAAATCATTTTCTTACTACAGGGCATACATTTCCTAAATTACAAGAAACAGAGATCATTCACTATAACAATTTTAAGCCATTTATTGAAACACTTGAGAACATAGAAATTTACAAAACCCATAATAATTCCGTTTATTGTAATATACTACTTAAAAAGCAGGTAGATTTTAAAAAGAGCATCCTGTTTGAAATTTTTAAGTAACTAATAATGAAAAATGATATACTTAAATTTTCTTAATCAGTTTACCACTTTGTTTCTATGCAATATTCTTGTACACAAAAATTTATGTTATCCTTCCGAGAATTTATCACATACCTACTGTTGTATACAAGACCCTTCGGTCTGTTTCAAAATCTTGTGTCGTCATTCATGAATTTGTTTCCGTTTGAAAATGACATATTATTGTCGAAACTAGTCACGGTTTTTTATTTTTATTTATTAAATAAATAAATAAATTAGTGATATAAAACAAAGTAATTCGTTTTTCTACAATCACAGTATATCGCAAAGTAATGGCTTCCACCATCAACTAGTTATGTTGTTGTTTGGCTAAATCCTTGTCTCAAGTTCTTCAGTCAACGAAGTATGTCTTATTTTCTCTGTGTTGTGTTGTGTACAAATAATTCCTCTACATTTTTCCATTCTATTTATTAGTTCTTTGTTAGTGACGTGGTATATCTTTGCCTTCGTTTTTTACTTCTAAAATTAACGCTCTCAGTAAATGGCCTTGATCCAGGACAACTGAGAGGACCAAATTAAAAGTAGTAGCGTACCAGAGTTGAGGGTCCTAGTTCTCGCATAGTAGCGGTCCTAACTATTTTATTGTCTAATCAGTTTCTTTCTGGTTATTATCAGTCAAACACTGAAAGTTTATTTGTTGTGTGCTATCAATCATAAACATTGATTTATTATATTCACTTTCAGGTCAAACTACTCTCTATAATTTGATCACGCAAAAGATCTCGTACGTCATTTTGTTATTAAGACCACTACATCCGAATGTCTAATATTCTTTGTATCCACTTTTACATCTCCTTTAATTATGATGTCTAACGACTGGGCAACTAGAACTTGGATGGTAAAGTGCTAACCTTTATGCAAACCAAATTAAGGTTCTATCTATTAGCAGAAACCGTTTCAAAACATTCGTTGCACTCTTCAGTCAGTCAGATGAGTCAAATCCAATACCTAGGTAGGCATAAATATTTTTGTCAGTAGCTTAATTGCGTCTTTACCAATTATATAATACAAGTTTTAATTGGTGTTTAATTTTTTTAAATCCAATAATCCGATTGCAGCGCCCCTGCCGGGTCCAATTGTAAATCTAAAGCTATCAGGGACCCACTTAAATATCCGCAATAAAAATTCAATGAATCATAAAAAATAGTTTTGATATAAAAAAGCGGCTTTTCTGGAGATCGAACCCGAGCCCTGCGGATCATCAGCAAGGCGATCTAACCAACTAAGCTAATGTGGTCTCCGATGTTTTGGACACCGAGCGAGTATAGCAGAAACAAGTTGTTGAACAATTATTGACGTATTTAAACTAATTAACACAAAATAATATTAAACTATACATATGGACCGTCATCTATTGATGAAAATCACATTAAAATCCGTTGGGTAGTTTAACAAATCTAAGCGCACAGAGGGACAGACGACACGAAGCTACTTTGTTTTATATCATGTAAAGATAATTCTGACAAGAATTCATCAGAGCCTACAATTCTCTTAATTTTTACTAACAAAATGGCCGACTTTACTTCATATTTTTGATTTTATATGTGCTGGTGTCTTGTTCATCCCTACTACGAAATAAACAGGGACAATAATCTACGATTCATGCAAAAACTGTTTACACGCCATTTTGAAGTTTTTAATTATTTAATTTACTATTACAAAAGAGTTTAAGTGTGACAATTATTTTATGTATAATTATTATTTTAGTTTAGTACACGATGTTACTGTTGATGAAGATTCGCCGACGTCTTCCAAGAGTGACCTAGAAACTGACTGTGATATAAACGGAGATGGTTTGCAGCAAAGTGGCCCACCTTCATTGAACGTGAGCAATCCTAAACAAGCGCAAGCTCTTTCGATAGGTAGATCTACTCCTCCTTGGACAGGTGAAAGAAGAAGGCGTAAGCTTCCAGAAATCCCTAAAAACAAAAAATGTGAGTTAATTATGTCAATATAATTTTACTGCCTATTAATTGAGAAAGACATTTTCTTCATTCAAAGAACAGGTCGGTGTTGCTGGAAGAATTAATTTATAATGAGTCATTTTTTGTTTGCGAGTGACCCCCCACAAGAAAAAAATGGTTTAGCCCATTAAAGGTCTGTGGGTTGTCACTTGAATTGCTTTTGAAATTCGAGTGGCGTTTTTACCGAAATATCATGTCAGATTACATATGGCCGCCAAAGTCACATGAAATCAACTTGTTTTTTACTAGGACTATGAATCAGATTAAGGTCGGCCCAAGTGAAACTTCCTTAACTGTGCTATCAAATAAAATATGGTAAAAAATATTTTGGGGCGGATAAAATCCAATATGGCGCCCAAAACCATGTAACAAGTGGCGACTTTCAAAAAATCAACCGATGTACCGGCAAATTTGGTATATCGAGGTTTTCGGGGTCACTGATCCATAGCCCGACTCGCAAAACTCAAGATGGAGGATCTAAAATGGCGAACAAAATTTTCGTAAATGGTCTGTTTTTCACTACATCTGGTATTCGGGGTATTCGGGTACGTTGATTACTTATACAGGCCTGAATTTGTAAATTAAGGTGTAAATTTAGTCTGCCATCATGGATCCACCTTGAATTGAAAATATAAGCTCGAATCGAATGGTAGTTGAATTTTTCAATTTGACTATTTTAGAATAATGTTATATTATTATTCCTAACGATTAGACCACAAAATGTATGATATGATATCAAAAAGATGTCGCTTCGTGGAAGCCCTTATCAGGTTTTCAGGCGCATGGTTGTGCCATGACTGGAGTTACCCATAAATTTTCTGACATTCCGGGCTGTTGCTAAAAGTTTGGTTTTTCGCATCAGTTGGTAAAGATGTTCGTCCAGACCGAGAAATTTTAAATTGTTTAACAGATGTTTTGGGACTACTCCTGTTGTTGACATAACAATTGGTATAGTGTGTGTGCGTGTTGTTCATATTAAACATAATCCCATTTGCTTAGGAAGCTCGAAAACGCCGAAATTGAACCAAATTTACCCCCTCCACTCCCACACTTGGCTGTTGTGACGTCATGAGCCTCTCATTGGCCAGTTGGTAACACTTCTCCATTGAAGCGTGCTCATTGGTTAATTACCACGTGCTCTACCGCTCCAGGCGCTCTTTGGTCAATGACGTGCTCTGTTCAAACGCACCAAATCCCAATAATTACGCTGAAGGAGCGCGATCAGTTCGAATAGATTCAAAATTTGCGTGACGCTATCCTATTGGCGGGTGTCATAGTCAAAAAGGAAAAAAACGTCGCCGTCGTAATTAACCAATGAGCGCGCTTCAATGGAGGCGTGTTACCAACTGCCCAATGAGAGCGCTTCAATGGGAGCGTCATACCAGCCGTCTTTAAGATGGGAGGATGGATGGGGGTTCTAAATTTGGTATTAATTCTACGTAACTCGCTTAGCATAATATCTATATTGGGTATGCCTCAAACGTATTCATGGAAGTAAAGTAAAAATATACTTCCTAAATGTTAGTATGGTAATTTTGTAAAAAATTCCCAGTAGGTACAGGTTGACTTTATAGAGCTATGTCTCTCCTCGAATGCTCTTCTAAACAAATTCAGGAAATCTCGTCAATATCCTTGTACTAACGAAGTTATCAACATTAGTAATAAAATCCCAACGTCCAGTGTTACAAGTAGTTGTCTATAGTATATTGTTTAGATATCTGTTGTGGAGACGCTTATTTCAATCTCCAAGCTTGGGTGTTTGTTGTACAGAAAACTGTGATGCCTCCGGTACACACCCAGCAGCATGGACACCTAGATTTACGCAGATGGTATAAAGGTGGCAAATTCACATTTTTCCTTGATTCTTGTTTGTAGACCACTATACTTTTCCGACATATTTGAAGCATTGTCGCTTTGTCCTCTGCAATCATGGGAATATCATGTATCTCTAAAAAATTTAAGATGGTCTCCGCTAAATACTTAGATTTATGCTCTTTAATAGGTATAAATTTCGGAACACAGTCTTTTACGTATCGAATGATGAAAGTTAGTTGGTCAATATGAGACAGATCGGGCGTACTAACGCTAATGGAAAAATATTTTGCTGATTTAACTTCATTTATAATTTTTTTTAGAACCTGTTTTCCCATTACTTCAATAAACTCATTACAGATATTTGCTGATAAATAAGAAATGTTACCCTTTCCAGGATTCCCATCTGCAAGAAATGGATCAAATTCGGTAATACCTAAATATCGGTTATCATTTGGTAATTTGGCAGGAACTAGGGGGCCCCATTCGATCGCGGGGCCCTGGGCACGTGCCCATAGTGCCCAGTGGAGAAGAGGGGCCTGGTCATACCAGCCAATTATGGGAGTGGAGGGGGTAAATTTGGTTCAATTTCGGCTTATCTAATATCATAGGTATGCCTCAAACGTAATGAAGTAAATTAAAAATATACCCCTTAATGTAGTATGGTAATTTTTAAAAAATTCCCAGTCTGCAGGTTGACTTTTAGAGAATGTCTTTCTCCAAGCTCTTCTAAACAAAATAAATCTCGTCAATATGATTAACCAACATTCCCGTGTACAAGTAGTTGTATAGTATATTGTTTAGATATCTGTTGTGGAAACATTTCAGCTCCAAGCTTGGGGTTGTTGTCAATTACTGATACGTAATATCTTGATATTTACAGAGATGTACAATTTTACTTTATTTGTCAAACTTTTCGTCACTGAGGGTTCCGATATTAGAATCATCTAATGAGAAAGATTTACGGAACGTCAACCGCATGGTGGCGCCACTGCATACCTGTACCCTTGTAAGCAGTGGCGCCACCATGTGGTTAACGTTCCGTGAATCTTCCTCATAGTAAGTGTGTCTCCAAGAAGGATTCAAATGTAGAATTGGTGCTCCGATTCTTGTATTGTTAATCAACATGCCAAATATCTTCTTTAAATATAATAAAATCATCTTTTATTCAAAATTAAAAATATTTGTATTTTGTACGCAAACTGCCTTTAGATTAATTACATTATCTACTAAATCTCTTGTTGCTAACATCAGCCTGCTTGACATGCGTTTCTGGTTTCTAGCATCTGTGGTAACGATGTATAATGCACAACATCAATTCTCCAGAGATGTATCACTTGCAGATGAATTAGGAAGCACCAATAGTGGACCAAGTTCAATTTTAGTTTTGAAATGTGGTTACCTTTGGGATGACTCTCCAGAATCAGATAGGTAAGTACTACAAATAGTGTAACAGATCTTTGTTAAGCATGTAACTATAAATTTGAGAGTCCTAAAAATTGTCAGAACCTTTAAAAGTATAAAATAGTGGCAACTATGTGTTTATGAGGTGATCTTGGATTTGAACTTAAAGATGACCATCAAGGTCAGTCTGATCTCCAAATGGGAGTGCATATTTCTTACACCTGCAATCTAAATAGAAGGAAATTTCATAAAGTTCATAAATAATATTGAAAAAAGTACTGTAGAGGCTCTCAAGGTCAAATGGTTCAAAAACTTCCCAGGCTGTCTAATGGTGAGCTGAAATATCGACATCACATACAACACGAAATTGTTGGATGAACGAAACGAGATCATGCGTTTCCATGGGTACTTAGCGTATTAAAAATCTCGGTTACGAAAAGTAATCTTAAGTTACAAAGGGCACAAATATTAATTTTATCGAATTCTTACATCACTTGATCTCATGGAAAATCATATTTTGGAGGAATGCACACCTCAATGTCGCAATGCTGACATCATATATATTTTTTTTAAGCAAAATGGCGGGCATGTCTTAACTTTGACAAACTTTAAAACATGCTGGTAAGATACTGATATCTTGAATATTTCTGGGTAAAACACAAGGCCGCGCACTAGAATCCGATAAAAATTAACTGACCTATGACAAGTTAAAAGTAAGTATGGTTTAACATCCTGATGGTATTTGGAAGTATTGAAAGCTGCTAAAATGGTGCGCCATGGATAACAATAACAAATTTAACAAAACATTAACTTTGGGAGGATACAGGGTTAGTCAAAGCTTGCTACAACCTCCTGCCTTGCGATAAAAAAGTTTTATTAAAAACATTTCACCTAACACAATCAATTGTCAGACACGAAAGATGCGCAGGCCCAAGGAGTGTAAAACGCAAGTACGGTAATTAACCTATTAATATTTTGACTTACCTAACTAATGGGGATTTTAAAAAATTATTCTGTGTACTTGGAATTTAGCAAGTAACCCTGAAATAAGGCCTGGGACTAATTTGAGCCTCCGCACATTGCCAAGAGGACCGAAATTACTTAAATAATCATTTAAACTCCTGAAGTTAAAGTCAGGAGACTATTAAGGTGCAGAAACCTTTTAAAAAAGTTTAAAAAGTCGGAGAGGTCCGAGAATTATAGTTTACTGACGAAAAAAAATTCATTATAAATCGATTAAAAAATGCTATCTTTCAACCTAACCAAAAAACCTTTAAACATCACTAAACCGTTTGTTTTTAGAATGGGACAAATTCAGAAATTATTTAATGTTGTAGACGGGATATCTAAAAATTACATCGCATGGCAAGAAATTGTACCAGGATCATAGGTCAGTTATTTTTTTACTGATTCTAATGCGCGAACTTAAGAAAATACCAGCATGTTTTAAAGTTTCGCCATATTGTTTTTAAAATTAATTTAAAAAGTATTAAGTCAGCACCCTGACCCCATCAATTGTCAAACTTAATTACAATCAATAAAACAGTTATTATACAAAAATGAAATTCCGTTTTTCTTTTTGGGCCAACCCTATATATTATCAAACCTTAAAACACCGTGTTTCTTTTGTATGGTTACTAAACCATAAGACCACACAGGAGGATATAATATAAAAATAAAAATTGTTGCTGTAGTCATTAAGCTGACAACACAACATAATTATAGCCAAAAACAAATGTAACAAAATTAACATGATAAATAAAGCATCTTCAGATAATGTTATCGGTATTAAATAGTTTCTGAAATATAATAGGGAAAACTCTGTGAAAAGAGAATAAGATAGACTATCTATAGGAACAATAGCATAAGAGCTACGAAGACTAAAAATTACAGAAGAAATGAAAATAACATCGTGAAGGAGAAATCGCTTTTTAAATTGAATGCACCTCCTAACACTGTTGTCGCTTTTAAGACTAACAAAAAAAAACTTAAAAGATTTGATAATAAGGTACAAAACACACTGTTTGCCTTTTAACCTCCACAAATAAGAATAATTTTTAACCACAAACATTATTTTTGTTTAAAATTTCTGTCTCATCGGTATACAGTTGCAGGTTCCTCAATGACGCCGACAGTGGCCACAGTACGGCCCATTCTCCCACAGGAACAGATGGACCCAAGTCCATGTCTCCAATTATGGGAATGTCGGCTTCAATAGTGGGAGGTGTTCTGTACAATGACGTGGAGATGTTGGAAGCAACCCATCGAGGTCTTCATAAATTCATACCTCGTCATGAAGATGAGATAGAGGTCGAAATTGGAGACCCGATATATGTACAAAAAGAAGCAGACGACCTTTGGTGTGAAGGTAAATAGTGTTTACTCATTTGTGCGTTGTAAATTCTGCATTTTGAATTGTTATGAGTTCGGTATAACCTATAATAGGAAAAGAAAAACTGTACACTTTGTAAGATAAATGAACATGTACAGTGCCAGTCAAAAGCCCACTCCCTCTCGTATCTATCATTTGGAGAGTGAAAATAAACGGTTGTATAGGTTTTTACTACCGGTAACAGGTGACTTAACAGTAAGAGAGGATGCGTCAAAGGAGCACTGCGTGTTTATAGTAACTGTTAATTTGCAAATTTCTGTAAAAACCTGTATAAAGTACGGTACATAGGGCGTTGGTAAAAACAAATTTCAGATAACGAGCGAGATAGAAGAATGGAACCATTTGTTTTAGTGATGAACGTAATTTTTCCTTCAATGATAATGTGAACACACAAAATGTACGGTATTGGAGTGATACAAGCATTTTGGGATATCACACATCCTTATGACGTTAATGGGATCACTGAAACAGCAGAATTCTTTGATCGCATTTTTTGGCGAATGCGCTATCTTATAAGTCGTACTAGGGACGCCACTTATAAATTCTAAAGACAACTCTTTCAAATTCTTCCAACTTGAAAGCTGTTTAACTATAATACATGATTTTTAGAATATTTTGTGCTACCTGTATATTTAAAAACAACAAAATTGTTCTTGTGTCAACTTAAATGTCATAAATCAAACTTTCTATTTGCATTTACCTTTTCAATACATATTTTAAAGCCATGGACAACGAAGTCAGAATCGACTTTGAAACGTTTGGTAGAGTAACTTCGGGTAATATGGTACACCATAAGCCTTTTTGGAAATAAAACTCAAAATTTATAAGATCAAAGAGGTTTTATGGGTTAAATCAATCCCTTCAACTCAATAGTAATCAAAAAAAGTAAGGTTATTAACTTCGAAAGCTGACGCTAATAAACTTTTTTTAAATCTTAAATAATCCATAAAATTTAAACATAGTAGGACAATATGGCCTAGGGCCATAATGGGCACAATTAAAGTGATCCATATTGCCCACCATAACAAATAAAATCAAAAACTGTATTTTATGGCTACAATATGGAGGAACTGATACTATGTGGACATGATTTTTTCTTGCAAGATCTATTAATTCAATATTCCTTGTATGACTTGTATGTCCATCTAGAACAAGCAGTACCGGAGATTCTTTAATGGGTTTCACTTGTAGAATAAAATGTTGAAACCACTTGGTAAATAAGTTGGTTTGAATCCAACCTGAAGGGTGACATTCATATATGGCACCAGGAGGCGCACCTTTCAGTAAAAGTGACTTCTTTTTCTTGGGAATATAATCATGGGCGGAACAAATGAACTTCCAGCGCTCATACTTATCACACAAGTTACTAAAGAACCCCTTTCAGCAGACGTTAAAGCACCAATTTGCCGTTTCCCCTTTTGACTAAGAACTTGGGGCATTTGTGATGGAACAACACTTATTCCAGTCTCGTCCACATTAAACATTTTGTTTGGAGGGAACTAGTAGTCATCCATCAATTTCTCATAAAGGTTGAAGGCTTATTAAAGCCCTTAGCCCTGACAAATGAAGTTCCAGTAGGGCGGCGAAAAGAAAGTTCTGGATACCTTTCTATAAAACATTTTAGCCAATCTTTACCGCCGCTTTTATTTTTTTTTGAAAAACTATGGATGATATTGTTTTTCATTGCCAGCTGGCATCTTTTCGTACTAAATCGAACAACTTAGCTTCCATTGCTAACACATACTGAACTAGTTGTTTCTCTAGTTCTTGTGGTAATATAGGTTTTCTACCTAATTTTGCATAAATCACCACATCGGGCGATAGATCTACTTTGGCTGCCAGCCATCTTAAAGTTGTTTGGGGTACTTTGTACAATTTGGAAGCTTTTAGTGAGCCCATTTTCCCATTTCGCACATCTCTTATTGCACATCCGGGAGTCATTGCCTTAAAAGGAACAAAAAATTATGTAGAATGTGATGTGTGGCCAATATGGCCTGGTAGACCATATTGGCCACATACCAAATACCATAATGGCCGCCGGGCAGTTTTTAACAAATAAAAGTGTAATCTAAAATCTAGTTAACAATATGCCTAAAAAATGTAACCAAACTGCAGATTAAAAGTTTACCTACAAAACTTTACACTAGCAATGTTAAACAAATAATTATTTGAGGAACAAGAATGAGTGAAACTTACCAAAAAATAATATCACATGAGGTAATTTTCAATCGTCGCACGCACTGGACATACCCGTAGTCGGCTCAACGTAAGGATCGACTAAGGTAGTCAAGGGAAGTGGGGCGGCAATATAGCTGATACGTATACCACTTGGTGTTGGTTGGTTTCTGAGAAAATACTACTGGCCATATTGGCCAACTAGGCCATAATACCCAAAATTACTCTACTATATTTCAATATACAGCTTTTTATTTCGATTGTGGTGTTATTCCCAAGAAACTATATAAATAATTAAAAATATGCCACAAATAACCTTTAAAAGACAAACAGTAAACATAGACAACCCAATGTTAGTCAAGTTACCAAATTTGATAAGAGACGAATGATGGTGCGGCGTAAGCCAAGAAAATGAATTTATGAAATTGCTAAAGGAATGCAGAAAAATATAAGCACCTTAATATATGGATACTACAGATGCCAATGAATCAAACACATTATGATTATAATCCTAAACATTAAGAAGAAAACTAAAACCACTGCTTGATCATGGTTTCGTGAAATTGCTAGAAGAATGGAGAGAAACTTAAGTGCTGCATTAATTTGTTATTAGGAGGACCTCCTAGTCACCAAGTCGTCAAGATCATTGTCTAAGAATTTTAGTTGTACAAGATGATTTTGCTACATCTAGACCAATTGTAAATCAACGGTTTTCAGACGAGGTCAGAGGTCAGACTCAATTGTATGCCATGTTTCAGATCTCCAAGTTCACTGCTATCTTTTACTGATCAATGACACACATAGAATGATGTAAAACATAATATCAATGTAACAATAAATGAAATGCTCTTCTTTTATTGATAAGTACCGATCTTCTTTAAATATGAGTCATTAGGAAAATGTAAAAAAATATTTTAATCCACGGTATGTTGTTGAAAAACTCCAAGTTTATGTTTGAACTATATATCTAAACTTGAACAATTTTTACATGATGTGGCTTTTTCGAATCCAAATATGTAGATAATAACAAATCATAGATATATGTGTTTTTGTTTAGGTGTTAACTTAAGAACAGGAAGAATGGGAATATTTCCTTCAGCTTATGCGGTAGACTGTGATTATAGCGATTGGGACTCTACATGTGAACATGGACGTCGCGAACGATATTTATTAGGTGAGTTATTGAGATCAACAGAATAAAATTCCAAAACTTTTATTATTTACTTAAGGAAAAATTGGCATAAGTCGTTTTTGATTTTTTAACACTAAATTTAACTCACAACCGTTTCTATGAACTCTCGTATAAAACGTTATAAAAATTCAATGGTTGTTGAATCCGTTAATCTAGGTGGACATAAAGTATATCCTATGCAGCTAATTCACCTAGTGGGACATACAGTCCAAGCCTTTTTTAAAAAGGGAGTAATATTACTTCTTGATACCTCCATCTCTGGGCTAATAGCAAAAGAGGCTCCCGCTGACCAAACGTGAAGAATTCGTCAAACGATCCCAGTACCCACTACCCACATCAATAGTTTACAGGATACCCTATTCAGGTGGTGCTGTATATATCGGTACCACCCGATAAATTTCTTAACATAATCGAAATTCCCGTTTGTGTAACCCAACAATTTGCTACCGTGGAAAATGCACTAGTTTCAATAAATCAATAAATTGATGATCTATAACATGTCAACCATATCCATATCACCGGAAGTGGTAAAAAAATCTATTATCAAGAGAAAGGGAGACGGTCTACAAGTCCATGGAATATGCATCCACCAGTGCGCGAAAACTAAGACATAGATGAGACTTACAGTACCCGCCCATTTGGCGGCAATTAGCCAATCAGAACATTTCATGCATCCACAGACAAGTAGTAGTACCCTATCGCTTGACGGTCTTTCCATTGAAAATGTCGACATTTTAAGATCATTGCGTAGAAAAATTAAACAAATATACCTCAAGTAAATAATATTAGTTCACTATCAAGGCGAGACGTCAAGATGATCATATCAGTCAGTGGCGAATCCAGGATTTTGGGGGAGACTTGACAGCCCTAATGGTAAGTTGGGTCCTTTAACTCCCACTTAGACCGCCAGTAATACCAGTTCTAGATTTTTCAATATGTCGCATTTCTTTCGAATAATTTCTATTTAAAATTTGACTAACTGCTGTGCATTTACCGTTTACAGGTTATGTAGGGTCTATAGAAACTTTAGCTCATAAAGGAACTTCGGTGGTATGCCAGGCTGTTAGGCGAGTCATTGGTGATTCAGGAAGTGAACCGGTAGTTCAACCGTGTACGCTAGAGGTTTCCGATCAAGGCCTTCGAATGGTGGATAGGAGAAAAAACAATGTGAGTTTGATTAACTTTTGACATTTTTGTAACTAGGTATATTATAAATAAAAATATTTCTACTGGAAAAGCTATCAAGCAATATTAGAAATTGTTAAATTGGGTAAATATATTTTAAGTCTTTATTATTCATCGTACATGGTACGTGGGATCTACAAGTACAAGGTGACCTACCGTTTAAGTTTAAATGGAGGAGTGGACTATTCAGCAAGTCCTATAACAATAAATGAATCCGTTAATCTATGCCGTTACAAGTACAACCTCCAATATATAATTATTTATAGAAAACGTAATTTTCCCAGCATTACACTGCAAAACTCATTATTTAGTGAAAGAAAGCAAATATCTATGCTTCAGCATAGTAACTTCTAAGCTGAGTAAAGTGCCGAAACCTTAAAAAAAATTCCGTTGTTCATAAAACAATTTTAAGTTCATGATTTTGGAAATTCGATGATCGAAACAACTAGTTTGTACACAAATCAAAATGATTAAATTAAAACAACCACGATTGAGTTAAATACTCTAAAAAAGACAAAAGGAAATGGCAGTGGTAATGCAATAAACACAGAACTTGTAGACTTAATGGTAGAAGTGGATACCATTCAATGAAATACCTTTTCTTTATGTAAGATATGCAGATGATACTTTACTCATCACATATAATAATTACGGGTTAATTTCTTTAATATCAGTACGTCGAAATATACGTTTATTAGCAAAAGCACCTCACAATATTTACATCTTCATTTGCTGCACTCTCTGATAAGTCACGACTTAACGTATTTGGGATAATAATAATGACAAATCGGATCCATTTAAAGAAATATAACCATTGAAGACAATCTAGGACCTTGACGTTAGATGAAATGTGGTTCAGGTTTTCCCTCATTGCATGGAGGTTTGGTCTCTCATGGACGCAACACTTGACGGCTCATAAGCCTACGTTATATGAGTACAACGGTGTTTACTTATAATCAGCTGGACCATGTGAAAATTTATAGCATAATTCTCAGTATCAATAAACAAAAGGAAATAGTAACAACAATGAAAAACCGAAAGTTTGACTGATTTGGCAACATGCGGCACCAATATATATATATATATATATATATATATATATATATATATATATATATATGCAACTATAAATGAAAACTGTGGCAAAGGTAGATTTATCATTAAACAATTTAAGACAATGGTACTGGAAATCGTTGCCAGAATTATTTTGAGTAACATATAACAAAATGATAAATCCTTATTCACAGCAAATATTGACTTTAATACGTATGCGAAATGTAATTGTAAGGTAACAAACCTTACTTTTCATGTGTCCCCATAAGTAGAAATCTAAAGGATTGAGATCAAAGCTTACAACTATTTTGTTAATTCAAAATTGAATCTGTTTCATATAATATGTAGTACATCGTACAATGTTAAATAACTGGGATTTATTTTCAGCAAAACGAGCCTTGCATCGATTATTTCTACTCACTGAAAAATGTCTCATTCTGTGCTTTTCACCCCCGAGATCATCGCTACTTGGGTTTCATTACAAAACATCCCACCCTGCAAAGATTTGCTTGTCACGTTTTTCGAGGTCATGACTCTACAAGGCCTGTTGCAGAAGCTGTTGGGTAAGTGTTTTTATCTTAATTTATTGATTTTCAGCCTCAATGTAAATAGAGATAACAGCCCCAATTCTTACCAGGCTCATCATTAGTGCTCATTGCAATTCAACAGCAAGCCACTATAATGACAATAAACAAAAACTTGCATCATTATTTCTACCACTGAAAAATAAAATCATCGCTAATTATGCTTTTGTGTTTCTCATGACTCTACAAGCGTTGCAGAAGCTGTTGGGTAAGTATTTTTATCTTAACCAGTGAAATTTATTTCATCATAAAATACTTTCACCCAATAAAAAATATGGGTTTCTGCGGTATTTGAAGAATTCAAAGCAGAATCATTTCCAGCGTAAAATCTGGAAAAACCATTAAAATTGATGATTTCATTCATTATCTGGACAAGTTTGAAGCTGAAACCCGAAATTATAGTCGATAATATCTTCTTTAATACTATAGTCTATAGTTATTAATAACCAAGAATCAGGTACATACATATTAAGTAAATAATTGTCAATGCCACGTCGTTCTTTTAACAAAATCAGAAATAACTTTAGCTGCGAAAAAATGAACACAGGTGTTAATTTTTAAGGTCTGAAGCATAAAAAGCTATTTACATATTATTTAGAAATAACTGAATACCAAATAACTTGAAATGATCTATTTGAACCATAATATTATTTAGAGACACATTACTTACTAAGTTCATATATTACTGTTACGTTCATGTACTTACATAATGACTGAACCGGACTATTGATATTACACAAAAACTGCACCAAATTGCACGCTCCAATTTTTTAAAAATACAAAACAAACTACGAAATCAGCCCACATAAAGGTAAACAAAACTTGACAAACACCCACGGTCTGTTTTCGGTGTAATTATAATTAAATTTAAACCTTAAAACATGGTTTGTTTTACTTGTGTAGTTAGCACTGTTATACACAATGTTAAATGTTTACATAGGCACCTTCACAAGGGTTTTGAATGCAAACTATCTGCTGGTGACCCTAAAATTTGGTAAAACATTCGCAACATTTTCATTTATTAGTAAAATTATAACGTATTTATTTAAAAAATTGTAAGACATTTTTATTTATTTTCAACTGAACTGCTATTCCCCAAAATGTTTGCTCTTATATACAAAGCAGTTGGTTACATCAGGGGCCACTCGAGTCTACGTCATTGTACATATGTTTACAATAATGTACATGTATAGCCTACTTAATAAAATATTGTTATAAATTATCTATTCCGTCCCTGGTGAGTAACGTAAAACATTTCATTCCAATACGACATCAATCGCTGGGAGGAAAAAAACAAGGACTGGAACCTTCCATTGAGGGCAAAAACAATCTCGAAATAACTCGACAACTGTGAAATTGGCACACGATCTTGCTAGAAGAATTCGATGAGGATTTTAAAAGGAGCGGCCCAGCATCGGAGAGTTAGTTATTGCGAAGAGCTTATTTCGTGTTATTATTTTGATCAGCTGTTGTGAATATTTGATGTAAATAAAAGTTTCTAGAAAGTGATAGTGAATATTAGTTTTACAATTTTAACTTGAACCCCCGGAGTTTATAACAATATTATAAACATATTTGCAATGGCGGTAAATTATCAAACAAATGATATTATTAACTGTGCCCTTATTAACCTTTTACATTAGATAAAGAATCAATGTGCCATAAATAACAAAAATTTATATATAGAGAACTATTTCCACTAAGAATTTAAGCAATAAAACTAATGCACAGATAGAACATAGAAATTTTATCTGCTAATTTAACAGAAGTTAAATATTGCTCGATAACTATGGATTCAATAGTTATGAATGACTCATTCACCTGATGACGATAGCAGATACACAGCTATTGAAACGTTGTGAGATGAACCACTTTAAGACGATGGAAGTCCAAGGAAACTTCGAGAAAAAGTTATACAATTGGCTTATAGACTGTCTTGGCGTCGAATATTCCACGTTTGAATATTCGCGTTAATTAATTTATTATAACAAGCGGTTGTTCTTCGGCAAATAAATGTAAATATGAAAATTTTATTCGGAACATGTAAGAAGAAAAATATTTGCAAATTAATGAGTACGTTATAACCAGGTAAAAGTCCAAAGATGATATTAGACTTAATTTAAGATGAATGCAAAACAAATAACTGTATGTAGTTATTTTTTCAGTTATAAAGCTTGCATAATTTGAAGCATAGAATATATATCACATAAAAGTAATTGCAGCTAATTTTTTCAAAAACACGAATGAAGGAGAATTATTTGATCAACCTTACTAACTGAAAACCTAGCACTTGTAATTAATCCAACTTTTGAAAATATTAATATTAAATACTCTCTTTGAGGTGTCATTCCTTTGTACGCAAGACAATATATATTATATATAAATATAATATATATTGTTTCTGGTCGGGAACCTTCATCAGTTGCGCTTCCCACAATTGAATGTCCTCTCGAACACTTCTTTACGCATTTGATGCATTTCGTTAAATTTGAAGACGCGAGAAGTAAGACCGACGCGTACAAAGGAATGACACCTTGAAGAGAGTATTCAATATCTCTGACAGGTGAAGTAACCTGAAATTTTTATCGTGACATTCTGTCTTAGGAGTTATGGGAGAACAGCAATTGCACGGAACGGCTTCAGATTCGGAACCTCTGTGTACTGATTCTCTTGAAAATCCTAGATGTCGGTCTTACATCTCACGTCTTCAAATAATATTAAATGACAATTTCATAGATTTCAGGCTTTATGGTTTTAAACTTCGCCCATTCCATTTGATTTTTTGGCCTTTCAAGCTTATATGGTCGTTATGTAACCATATATGCCAACTTCAAAATATACGAATAACAACATATTATTCGAATATTGAAATATTCGAATCGGAAATAAACGAATATCGAAATCATTCGAATATTCCCATCAGTACAAAATATATTCCTGGGATTTGCTCCTCATGACTCACCCTGTATATTGGTAGATTACTAACTGGTTTATAAACTGGTTTGTAAACTGAGTACGCGACTTTAGAACGATCTTAGTCATAGAGAGACTTTTTAGCATTGACTCTTGTGCTCAATCAATAGTGAACATTAAACAATATTAAAACAAATTCTTCAAACATGTGTCATACAGACATCACAAGGAATCTAAAATTTATTTGTTTTGTTGCAGGCGTGCTTTTCATAGATTCTACCAGAAGTTTATTGAGACTGCTTACCCTGTTGAAGATATTTACATTGAATAAATGTTAGTGCAATAAATAACAGAGGATTAATAATGTGTAAATATTAACTCGTATCCAATAATGTGTCATTAAACAGAAATAATATTATTTGTAAATTTTGGTATTTTTATTTCACAATTCAAAAAGATCTATCAGGGATTGGTTTAGCATCAGCACTGCATTGTTGCAGCCATTTGGAAAAAACTAGGAAGTCTTCTCCCAGATCAAGAATAACTAGGTAACTGCCAGAACATATTTTATTAGTATTTATTATAAACAACGGTCTATTGGTTGGACTTTTTGGAACGGTAGCACCCCTACATAAAAGTGTAAATGCAGAAAATGTAGGGTTTGTTAAAATAGTCTGCTTACCCTCTGTCTCTTATAAACCTGTCGACCATAACGAATAAACTTTTTCATATTCGAAATTCTTTTGTTTGCATGCGTCAACTTCTGTCATTTTTTTGGCCAGTTTTCACACCATTGGCATGTAAATTCCATGTTTTTTTTACAAAAAAAATGACAGAAGTTGACGTATGCCCACTAAAAATTTTCGAAAATGAAAGGGCCTTTTACAGAACTGTATGCTCGTTGTCACCAAAGAGGTTAATACTGTAGAGCACGTGAAGTAGCGAAATTCATGTAATATCAATAGAAAGAGAGAGAGAATAAGCGTGTCGTTCCTCATTGGTCAGTGTCAGTGGTGACGCCTACTATTGGTAGGGTAGAGACATAGCAAGCGCTCCCTGATCCCTGATATTTTCTTTCTCTTTCTATTGTTATTACACTGCCACTTACAGTAACGCCCATACCTAATTCACTCTACGTATTAAGCTCTTTGGTTGTCACCCTTAGATTATTTACCATCTAGGGCTGTTTTCCAGTTAGCAGAGCACAAGTGATTTTGTGCCGCACAGTGCGGCAATTTTTAGCACGTTAATTGGAACATGGTTGTTTTAAAACCAACCGGTAGAGTACACTGATCACCATAAGATTAAAAGTGTATTACTCATAAGTTATCAATTGACGTTTATGTGTACGTAAATTATTTACAGAATAATTCAGTGATGGCTGTTTTCCAATTATTAGAACTCAAAGTGTTTTTGTGTCGCCCTGTACGGTAATTTTCGGGCGTTATTTGGAACATACTTCATGTTTTATGATAAAGTTTTATGTTTACTTAGTAAACCTACATAAAACATCTTGTGCACTGAAGGCACAGTTATTTCTTGTGCTCATTTGTGCGAGCTAGTGCTGTAATTGGAACACTCAGTGCTAGCACTGTGCCGCACTGTGCTCAATTGTGCGCTAATTGGAAAACAGGGTAGATATAGCCTGTCAAGCATAAAATCGTGGGAACGCTAGACAGAGAGGGCAATAGAGACAGTAAGAGGCTATTTCACTTAATGGGTGGAAGCAGCTAATGAACAACATGCTGAAAGTATTTCATTGGAAGCAGCTCTCAACCGAGTGAAATAGACTCTTGCCCTCTCTATTGCCCTCTCTCTCCTTAGTCTTACCACGACATTTGTGCACTGAAGGCTATCTCTAGAAAGTAAATGCTCTAAGTACTTGTACATTGTTTCAAATTGTATTGATAAGAATCACTCTTATCTAATTGACTCTATGGTCTACACTTAATATTCCGTGTACTATAACTCCTAACCTAACATGTGTTCTATGAAATGTTTAAGATTGAGGTTAGATTCTGCAAATGTCAAAAATGTAATGAAGAGTTGTATTAAATAATTAAATATTAAGTGATTTCTGTTGTTTGCAAACATATACCTTTGCCCAAATATGAATCAATCTCGTCCTTGTGGCTGCAAAGGCTGTCGTACGTGTCTATTTTGTGAGAAAGAATATAATATTGATCTAAAACAACCAGTTCTTAGTTGTGAGAATGGAACTTATATTTACTGTCCAATATGTAATAAAGCCTGGCCTGGATGGAACGTGACGGATAACATGCACCTTGATCACAAAGGTGTCTCTATAGAGTACCCAGGAATATACATTCAACTTGATTTTATCTCCACTGATGAAGAAGCTCAACTTATTAAAAATTTAGATCAGTTGCCATGGGATTTATCGCAAAGTGGTAGAAGAAAACAAAATTTTGGTCCGAAATGCAATTTTAAAAGAAGGAAAATTAAAACTGGAGATTTTAATGGTTTCCCAAAAACTACGAAGTTTTTACAAGATAGATTTGATTCTGTTTCAATTATGAAAGGATTTCAAACAGTCGAGCAATGTTCCCTTGAATATGATCCTTCAAAAGGAGCTTCAATTGATCCTCATGTAGATGACTGTTGGATTTGGGGTGAAAGAATAGTGACAGTAAACCTATTGTCAGATTCTGTGTTAACTATGACATGCAATAAAAGCTATAACAGGTATAATTTGGACTGTGTTAACGCATACCAATCAGTGTTAGGTGAGGATGGTAAACTCAACAATAGCAATGAATGCTACAGTCTTAAATATCTTGACAATAGCAAATCTCCTGTTGTCAGAATACCTATGCCAAAAAGATCATTATTGATTATGTATGGAGCTGCTAGGTATGATTGGGAACATCAAGTTTTACGTGAAGATATAACTAGTCGAAGAGTCTGTATTGCCTACAGAGAATTTACCCCACCTTATTTGGAAAATGGGAATAAATATGAAGAGGTCAAGGAAATTTATTTAAGATCATTGAAATTCTGGGAAGACTAATTTCATTCAAAATTGTGTCTGTAAATACATTTGGCTGTGTATTGTATACATACTGTATATTCACAATTAAACATAATGTTAAGATTTAATTAGTGATTTATTTTAAAATTTCCAAAAAAGTATTAAGTTTTCTCACAAGCAGAGTCTATGCGAACATTTTCAATTATATTTTGTGGCACTTAATGCATAGTACAATTGCAAGAGTGTTACCAGAAATGATATTATCATTGGGAGGAGGGGGGGACAAGTCAGAAATGACATTATCATTGGGAGGGGGAGGGGACAAGTCAGCCAATTTACTACTACTAATCAGAAATTATCTGTTAATATAGATGTGTATTTACTTCAGTGGGAAGTAACTTAATAAATAGTTATGTGTTATTCCATATAATGAAATACCAGTGATCTGAAAGGAAAATATTTCTGCCCTCTCCTGCTGTGAGCATTCAAAACTTCCCATAAATTTGCTGATTTGCCCCCCCCTGGCCAAAAATTTTTCTCATTTGCACCCCTTTCTAGGACAATTCTTGTTCTGATTACATTCAATACATATCCTTAAAGATCAACTTTACCAAAAAAATAGTAATGCTCTATTCCCCTCATCCCTCAGCAAGTTTAATGAGATGAGCTGCCAATAAATAAAAGGCCATCTATTTCTGGACAAATTTCATATAAATATTTATTTCCCTATTTTGAATTGAAAAATGTATTTGAAAAGCACTATGCTTACTTAAATTTCTTTAATAATTTATTTCAATCTGATACAAATCAAATGAGTTGAAAAATCAGGCAAATGAACTACTTAATAAGTACCCTAACAATTTGGAAGAAACAATAGGGAATGATTGTATTAACTTACATTGCCATCTTAAAGATTTATTAGTAAATACTGAAGAAATGCTCTGCATATAACACCTATGGATGAAATATTTTACATTAATAGAACCTTAGAGATATCTACCATATCAGTAGATATTACTTTATGCATTTTTTAAGGATCTCAGCCCCAAATTATTCAGGAAAAAGATATTTTTTGATCCTGGAAAGTTTGTCAAGATAGACTTAATGACCTTGCTTTTTTGTCAGTTATAGCACAGTTACTGGAAGAAATTGTTTATAAAGACATAATTCTCTTCAATTGAGGCAAATGAAAAAAACAAACCAAATGGAAAAGAGAGTAAAGCCAAATAGGATGAAAAGTTAATGTTATGCTTTATGACATATTTATCAAAAGTGCCCATGGGTACAATGAATATGAATATTAGGTATTTCACTGTTTATAGAATTGATAAATGAAAGAACCTAGATTTGGTGTACCTACAGAATACCTATTGTAGTTTTTTTGTGGCAGATTTGAAAAAATCAGGAAAACTGTCTAAATATGACCTTGACATGATCAAGGTCATGTAGGAGGACACAAACCAAATAAATCTGAACTTGTGTTAGTAAAGCTTTCATTGAGTTCTAAATATGTAAACTTTGCTGATATATTTAAAATCCAAACATTTCTAAATCAGACCTTGTGATTGGAATTACTATTCAATTAAATGTAATTCTATGTACAAGTTCAGATTTACAAAATGTGAGTACAGGAAGACTCATTTAATAATCTAAATTAATTGAAAAAAAAATTTTTTATCACAACTGTAAAAATCCTTGTATATTAATTATGTCCAGCTTGAACTTTAACATTCTTCTATAATTATAATTTGATCATCAGTGACCTTTAAACATTTACAAACACCATTTTTAAAAAAATGCAGAAAGTCAAATCTTTGATACATTGTTCCTAAATAAATTGCAATAAAAGTTATAAAAAATGATAAACAAGACTTAATTGTAAAATAATTTATTTTTAGAAAATTTGTGTGTAAAATGTGAAAAACATTTTGCAATAAATTATAAGGCAATGCTTGTTTTTTTGGGTGCACTATAAACTACACAAAAAAACCTGTAATTGAAAGATTGTATTATTTAAGTTAACAATGAAGTTTATCCCAGCATCAATAATACACCTAAGCATTCACTTTATTACTTAATTTAATCTTCATAAACCCATTCTTCAGTTGCTGGTCTCCAACTGACCAATTCTTTTTCTGTGAACCACAAATCAATTTCTTTCTTTGCTGATTCAACAGCATCAGATCCGTGGCAAATATTGCGACCAACTTGGATGCAAAGGTCACCTCTGATGGTTCCTGGATTGCTGTCAGCTGGATTCGTCGCCCCAAGAAGAACACGACCTGTTTTCACTACACCTAAACCTTCCCAGACCATTGGAACAACTGGACCGGAACTCATGTATTTCACTAGACCAGGGAAGAATGGTTTTCCAGCCAAATCGGCATAATGTTTCTTCAAAAGTTCTTCTGAAGGCTGAAAATATGAAAAACAATGAAATATTGTAAGATTTTCAACTAACTTGATAAAATTCATGCCACGTGATTTATTAAAACATGCCGGCTTACCCATATGAATTTGAGTGCTACTAGTTTAAATCCTTTTTGTTCGAATCGCTTGATGATTTTTCCAACAAGACCTCTCTGAACGCCATCGGGTTTAACCATTATAAAAGTTCTTTCACGAGCGGCAGCCATTGTACTTGAAAATAAGGAAAAAATTGACAATAAAGTAGCAATCATATACCAACTGCACGGTTAGTAACAAAATGGACGATTTTAATTTGGGTTTAAAATAGATCAAAATAGTTAGTGGAGGTGGTGACCAATGCAACGTGAAATATCGAAGGTGAAGGTCGTTTTTCAGAGAACATAAACATAGAACACTCAGAAGCACCAGACTCAGATCAGAGTTCAAAATAACCAAGAGTTCTTACCTTGTTTATAGAATTGGAAAATTTCTGGTGTGATACCAAAATGGAGAATTATTAAGGTGCCTTACATCCGATGAATGGATTAAAGGAGTTTAGAAAATTCGACCATCCCTACCCCCCCCCCCAATCAACGAAGCTATTGTGCCTAAATTAATAATATTAATTGGAAAATAAAACAAAATCAAATCCATCAAATGAAAGGGCTTTTTATAAGGAATACCTACTAACATTATTTTTTGAAGTTTTTAAAACAATTTATTTAAAAGAAATTAAGAAATATTTGACTGTTGAATTTATGAATTTTACAAGCTCAAGAATTGTACTTAGCGGACAATCGTAAAATAACACAAAATTGAAAGTTACTGATTGACAACGATTGCAGAATTGAAGTTGAAACGTCGCTATTACAAATTAAGTATAAACAACATACGACACATATACCTATTTGTACTTTGGAAGACATTTAAAAAACATTGTGTTTCTCAAACCAACCAGTATGTAGCGCCACTGCATCAACCACTCAGTCTATATGTTTATCCATATGATCCATGCTTTGCATTCTCTTCTTTGTGGTTTGACGTTTGTCATTGTCAAATATTTGTTATTACTTTATGTTATCTTTTTTTATAATTTATATTGTAATTTTTTAGTTATTAATTAAATAAATAATTCAACCTTCCTAACTTTTATTGATTACCTCTGAATTGTATATATATTTTATTCCCTCATCTAATCTCTTTGATTTTTAGGACTTGCTTTATGTCTAAATTCTACAACTTGGAAATACAATGCTTTTAAAATCTCATGTTATTAATGGAAATGCTGCCCGTAAATGGATAGAAAATACTTTCACTTATGGATTTTAAAGAGAAGAATTATGTATGTTGTGAGATAAAATTTTCTAATTGATTGAATTGCAAGTATCACTTCATTTCAAACAACATAAATAAGAAATGGAAAGTAAGTAACTAGAAAGTGCAGATTGAGGTCTAATCTTTATGTTGATGTTTTGTACTAGCAATATTTAGAATTGTGTAAAGAAATACATTTTAAACACTGTTTATTAGATTGTAGTGGTGGTCTTTGATTATTTTGCCTGCCCATTAAGGCATTCTCTCAATTGTTTTTCTGCAACTATTAAGTATTTGAAATTGTAAATAGGGAACAAGTTGTAGTAAGGCATTTTTGAAATTTGCCTGAATTACTGCTTCTCTGTCCTCACATACTCTAAGAAAAAAAGTTAAATGTGTACAGTGTGGTCCAGGGGCGGATCCAGACAAGTGCTTATGGGGGTTTCATGTGATCCTGTACTAAATCTACCTAAATAAAATTTTTAACTCAGATTTCTTGTGTTAGTACATTAAACATAGTCAGTCTGAGGTTTAAACCCAAAGAAGTTACCTTCTTCTACATTCTTGTTTTAATATTAAATTTACTAACTTTGAAGCCCCCAGATCTGCCCATGATGTGGTCATTGATGTAAATAGTGTTTTGTATTTTGTGTAATTCTTATGTTTGAAAAAAAACAGCAGATAAAATCCTAATGAATGAGTAAAATAAATTAGACTTTAAGTTATAGTAGTTTTACCTCATTTTCTGTAACAGATAAGTATTGAAATTTGTAATACAAGATGTAGTAGGGTACTTGCTGAGATTACTTGTTTCTGTTACACAAAGTCTTCTTCGCAGCTGTTTTGAGAGCAATAAAATGTCTATAATATGGTAAACCAGTCTTCCTTTATAGAAAGATGTAGATTGGGAGTACTTCTCTATTTTGGAACTGTTTCAATTTCCTGAGTGGGGTCATTGCCAGTCAGAATTTTTTGTTATTGTCAAATGCAATTGTATTGCAGCAAAAAATTAAAAATTATAAATAATGATTAACAATGTTTCCAGACTTGTAGTTGAACTGTCTCCACAGCAGATAATATATCCAACACTGGGGTGGATCTAGGATGGTCTTGAGGGGGCCAAGAGGGAAATTGTGATAATAAAACTCATTACTACTTAGAACCAAACTTCTTTATTTTTTAAAATTATTGATTTTCTGCCTCAATATATCAGCTTATTAGTCTACTGTCTATTCTTTACTGTTTCTAAGATTCACAGGGGGAGAGTGCCCCACTGTGGGTCAAATGGAATTTTTAATATCTTGAGCAAAAATAAATATATTGAAACAATTGTTTTTTATATAGATTAAGGGAAAATTATTTAGAATGTCATCATCAAATACTATAGGGGTGGAAATTAGGGGTGAAATTGTGCACACTTCAAAATTCAATCTTTTTTTCCTTTATGGTACATCTCAAACACAAATAGAGATATTTATATTTTTTTTTAATTGTAGGGTTATTAATATTGATTAGGAAAATATTTATTGCAAAGTTATGCTCCCAAAAGTAGAGGTGAAAATACTTTTAGTGCTTCATTTGTCTTTGAGATATAGCATAAACAAAAGAAAAAAACATCGAATTTTGAAATGTGCACCATTTCACTCATTTCCACACCTGTGGATAGAAGATGATGACATTCTAAATAACACAAAGGTTCAATTTAAAAAAAAACTAATTTCATATCTATTTTTCCTCAAGGTATTAGGTTTCTGTTAAAATAGAATGCCATTTGATCCTTGTGTGCCCCCTGGCTTGTTCAACCACTGATAGCATATAAATAACACTTTGTACAAGGCAAGACTAGTTCATCATACTGTAGAGATTTCTTGCTCTCAACAACATATGTAGGACTACTTATATAAAGAACAACTTAAGGGAATATTCTGAAATTGCACTACTATACTTTGCCTCTCACAAGTTTTGAATACTAATCTGTTACACAGAAGAAGTGAAGAGAGGTAGTTCCAGTTAGAGACAATAATCAAATTTCTCCATAAAAGAAATTTTGAAATTGCTGCAATTTGGAATTTGGTTTATTCAGCAAGGGTAAGAATATCTTTCATAAATCCACAATTTTCATTCATGATTTTTTTAGGATTACCATGTTGCAATGATGTAACTATTTTTGGAAAAATAATGGAGTTAAAAAATTATTCTTAAAAACAAGTATTTCCGAAGTCAGTCTGAATTTTAATTTAACTTATTATATTCCAGATTGTTGCAAATTGATCAGCAGGATGTTTGACTGACCACTTCATTTGACATCAAAGTTGAAGACATCTTGTTTTTTATACGTCAATGATGACATAATTAATTTCACAGCTGATTTGTAATTGCAATATCATTGAAACATTTATTTATAAATATCTTAAAGCTGGATGACACAGTTTTTTGCGCAAATTCATAACTTAATTTAGTTTATAAGGCTTAAGTTCATGTTTCTAGATCTTTCTCTCAATGTTGTCAATAATTTCACTAAAGTTACAATGTGACCATGTGTCTGGGCGGTTTCAAGATTCAATTTTAACCAATTAATCATGTTTTTCATAAGAATAAATTTTATATTTATACATTTTTATATATCCTGAAAAAATATATCAACACAAATACAGATTTTGCCGTACTAATCAGCCCACCACCAATCAAGAAAAAAAAAATTCTTGAAAATTACAAGTTTTTAAAAATATTTGATGTAGAAAATTCTCTTATTGTACGTATAATTTTGTAGAGATACAATATTTATATACAGAATCTCGATTAATTTCCTTTATGACATTTACCGATATCAATGCATTCCGCGCCGACCTTTCATAAAATTATATTTTTATTTTAGGTATAACAAGGTACTTTATAAAACGTTGATTTATTATTTTTTAATTAATTTTATTTTTAACTTTCTTATTTTTTCTCATTCTATAAATTTCTAATAATGTATAAATATTGCAAAGTTTTTGTCTGCTAATTTCGTGGCAGCCAATTCTTTGATGAGGAGGCCTGAGATTTAACTTGGCCAAGTGCAACATTATCTTGCATCTTGTATACAATTTAAGCGCACTATAGGAAACATTTTTCGCTCTGTCGTTCTGTATTTGGTCAGATATTGAGTCGGTTTTTCTGTATTAGCTCGCGTTCAAGGAAAAAGTCATCTGTCGGTCTTTGAGGTCTCTGAATCCGAGGTCGGTTTGTATAAGATCACGTTCAGGGAAACCTAGTACATCAACAAAACTAACTCCTTTCTAAATACATCCAAATTCCCTATCTCAAAAAAAGATCCTACCAATAGATACCAACTTCAAGTTAAAAATACCCTTAAAAATATCACTTTCCTTTTCAATGACTTCCAAAAAAGATCCCTTACAATAATGAACCCAAAAGACCCCCACTTATATTCCTTAATTAAACTACACAAAAATACCCACCCCATCAGGCCCATAGTTTCTTATTTTTCAGCTCCAGCCTCTAAAATTTCCAAGTCTCTTCTTGGTGTTTTAAAACAATACACCAAATTTACCCCCACATACAGTATCAAGAATTCCATTGATCTAGTTTCAAAGATCCAAAAAATTTAAAGAAATAAAAAGTGAAAATTTAAACAAGTGTTTATTGTTTTTAAGTAATCTTAAACCTAGTACACCCACGTTTTCTTGGTCGCTGAATCCGAAACCGAGGTCGGTTTGTCTCTATCAACTGGAACTCGAGGTAAAGTTATCAGATTTTGGCAGAAAAACCTGAAAGACCTCAGGAGTAGGATTTTGAGGTCGTGGTTGGTTTCGGATTCAGCATCCTCAGAAACCGACATATTTTTTATTTCAGATTTTTCGGGTTTATCCTGATACTGATACAGACAAAGTGACTTCGGATTTAGCAAAGCAAAAAAACAACAGTATACTAGGTTATTATACAGGGTGAGTTTTTTTTGATGATGAGTATGGGGATCTCGGAAACTAGCGGAGATAGAGCAATGGTTAAATTGGGAAAAATTTGCAGTTTTACTGGCCCATTTTAATGCCACTTTCGGATTTTTGTAAAAAGTCATGGCTTACTAGATATTTTGAAAAAACGAAATTCTGTCGATTTAGTCAAATCCCTTTAGCTCCTTTGTTTTTGATTTTATAAAAAGTGTAAATATCAAAATTGAAGGGAATTGTATCCCGAATATGATTGTCATGTCCTCGTTAGATTGACAGCTCTCGTTTTCGAGATATGGCACAAACTTATCTTTTTTGAATGGAAACCATAGTTTGCTCTGACCTCAAAAAAAAACGGACATTTTTAGAGCTTTTCAACGATATGATACTGGATATAGTTATTCATAAAAATAACGGAGTTATGGATGCTTTTCTCTCTTATTTTCACTTTTAATGTAGTTAGCCATGAAATAGATTGATTTATTAATAACTATTCCAAAAATACATTGAACGATTTTTTTATTAGTTATATCAGATATAAGGAAAAAACTAAATAAGTAGGTACTTACTAAAATTTTAAGAAATTAAAGTACATAATGGTTACAATTTATGTTCGAAAAGTCCACCATTGTTATTTAGATAAAAATTGCATCTTTTTAAGATTGACATTACCACTTTCCTCACAGACCGCCTATCAATTTCTTCAATTGCTTGTAATACCACCTCCCTTAGGTCACCAACTGCCTCATACTTGCTTTTGTATACTTTGTTTTTTTAGCGCACCCTATAAATAGAAGTCTATAACTTCCAAATCGGGAGAGCGGGGTGGCCATTCGCGTGAGCCATTTCTTCCTGTCCAAGAGTTTGGATAGATATTATCTAAGTGTTGTCTTACTAATAACGAGTTATGAGCAGGTGCTCCATCATGTTGGAACCACTCAATTTCTAAGCGAGTTCTCAAATTCAAATTATGCAACATGTATTGAAAAGTGTATTGGAGGAAATGCAAGTAGCGCTCCCCAGTAAGTGATTCGTCATAGATAAAAGGCCCCAGAATAGTAGACTCTATGATACCACACAAAACAATTAAACCAAATTTTATCTGGGGTCCTCTTTGTTCTACATGGAAAGGGTTTTCTTTAGTCCAGATATGCTCACTGTGTCTATTGAACATACCGCAGTTAGTAAATCTAGTTTCATCTGACAAATAACACCTTTAATGGAAACTGTGGATTGTCAAGGCACATGTCTCTAAACCATGTACAAAACAAAATACGTCGATGTTCGTCACCAGCATTTGAGGTCATAGTACAGTTCAACTATCTCACGGTTTCCATTCAAAAAAATATATAAGTTTGTAAAAGTCATATCTCGAAAACGAGAGTCGTCACATTGCAGGTTGACGAGGACATGAAATATTCAGTCATATTCGGGATACAATTCCCTTCAGTTTTTTTCGTTATTTTTTTATCACGAAAACTATTTAGTTCACACTTTTTTCATATAAAACGTCAAAAATCTTTCATGGCTATCTAAAAGCTAGAGGGAATTGACTAAATCGACAGCTCTAATTTCGTTTTTTCAAAATATCTAGTAAGCCACGCAAACGAGGACGTGACTTTTTATAAAAATCCGAAAGTGTCATTAAATTGGGTCAGTAAAACTGCAAATCTTTCCCAATTTAACCATTGCTCTATCTCCGCTAGTTTCCGAGATCCCCATACTGATCATCAAGAAAAACTCACCCTATATAACCCCCTGTAAGTTGTAATTTTTCGGAAAATATCCCCCATCTCATGGCTCAAGGGGAAATATAGCTCACTATTTGAAAACAATTTCAATAACGTCATCATTATCAATTTTATGCAGAACTTTTTCATAACCCTATATACGAGCCAGTCAAAAGTCCGCTCACCTCTCGTATCTTTTGAACGGTTATAGTTACATTAGTAAAATGTGGAAGGTGATAATAATAAGTTGTAATCTTCTCTGCTAGTGGTACCCGATGACCTAACAATAATAGGTGACATCCAAGTGCCACTGCGGAGACTAATTTTATGGCAAGTCATATACTTAACACTAATATACTGCCATCGTCTATAAGTGGAAGGGTCACCGACTAAGAGGGACAGCAGATTATATCGTTTTACTGTACTTGACCCGTTGTGCGCAAGCGTTGCCACTCTGTTCAAAAGAATGTAAATGTGATGGCAAACTACTAACCACAGATCAAACATAGAAAAATATCCCCAGCGACAGAAGTGAAAAAGTATGCAGTAAACCGATATAAACATATATATGTTTGCATCCTGATGTTTGCATCTTTCTCTATACTCAGTTAGCCATATATTAGTATTAAGTATATGTGACAAGTGATACATCATTTGAAAGGTATTGATAATACCTAGTCAGCTATATTCATTTTGTTTGGGTTTAGGTCAATTTTGAAGGATAAATTAAATAAATAAAAAAATATTATTTCTCCTTTAATTGATGAAGATTATTTACTCCACCTCTGGTTAGTTCTAAATAAAGTTGACCTTTTTTAAGTAATTGTTACTTTCCTTTTTTTGTAAAAACCTTTACACCTTAAATATTTAATTTTATCATCATTTAACGTGACGTCTAGGAGATTACATAGACAAAATGGTACGTACTCAAGCCCATAAAATAGCAGTTTAATTGGTGAATGTAAAACAATATGTATTAAGCGGAACGTTTAATTAATGAGAGGTACCCAGATCTTCAGAAGTTTGAAACAATAGGTACTGTTAAAGATGCCAGACAATCTGATCGACCAACTGATGATGATGACAAACATTACATAATTGCATAAATGGTAGTAAACCCTATTTCCTCTACAATTAAAGTTCGCCTATGAAGTTAGTCAAAGTACAGTTACACAGGGTTTTGGTAAAAAAAGAAATTGTTCACCAACTTTAAGTTGACAACCCCGGCAAAGAATGGAATTCTATGAAATTACGACATAAAATTAATGGGAACCAACACTACACAAAAACCATTTGCTTTATTGATGAATGGAAATGTGATCACATATAATGTAAAATTTTGGAATGACACAAATCCGCATATCTTTCGTGGATAACATACTCAATTTCTAGAAGTGAATGTTTGGTCAGGGATTTTGCGAATCCACAATACAAAACTTAACCGGTGAGGTATTTCTGGAGATGGTACAAGATGCAACTGAGTCGCTAACTCTTGAAATTGTGGAAGATGATCCAGATGTAAGTAAGACATTACCTGGATGAAGAATATCGTGATAGTTAAATTGGACGGCTAGATCCCATAGAATGGCCAGCTCGGTCACCGGACCTGACACCATTAGATTTTTTTGTGGGGTACTTCAAATCCAAAGTTTACGCTATGAAATCCGACAATATTAACTTTTTAAAACACCGAACCGTTGAAGAATGTCTTAAGCCCCTCTGCATGAAAAAATAAAGATTTCCAAAACGATGAAATTTTTATGCACTTAGTAGTAGCATGTCTGTGAGAATGTTTTGCATAATCGCATGTTCGTTTTATTTATCTAAATCGCATACGATTAAAAAATCGCATACGATTAAAAGGATTTCCCAAATTTATTAAAGAAGTGCCTTTGAAACTGTTTGGCATCCGTTGCACTTGTTTATTGTTACATCAAAAAAGTTAATAGGCGCTAATCCGTAAAAATGCTTGGTTCAAAGATTTAACGTATCGAAATTGCTGTATTGTGAGTTTTAATTCCTACATCCTTTTTCTTAATTCTGTAAAAACAGTCCCTGCCAGTGTTATACAGAAGATCAAGAAGACTGTTTTCATCTTTAGTAATGATTTCAGGTCAGTCGAGATCCAAAGTTATGTTTGTCTCTATAAAGGTATCAACGGAAAAGCTCTCTGCACTAACGTAACTCAAAGTGCAGCTCTGGGAGATTGCTAGAACAGACTTAGCCGTTATAGGAACTAATTTTCATTTGATCTTACACTACGAAACCTTTTAATAGAAACAATCATACGTATCAACAAATATAAGATCATATTCATATAACATTCTATTGTATGATGCCAGTATAAGAACTCTTCGATAATTTAATCATCTTAAATCAAAACTAATCTTGCGAATAAATAAACAGACAAAACTAGTCAAATAAACAATGCCGATAAAGAGGGTATGTCCCTAAAATACAATTGGAAAAAACAAATTAAAAAAATTCGAATCCATTCCAGAATTGGAAATTATCCACGTAGGTAAACTTTCTAGAAGTAGATGGAGAAAACATCGGTTGACGGATTGAAGTTGAGTAGATGGCAACGTAGCGATCATGTGCTCGGATAGTCGAACTTATTGTGATTTGTAACGAACAAAGACGTTTGAATTGAATGTAAAAACTTGTATTGAACCTATAAATTTGTAATAATATGGACATAATCTAATTAATGTAGATAATTTTCAAGAATATTGATAGCTGGTCTACGTTCAATTAATGGGTAAAACCAAAACAGAGCAACCAAACAAAAATTTTGTCTGAGCTTTACATGAATTGTACCTATGGTTTCAGATATATTTTTCATCGGCGAAATCGTTTTAATCTTACGTGAGCTTGCTAAATCTAGTCCATATCCTTATCTTGTACCTTTCTATGTTGTATCCATTTTTCTTTCTAATTTTAAAAATATTTTATCTAGACAAAGTTCAAAATCAGTCATTTAGTCTCACTACTGATTTTATACTATTTATGTAGCCAAATATCTGTAGTTATATCATTCAACTAGTTGAAATGCTGTGGAACAATTGGTGTGTCACAAATGTAAAAACACAGTTTTGCGCCCTAACACCAAACCTTTATTTAAACACTCAACACCGCTTCAACAACTTGTTGTCATCATCAAGGAGTAAACCAACTAGTGATACAATTTTCCTAAAGGTTGAAGGGGGCTGGAGCAAATCTGACCACGAATTTTGGAACCATGTGTCGCATGTGCAGTGTCTACATTACTCAAAATTCTTAATTTTTTCAGGGATTTTATGAAAGTTTTCAACGGCTTCCTGAAAATTTAAGATTGATGGGGCAAACATGACCACAGATTTAGGTTCAGGAGACCAAAATACTTCTGAAATCAGGCCTTGTATGTGCAAATCATTCCACAACTCAAAATTCCCCATCTCAGAAGGTTTTCAGATTTTTCTTGAACGATTTGCTAAAAATTGAGGGGTGATGGGGCTAGTGTGACCAGGGACTTTGGTTCTGCTGGCAAAAATACTTCGTGAATCATGTATTCCACATAAAGTTCAGATAACTTTTTTTGTTGGCCAGTGTTAGGGGCGGATCCAGGATTGTCATTTGGGGTGGCTTCATCTCGTTTGGGGGGGGGAGGGGGGCTTGACGTCACTGAAGGTTGATTTTAGCACAATAAACACTAAAAAGGCATACCAGTCACATGATTTTGAGGAGGGCTTCAGCTCCTTAGCCTATCCCCTGAATCCGCTAGTGGCCAAAGTGTTTTAAAAAGTTCCATTCTAGTGCGTTATTGATTTGAATTATGATAATGCAGAAGGTAATCTCTTTAACCTCGCGTCAGCTTGGCGGCTAGGATCGTCTCTAAAGACCAAAAAAGGCTATTTGATCTTCCGTATAACTCGAATAGGGCCGCTAATATGTTAGCAAAACATGTAGGCATTCAGACTTAAATAGTGCAAGATCAATGTGTTTAGCGTCTGTTAAAGTTTTGTGCTACTAACCAAGGACTTTTAAAAACAGCTGGTCCCAAATGCTTCACAGAAACCTATTTTTCTTAAGATTTTTTCGGGTCCGTTAATGAAATTAATTAATTTCTATGGTCGGAAGTACATAACAATTTCTGTTTTTTCAGGTTGCGAAAACGACGCAGAAATAGACAGCGTAGAGGAACTTCAAAGTGTGGAGTTTGTCCTTATGTAGCAAACACCAAATTTAGATTGCATTATCACAGTTTAAAACACAAACAATTAGCTGAAATTCAAACATTTGAGTGCGCAAAATGTTCTTATATTTGCCGAAGCAAAGTAGTTTTAAAGGCACATATCTTAACACACCAAAGTATAAGACGAGTCAAAGCATTCAGATGCAAACATTGTTCTTTTATAACTAAACGTTTGTCAACTATAAAATCACACATTTTGAAACATAAAAAGTCAGCTAAGCTCAAAATATTCAAATGTACTCAATGCTCATTCAAAACTACACGCAAATCAGATCTCACAAAGCATTTACCACGTCACAAACGCCCAAAAAAAGATAAAATATTCAGATGTGCAGATTGTGCTTTTACAACAACTTGGAAATCAAGTTTACGCCATCACATTTTGATTCATCAAGATATAACCAAGGTCAAAACATTCGAATGCTCGCATTGTTCGTACGTGAGCAAAATTAAAGCAAAATTGGATCGCCATAATTTGACACATAAAAAGTTAAGCGAAATTAAATTATTCACATGTGCTATTTGCCCGTATGTCGCTAAGGACAAATCGACATTGGGTCAACATATTTCAACGCACATTGATGCTAGAATCAAATGCCCAAAATGCGATTATGTAACAAAGAGTAAAAAAAATTTGAAAGCACATGATAAATACAAACACAAAGATGCATCGGAAGTCACAACTTTCCAATGTCAAGATTGCTCTTACTCAACCAGGCGGCGATCACTGTATACTCGACATTGTTTAGTACATAAAAGTTTTAATGAAGTGGAAACATTTAGATGTGCACATTGCCCTTTTATAACGAAACGAAAATCGCAATTGTACGTTCATTTTGACAGATGTAAAGAAATGGCACATAGTTTTTTTTTGTAACACGTTACATATAGGGTCGGGCAAAGGTGTTGGAACACCTTAATTATGTTTATTTTTATGTTTTTTTGGGCAATAACACCACAATAGAAATAAAACGACGTATATTGCAGGAATACCAAACGTTTCAAAGTCTATTCTTACTTCGTTGTCAATGGCTTTATATTTATTGATGTAGATTGAAAAATGAAAATTTGATTTATGACATTTAAAATTGACATTAGAAAATTTGTTTTTAGATATACAGGTAGCACAAAAAAATATAAAGATCATGAATTATAGTTAACCAGATTTCAAATTAGAAGAATTTGAAAGAGTTGTCTTTAGAATTTATAAGTGGCGTTCCTAGGTACGACTTTGTTATAAGATAGCGCATTCGCCAAAAATGCGATCAAAGAATTTTATTGTTTCAGTGATCCCATTAACGTCATAAGGGAAAACCTAGGAAAAACCTTATGAACTATCCCGATATTGGGTTGTTCAAAAGGAGGTTACCATTAATAATTTCTTCCTTAATTGCCGGTAACCAGATACGATTAAATTGTACAGAAGTAGAAGCGATACAATCGTCTTCATTCAAAAGAATTAAGGCAGACTCTTTTATTTTTCGTTTTGTGTTATGTTGTTCTTTGTGAAGAATAGTTGAATTGTCAAATTGTATTTTATGGCCTAGGTCCCAAGCATGTTCACAAATTTTTGATTTTTCAAATTGTCGTTTCTTTATGTAATTCTCGTGTTCATTTATTCGTACGTTTAATGGTCTCGATGTTTCTCCAATATAAAATTTATTGCATTCGCAATGAATCCTATATATGCAGTTTTTTGAGTTCTGGGTTTTGTTTGTTGGTTTTGTTTACAAGACAACCTTAATTATGGTTAACCTACAAGTTCTATTGGAAAAAGTTTTGGTAATATTTTTATTCTAGTCTTTGATTCACTTTGATTTCCAATCAAGTTATCATATGTTTTGAGATGAGACGTCACCAGCAGACTTTCTTTCAACTATTACAATAGTATAACGTTTGGTGGATGTTCGACCTCAGATTGCTTCGGTATTCGGTAGGATAAAATATTGAAAAAGATTATTGAAAATTAAAGTTCTTTAACACCAATAATATATACTAGCCGTTACCCGCGGTTTCACCCGCGTACGGAATGTTTAAGCTTTCGCAAAAGGAAATAACTTATTAAACATATGGATTATCCTGAATAAAAAATTTTCTAACATGTTTAAACCACCCTACTTAACTATAAATCCACCAATCCCAATATATTTCACCCAAACTGCAAGTACTTATGGGCGACCCTATATAACTATTTTATTTGACATTTTTTTAATCACGTTGAATAACTGTAACCCTACTTCACCCTGTATTGTAACCATCCTGTATATGCTGCTGTTTATTTGTCACCCAATATAACTTTTTGAACAACTGACTATAACTTTTCTCTACCCTATGTTTCAGCTATGCAACTACTTATGGTCTACGCTGTATAACATTTTTTCTAATATTCTTGAACCACCTTTAAAAGTACAATTTCTCTTTACCCTATATTTTAACAACAACATTGTGTTAAACATACTCTAATACTATAATTTTGCTTCTCGGATATTCCATACAGTAGAATACAACTGTTCATGGTCTACCCTATATAACAATTACTTTTTAACTTTTTTAGATTCACCCTGAAGAAAATACCGGTGGAACCCTTGGTGTGTCACAAATTTAAAAACACAATTTTGCACCCTAACACCAAACTTTTATTTAAAAACTCACCCAAAAATTTTATTCAACATTTTTTTAATCGCTTTGTATAACTAAGTCTACTTCCATCTACAATAAAAGCATCCTGTATACACTGCTGCTGATTTGTCCAACTTATTTTTCAACCACCCTATATAACCACAATTTTACTCTACAAAATATTTCAAACACCCTGTTGTGCATCTGCTTAGGGGCCACCATATATAACATTTTTTTTTAAACACAACTATAACTCTGGTTCACTCACTATCTTATATATGCCACTGCTTATGGACTATGCTATATAACTATTTTTAAACCACCCTTGAAAGTATAGTTTGTCTCCACCCTGTATTTCAACCACCCCTTATACGCAGCTTTTTCTAACATTGTTTTAATCACACTGTATGAACTATAATTTTACTTCGATCCATGTTTCAGATATTACATATATGCAACAGCTCATTTTCTATCCTACAAAAAAATACAACCTGTTTAACTATAATTCTACTTCACTCGCTATTTCAACTACCTTGTACATGCAACTACTTATCGGCTACCCAGTGTAACATTTTTTGTAACACCCTGCATAACAATAAATTCATCAATGCCCAATATATGTCACCAAAACCGCAATTGCTTATTCAGTACCGTATATAGCAATTTTTTCAGCATGTTTCTGAATCACCTTGTTTGTATTACAACTACCCTGTATACGCTACTGCTTATGGGTTAATCAATATAACATTTTTTAAATAATTAACCATAACACTTCTCCATCCTATAGTTCAACTATACGATCTTTGCAAATTATTATGAACTACGCTATTTCACAATTTTTCCTCATATTTTTCAACGACATTATAAAGTATAATTTCCCTCCACACTTCATTTAAACCACCCTTCATTTACAAGTTTTTCTATCCTTGTTTAAATAACACTGTATAACTATAACTTTACTGCGCCCCATGTTTCAGATAGTCCATATATGCAACTGCTATATAACAAAATTTTTAGCATTTTTTACCCACCCCGTATAATTATAACTCTACACCACCTTATATTTCAACAACCTTTTATATGCAACTACTTATTTGCCACCCTGTATCCTTAGAATCCTACCCCACCCTATATTTCAACCATCCGGAAAGTGGAACAGCTTGTAGATCATTGCACTACTTATTTTGTAGACCCACCTGTATAGCTGTAACTATACTCCGCGACATATTTCACCCATCCTATATATGCAACTGCTTTATATTTATATCGATAAATATAAAGCCACTGACAACGAAGTCAGAATAGATTTTGAAACTTTTGGTATTCCTTCAATATACGTCGTTATATTTCGATTGTGGTGTTATTGTCCAAAAAAAAAAACATAAAAGTAAAATAAAAAAGATTGTGGTTTTAAAAGCATGGAATTTACATCAATATATTGAACCACTTCCAGATTTACCTTAATGTAATAATAATAGGAAACTTGCCTCATGACTAAACTAACAATAGCCGTAATGGGCATTATCACAGTATACAAGAATAAATGGTTTTAGAGAAAAAAATGATCCAGTTTTAATGTAAGCATTTACAGTTGTGCTGTAGATACGTTAACTCCTTAACAGAGACCAGAATGATACCAAAGCGGTGAACTGGAGACTTTTGCCCAGCTAAGTAACGCAAGGCTGCTACTTGACCAGTCTCTTTCATCATCACTTATTCTTCTTCTTCTTCCAAGGGTGTCCCACTCGGGACGAGGGTTGGCTTCAATCTTGCGATCTTATTAGCCAGTAACAAGTGAAGTAACTGTGTTGAAAAAAATCTTGTAAAAATTCCCGTCACCAGAACAAAAATATTGGCAAATAAACCGATCATGTAATGAAAATTAAGGACTGTTCTTCTAAATAACATGAAAAAAAAGTAACTGATTAACTACATATTGAACAAAACCATATTTACAAAGCGAGGCAGCCATGGCCTTCCGACTGCATCACTCGTACCAACGCTTAAGTATCACATCCTGAGCGTCTTTATCAATAAAAAGCGTTTATGAGGAATAAGGTGTTATGTCTGATTTTTTTATTTCTAAAAACATTATGGATCATGTAAAATTTTTTCACTAAACTACTTTTCTCACATTACGACGCGCACACACACATGCGGCCACCTCGTCATCTTGACCGGAAGTCGTCATCACTTATTGATTTGAAAACTATTTTATTTCGTATGATGCTATAGATATGAAGTTGTAGGTAATTTATTTATGAAAAAGAACGAAAGTTCAAGTCATTGTACCATGTTCATGCAGAAAGATATATAAAATATACACTTCATGTCTCTAACATTGATTATGGAGCAAATATTGTAAAATGTTTAGATGTAGAAATATTAGTGATAATATTTAGAAATAATGGAAGTATTAATAATTATAATTATTGTCTTCTAAACGTTGTTTGTGGCATATTCTTGATTACTTTTATGTTTTTTTGGGGAATAACACCACAATAGAAATAAAACTACGTATATTGCAGGAATACCAAACGTTTTAAAGTCTGTTCTGACTTCGTTGTCAATGGCTTTATATTTATTGATGTAGATTGCAAAATGAAAATTTGATTTATGACATTTAAAATTGACATTAGAAAATTTGTTGTTTTTAGATATACAGGTAGCACAAAAAATTCTAAAGATCATGAATTATAGTTAACCAGCTTTCAAATTGGAAGAATTTGAAAGAGTTGTCTTTAGAAGATATAAGTGGCGTTCCTAGGTACGACTTTGTTATAAGATAGCGCATTCGCCAAAAATGTGATCAAAGAGTTCTATTGTTTCAGTGATCCCATTAACGTCATAAGGGAAAACCTAGGAAAAACCTTATGAACTATCCCGATATTGGGTTGTTCAAAAGGAGGTTACCATTAATAATTTGAAAAATCAAACATTTTTGAACATGCTTGGGACCTAGGCCATAAAATACAATTTGACAATTCAATTATACTTCACAAAGAACAACATAACACAAAACGAAAAATAAAAGAGTCTGCCTTAATTCTTTTGAATGAAGACGATTGTATCGCTTCTACTTCTGTAGAATTTAATCGTATCTGGTTGCCGACAATTAAGGAAGAAATTATTAATGGTAACCTCCTTTTGAACAACCCAATATCGGGATAGTTCATACGGTTTTTCCTAGGTTTTCCCTTATGACGTTAATGGGATCACTGAAACAATAGAATTCTTTGATCGCATTTTTGGCGAATGCGCTATCTTATAACAAAGTCGTACCTAGGAACGCCACTTATAAATTCTAAAGACAACTCTTTTAAATTCTTCTAATTTGAAAGCTGGTTAACTATAATTCATGATCTTTAGAATTTTTTGTGCTACCTGTATATCTAAAAACAACAAATTTTCTAATGTCAATTTTAAATGTCATAAATCAAATTTTCATTTTGCAATCTACATCAATAAATATAAAGCCATTGACAACGAAGTCAGAATAGACTTTGAAACGTTTGGTATTCCTGCAATATACGTAGTTTTATTTCTATTGTGGTGTTATTCCCCAAAAAAACATAAAAGTAATTATAATTATTGTTAATAATAAGGGCTTTGTAGATGTAAAAAAATTTGCTGCTTTACTTGCTTTCCATATCTTAACTAACTATTCTATTTCCGATGTTGCTACAGTAATGGTTAGACAATGTATTTGTGAAAAACACTAGTGTACTTAAAATGCTTATACAGGGTGCAAAAAATTTGAGGAATAACAGTTCAGGTGAAAATAAATCAAAAACCTTTATAACATTTTTAAAACGAGCTGTAGTTTGGTCAAAAAAGAACAGAAATTGGTACGAATTTCCCACTCATTTTTACAATCACAAACAGATAATTTTACATTGAAAACGTCTCTGCAACTACAAATATACCTACTAAACATATCAAATGGTTTGACTTATCACTTTAACATGGTCAAATCTCTTTTTTGATAATTAAAAATTAATTGAAGTTAAACCGCAAACCTGATTAAAAGATATGGCAACATTGCGATAACTCATGTACACTGTTCGGTGGAGGATACTGGTGGTTTTTGTAGTGTTGGTTTGTTTATATAAGTGTATTATAAGAAATTGACTTTTGGTGTAATTTTTCTATTGAAAATAATATCTTTGGGGTTTATTTATGGGGTAGGTACTTAGATTTGTCTAGCCGAAAGATTTGAAGTTAACTAATGTGTTTCTGAAGAATTCAGGGATTAAAATAGATCCTTTGTATTATATTGCATCGTGTTCTTTCTAAGTAATATGTAAATATTTTTTTATCCTTCTCTGCTTTGGCCAGGAATATTTCTTCCAAAAATTGATAGCTAATACGAAATCTATTTTAGAAATACATATGTCACAAATGTTTTATTTACTGAAAGAAAGCACATTCTCGACAAAATTCTAATTACTGAATAAAAATTATAAGTGTTTATCACACATCGTGTATTTATTTTTTCTAAGCTGACGTACTGCCAGGACGCGATGTTGCCGCATCGACAATAATTTACATAAAATGTATTTTGAGTTTTCTTGGTTATTAAGGCCTGCAGACCATAATGATATAAGAGTTTTTTGTGTGATTTGAAGTATACTATCTCCACCTAAAGTATATGCACTTAAACTATTTACACCCTGTATATCTAAACGTTAGTGATTATTCTTAGAAATATCTAATATATTAATAATTTATTGGTATTATTAATAATGAACATAGAAATATCTAATATATTAATAATTTATTGATGTTACAAATAATGAACAGTTTGTAGATGTAAGCAAATATAATTTACGAGGTCTGGCTATTAAATAACGAGACTGCGCGCACAGAAGGCGTCCTACAGGTGTAAGGAGGAAAGCGAATGCAGCGTTGGATAGTTGGAAGTGTCTTATATTCCAGTTTTAGTCACTGTACTGTTTTCTTTCTCGTGCCGGTAACAATTAGTGACGAAAAATATGAGCAACGAATAAATGTAAGATTTCTCGTATAATAAAACAAATCTGACTGAGGGCAATAAATTGTTGAAAGATGCCTATGCTCAGAATTCTCTGTCTCGTGCACGCGTTTTTTCCAATATCAACGACATCGTGATAACTGAATGGGTTCCTAAGGATCTAACTGTAAACACAAACAAAACTTACTATTTGAAAGTATTGGCAACAGTGCAAGAGCGAGCCCAAAAAAAGTTGTCGACAAACTAGTCGTTGATCTTGCTCCAAGTCAATGCACCCGCCCATAACACTCTGTCTGTCTTAAAAATAAGCTCTGACCGAACCTTCGGCTTCGGTCACCTTCCGCCAAAAACAGCACTTTCGGTTCAAATTCGGCTTCGGCCAAAAAATCAGCCGAAGCTTTAACCGAACCCGAAGTTTTCTAAAATCCCCGAAAATGGACACATTTGAACGAAAGTTGTATGCCGAAGACGGTAGTAAGATGTTGTAATATTATACAGGGTGTTTCTAAAATAGGGTTCTAAACTTCTGCTGTGTATACAACTCATTAAAATAAGCTAAAAAGTCAACATGTGCCCTAAAACTCTTAGGAAGTTATATGTCCTTAAAAGGGATCAAACAAAACTGTTTTTTTATAGCTTATCATTATTTAAATTCATGGGTATTTGACTGTTTTTTTCTTGAAGAAGAAACACAGTATAACATAAAAGTTGTCAAAAAATCTTTATTCCTTAATTAAGAAGGGTTTAACTTTCCAAATTTTTAAAATTTACAGTTTTTGTGATTTTCACCTACACAACAAATAAATGGTATCTACAGTATGTTTGATTTATATTATTTCAATCGTCTTAGTTGTTGTGTAAAAAATGTTGGAGATCTGAATATTAGCAAAAGTTGCCTTTTAACAATGATGCATTGTGTTGTAAGATTTGATAATTAATATGTTCCTTCCAAATTGTTAAACAATAATTTGTTGCAAAATGGGAGCATTGATCAGGAAACAAAATCACATTGGCAAGGAAACTATCAAAGCCATGAAGATAAAAATTTTGATTAATTATTTAAGTCTTAAAAATGAAAGTTGTTGTGAAGTTTCGGAGGTCTAACACAACGGCAATGCACTTTATTTTATTAGTATTTTTAAAAAATCAGTCATAATTATTCTGTCGAAAACCTAAAATGAGAATGATCTCAAGAATATAAATTCTGCAAAACGTCAAAATCTCAACGTCACCGGAAATGTGAAAAAAGTTAAAATCTCAAAAATTTGAAAAATCTTAATTGTCAAAAATGTCAAAAATATTCAGGAATGTTAAAAATGTTAAAAATATCAAAAATTAAAAAAATGTCATAAATGCCAAAAATGTCAAACATGTCAAAAAAACATCAGAAATGTCATAACCGTCAAAGACATAAAAAATGTCAAAAATGTTAAATGTCATAAAAGTAAAAAAGTCAGAAATGTCAAAAATGGCAATTATAACATGTCAAAAGTACTAAATTGGAAAACGGGAAAACCAAAGGTCAAATATGAAAAATTTCAATCACATCAAATTTGTTTAGTTCATCATATTAAATCCCAAAAGAATTGATTTTTAGAAGCGATTGTAGCCATATAAATTTCGTTCTTGAATGATGAAGTTAAAACGGTTTTACATTTTTTTTAAATGTAGCGGATGTGAAAATTACCGATTGAAAAAATATGCTCAGAATAAATCGGTGCGTAAAATATGCCCATTTATCTGGTCAGTGCGAAGCCGAAACCGGCCAGCTAGTTTTTAAAATAAAACTCTTTTTTGAAAAGCAGTCTCGATATTTAATAGTCATACCTCCTAGATCATTAAGTTCCATTCTCCTGTGCTCTTTGCTTGCCTTTCACATTTTAAATAATTGCTACTATTGCCAGAAGCCGGTATTAGAAAGTCTAATTTTATCATCCCTTATTGATTTGAAAACAATTATTTTTTGTGAAATGCTATAAAGGACCGCGCACTATTCTTATGGAAAATGACTTTCGTCAATTTTTTTTTAATTTTGCTATTTGATAGTTCTAAACTTGTGGATCAAAAGTCTCTCTGGGCTCAAACTCTGAAAGTCTTTTGATTTCGAGATACAGTTGGTTTTTTACCTCAGAAGGGATAACTCGAAAACAAACGACTTTCAGAGTTTAAGCTTATGAAGTCTTTTGATTCACAAGTGCAGAACTATCAAGTGGCAGAGTTTAAAAAAATAACCGAAAGCCATTTTGCATAAGAATAGTGCTTATGGCAAAGCATCTAGCCTACTGGATGATGAACTTATACTCCTTAGTTTGATATCTCCGTTGTTTTGAGAGATACAGAAAAAATTTTAATAAAAACTATGGAGTAAAGCTTGCCACGTTTTAAAATTATTTCGTAATAATACAGAGTAGAGTGTTTCATAATGTCACAGCATATCAAATATTATTAAAATAATAAAAAAAGTTTTGACATTCATTTCAGGTGAAAAGGGTATTAGGATCATTATAACCTTTTATTATTTTAATGATATTCGTAAAATAGTTAAAACATCTGACTGTTGGGCAATTTAGCCAGGCTCTGGAGCAATTGTTTGCCGTTGACCACAATTAAAAATATATATTCATTTCGGAGTTATAGCTGTTGAAAACTATCAAAGATTTTGTTACGTTATTTTTTTAAATCTAATTAAGAATATGAAGGCGGATAAAAAGGGTAAATAAAAATTTATCTATTAGGATATTTTTTATGGTATAAGATCATCTATCTAATCTGATCGGGGTGTGGTTCAAAAAGTATCAACAATAATTGTCACAACCAAGGATAGTAGACCTCAGGATTGCTTGATAGATAGAAGTTTTTCAAAATGCGTTCTTTACGGATGTGACTCAGGGCCGGCGTAAGAAACAGTTGGCAAAACTTAGGCCATGAACAAATTTCCACTTATATTCCAAATTATGCCAAGATAAAAGTGGATAAATTCAATAGTAAACATTGCATTTAATACTTTTCATTATTTATTAAATGTCTGTTACTAATAATTCACTTTTCACTTAATATTTTGTCTATTCCTGAATACAGATGAATGCATATTTTGATATGCACCTGAAAATGTCAAATTAATCTCCAGTATTACAAAACGTCAACTGTATTTGGGTTCTGAAATATCTGAAATCTGGTTACACAAAGAATAATAACAAATAATTTTTCACTGTATTATATACATGATTTTAAAAACTAAAACAAAAAAAAACTTAACAAAAAAACTGAAAAGTGTTAATATCTAGATGTAATACTTAAAGTCCCTCTTTACTCTGTTAAGGTCATAGAGGTATTATACGTAGAGTGAATTAAGCATGGGCGTTACTGTAAGTGTCAGTGTAATAACAATAGAAAGAGAAAGACAATATCAGGGTGTGCTTGCTATGTCTCTACCCTACCAATAGTAGGTGTTACCACTGACACTGACCAATCAGGAACGAGCCGCTTATTCTCTCTCTTTTTCTATTGCTATTACATGAATTTCGCTACTTCACGTGCTCTACAGTATAATACCTCTATGGTTTAGGCTCGATGATTGGTGCTTATTTGCATCAGTCAAGTGACGTCTAGCTACTGGTTGTGTCTTTAGACAGAGACAGACACTTGTACAGTGGCTCATACCTAACGCACTATATAGTTAGATATTACCTTTATGCGGCAATAGCATTAGATAGGCGGGGCCAATATTACGTCACAATTTGTTCGAAATTTCTCAACGTTGATGAAGCAATCTTGGTATATTATCCTTCGTAACAATTCACCTCTGTAGAGTGCAGATACAAAATATGTATTTCATGTTGGCAACACTGATTTTGGCGAAAATTTCATAAAACTCTTAAGTATAGAAGGTTTAGTGATAGTGGTTAGAAAAAATAGAATAAATTAATAAATTGTTGATGTAAGTAATAAATGTTTTCTAGATGTAAACATATTTTATTTCTCCTTAACTCTTATGCGTTATGTGCTGCTTTGTATGCTTTGCATACCTTCACTATTTGTTACTTTAATCCAGATTTGGATAGAAATGGGTATAAAGAGATCTCTTCCAATCCCTGTGAAAAAATTCCATAGAATCCGAAATAATGTGAATGGAAACAATATGTTTTTGTTGGTGTTAATAAAAGTTTCTAAGCGAAACAAGAATTCTATATTTTCAGTACAGATGTGGCAAATAGAATCCATTAAAACCATTAAACTTACTAACTATCTGATATCTATGCATTTTTTCAAATGTTTTAGTCTCCTAGAAGGATTTTAATAAGGATCATGACCATCTAAATGTAGAATGGAGCTATGTGGTCGAAGTTTTGTTCCGGTGTACATCCGTTCGTCTGTTGAATTCGGCTTGACATTTCGCTAGAATCTTATTTTCAAATCAAAAGTTAGATAATAGCTTTTCGTTATTTTGATTCATGTTTGAAAAGATCTCACTTAGTTGTCAGGTAATAGGCAACGTATTTATAATACCAAGTGAGATCTTGGCGAAACGTCTGCAAGATTGAAACATGAATCAAAATAACGAACAGATGTACTCCCGGATGAATACTTCTTCATATATATATATATATATATATATATATATATATATATATATATATATATATATGAGGAACGTCCAGGAAAGGAAGTTGTTGGTTGTGTTCTGTTTTTAGCGTGAATTGTATCTTGTTATGTTTCATATATGCAAGGAAATTATTTACTTCTAATTTCCCGTGAGGCCATATAATGAAAATGTCATCAACATAGCGAAGCCACAGTTGGCAACAACTGATGATAGAGCAGATCCCATGTTATAGTCTATAAAAATGGCCCTCGAAGGAGAAACGTCAAGTGATTTTTCAACCGAATACAACAGACGAACGGATGTACACTGGAATAAATCATCAACGACATATTTCCTTTCGTGAAACAATATTCACAAACATATAATAATGTAATAATAATGTTCATTTCTCAAAAAAAACACAATAAATAACAATCAATAATAATACATATATATTTTTTTAACAATTAACATAGATAATTACACGCCACTAACATTTCTTCTTATAAATTATCTTTAATATCCACTTTTGTATAATTTCTAGATGTCTCAAATAACAACTTACTGCGCCCCCCACCCTAGAATTCGACATGATATATGTGACTGTATTAAAGGATAATACATTGTTTTCGATTGTTTAAAGTCGAAAAAATTTCTTAGATATTTAAACTTATATAATAGGGACCTTAATTTTGTTGTTACATTTGTTATATGCTTATCCCATCTTAATATATTGTCAATAGTAATACCAAGGTACTTAATACAGTTTTTTGAATTGATTTTAATATGTTGCCCATCTGCATTGAATGTGAGCTTCCTCTATGTAGGTTGCTGGTTAGTTTGCATCGAAAATGTAAGGAAATACGTTTTGGTAAAATTTATAGATAAAAGTTTGGAATAGAAAAACGAAGTTATGTTAGCAAAATCGGTTTTTACCCAAGACTCTAATTTTTCCCAGGTTTTTTCTATATATAATATTGCTGTATCATCTGCAAACGTTATGATTTTTTCACAGGTTTTTATTTTAAACAGATCATTAATTTAAAGTATAAAGAGTACAAGACCTAATACAGTACCTTGAGGTTCCCCGAATTGGACAGTTCTATTCGAACTATAAACGTCCTCAATTTGAACACATTGTTTACTATTTTCTAAATAGCTCTTAAATAAATCTAGTAATTGGCCTCTTTGACATATATTTTCACGGGTTTTAATCAAGTCCGCATGACTGACGGAATCGGAAGCCTTTGCTAAATCAGCGAATATACAAAGTGATTTCTCACTTTTATCTAGTGCATTGTAAATCCCTCCCCCCCTGTAATATCAGCTATTACATCTTCAGTTGATTTAGCTTCACGAAAGCCATATTGTTGGTCTGAGAGTATTTCGTGTTTTCTGATAAAATTACCTAGTCGAATTTTTAAAATTTTGTCATAAAATTTTGCTAAATTTGACAATATTGATATACGTCTGTAGTTTCCTATGCTGTCTTTATCTCCAGATTTATATAACGGTTTTATAATTGAAATTTAAAAGCGGACGGAAAAATTGCCTGATTTATTGATATATTAATAATATATGTAAAGGGTTCCGCAATGAAATCTACAATTTGCTTTAGTGTTTCCGTTTTAATTGGTCTATTCCAGGTGCTGTTTTTAATTTTAAACCATTTATGATTTCTTTGACTTCATTAACGTTAGTATTTTCTAAAAACAACGAGTTGTTTATTACAGTTTTGAAAATTGTTTAAAATTTTTTGGAACTCTGTTTGCCATTTCTTCAAATCAATTTATTTATATATATCCTGGGTTCTTGATGATAGCAAAAGTTTATTTTTGCTGGCGGTTTCTGAAAACAAAAAGTCAGACATATCATCCTCAAATAGATAGAGTATTATCCCTAAGGAATTAAAAATAGATAATAATGGTTTATAATTACTGAAATAATGAAATGCAGTTAAATATTCAACTCACAATTTGTTTCTTTCTTTTAGGTTTTCAGGTCAAGAACGGCAAAATGATAAACAAATACAAACTTCAGTACACAACTTCGAAATAAAATTGAAAAGGATCAATGCAAAAGACAGTTGGATTTCCAGAACTGTAAGGAACGATGTTAGTACATTCAAATGTGCCTTGTGTCAGTATGAAACGAACAAAAAGGGATGCTTAAAAACACATATATTAATACATAAACGCATTAATGAAGTAAATACATTTAAATGTGCTGAATGTCCTTATGAAGCAAAACGAAAGGGGAGCTTAAAAATACATCTTTTAAAACATAAAAATTTAAACGATGTTAACACATTCAAATGTGTGGAGTGCCATTATGAATCGAAGTACAAAGGTGCCTTAAAACGACATTTTTTAATAAAACACAAAAGTTATAATGAAGTTAAAACATTCAAATGTGCAGAATGTCATTATGAATCGAGGCAAAAGAGTACCTTAACACGACATTTTTTAAAACATAAAAGTTTTAGTGAAGTTCACACATTCAAATGTGCCGAATGTCATTATGAAGCGAAGGACAAGTTTACTTTGAAAACACACATTTTAACGCATAAAAGTTTTACTGAAGTTAATACATTTAAATGTGCTGAGTGTCATTTTGAAACAAAATTTAAGAGGAGCTTACGAGATCATGTCTTAAAACATAAAAATTTAAACGATGTTAATACGTTCAAATGTGCCGAATGTCAGTACGAAACGAAGTATAAGCGGAGCTTAAAATCACATGCTATTATACATAAAAACTTTAGTGAAGTAAAAACATTTAAGTGCGGTGAATGTTCTTATGAAACTAAACATAAGTCGTGCTTAAGACTACATGTTTTATCACATAAAAGTTTAAAAGACGTTAACGCATTCAAATGTGCCATGTGTCATTATGAAGCGAAGCACAAGACTGCCTTAACGCGACATCTTTTAAAACATAAAAGTTTTAATGAAGTTAATACATTCAAATGTGCAGAATGTCTTTATGAATCAAAGCACAAGTTTACTTTAAAAAGACACCTTTTAACACATAAAAGTATTCCTGAAGTTAATACATTTAAATGTGCTGAATGACCGTTTGAAACAAAATTTAAGGTGAATTTACAGTAACATGTTTTAAAAACCTTGTTAATACATTCAAATGTGCCTAATGTCATTATGAAACGAAGCAGAATAATACCTTAAAAAAACACCTTTTAATGTATAAAAGTTTTACTTAAATTAACACATTTAAATGTCCGTTTGAAACAAAAGTTAAAGGGAACTGAAAAACAAATGTTTTAAAAGAAAAATTTAAACGATGTTAACACATCCAAATGTGCATAATGTTATTATGAATCGAAGCAGAAGTACTTTAAAAAGACACCTTTTAACACATAAAAGTTTTACTGAAGGTAATACATTTAAATGTGCTGAATGTCCTTTTGAAACAAAATTTAAGACGAACTTACAACATGTTTTAAAACATAAAAATTTAACAATGTTAATAGATTCAAATGTATCTAATTTCATTATGAAACGAAGCAGAAGAATACCTTAAAAACACACCTATTTATATATATAAGTTTTGTTTGAAGTTAACACACTTAAATGTGCTGAATGCCCTTTTGAAACAAAACGTTAAGGGAACTTAAAAACACACGTTTTAAAACAAAAATTTAAACGATGTTAACACATTCAAATGTGCGGAATGTAATTATGAATCGAAGCAGAAGTTTAAAACAACTTTTTTTTAACGCATAAAAGTTTTTACTGAAGTTAATACATTTAAATGTACTGAATGTCCAAAACATAAAGGGAACTTACAACCACATAAAACATAAAAATTTAACCGATGTTACTAGTTAGTATATTCAAATGAGCCTAATGCCCTTATGAAACCAAACGTCAGCGGGACTTAAAAACAGAACAGCTCTAACAAAAACTAAATATATGTTTTATGCATACTGACAGCACAAACAATTCCAAACCCCATTTTTAATATCTAACTGGATCAGAGATTGTAAAACTTACTAGTGAGTTTTTGTACGCCAAGAGCAAATTTTCCTAAATTTGATTTATTACAAAACAGGTGGATAGCTGTTCAGATCAAGAGTGGAGTCCCGGCCGTATTTTCATATCCAACGCATCCGTATGGCACTTCGGATTTTTGCGAAACATATTTTATAAACCACGTTCGTAATTGCAATTCATTTGGCGATACCGCACGTGGAATAATCGGCACCCTTTGATTCTTAGTTTGTTAGATTTTTATTCATTAGTTATGTGATACCATTTTTTTGTACAAATTCAAATTACTAATGGCGGCACTTCACTTGGTATTAGCGTATTTTTGTTTTGTATCGCTATATTCGTCCAAATATTTGATGTATTCGCAAATATTCCAAACGTGCCATCCACACATATCGCAAAACACTCAAACATGCCAAATACCAGCAACTTTCAGCATTGATTTGCTTTAACATAAATTGTAAATGTGACACATGTCTCACCGTAAAGATAAATAAACAAAATAAATGAAAAATGTTATTTATTTATTTTTTACCTACCTCAGTATTCGTAGATGGGTTGCATTTATAGATGGCTTCCAAAAAACTAGTCATATATTTGTAAGCAAACCATGTGAGTTTGTATACGCTAGACGGTGCCTTCTCCTGATGTTTCTGATTTCTTAATTTTTGTGTTATAACCCGTGAACGCGACATCAAAGATTCCCACTTTTTCTTCTTCTTCATGATGTTATTGTTTCACCAGTCTACGAGGGCTGCCTTTTATATTTCGGGATTAGAGAACAAAAACAAATATTAATCATCGAAAATCGATTTATTGTTTTTCAAAATATTCCCCATGAAGATCTATACACTTTTGCATGCGTTTGAACCAATTATCGAAGCACTTTTTCCACTATGATTGGGGTATCTCCAAAACATTCTGAACGCAGCCAACGCTTCTTCAGGTGTCGAAAAACGTTGACTTCTCAGTTTGTTTTTTACGTACGGGAATAAAAAGAAGTCATTTGGTGACAAGTCAGGACTATACGGCGGATGACTCATCAAATCGATGTTTTGAGTGGTCAAAAATGCAGTTGTTTGAGCCGATGTGTGAGAGCTCGCATTGTCATGGTGAATGTGATCCGTCTTCGAGGGTTGGTTTTCCTCATTTCTTGGAAGACAACTGGCAAACAAATGGTTGTGTACCCCTCAGACTAGACTGTTCTGCGTTGTTCTAGTGGTACGGTTGCGACATGTCCAGTTTTTCCGAAAAAACAGGCGATCATTTGTTGGATTTGGCTTATCTTGAAACACCCATACAGTCGACTGCTGTTTACTTTCGGGCTCATATGCGTAAATCCACGATTCATCACCTGTCACTATGTCATAAACGTGTTTTGAAGCACCGCGATCGTATTTTTTGAGCTTTTCTTTCGACCAATCGACAGAGACTTTTTTGAACGATTGACAAATTGTGTGGGATCCAACGCGAATAATTTTTTTTGACATTCAAATGTTTATGCAATATTGAATGTATGCTGGTCCCACTAAATGTGTAAGGTTGACTCAGTCTCATGATAGGTCACATCACGATCTTGCAATATCAGTGCGCGCACAGCATCAATGGTTTCCGGAACAACAACTGTTTTTGGACGACCTTCACGAAATTCGTCTTGGAGTGAACTATGACCTCGATTGAATTCACCATACCATCGTTAAACAGTGGTCCTTAATTAAGTTAAAATTAATATGATGTCAAAATTCAGAACACAAGGACATTACACTAAATTAAGCAAAGATCCAAAAAATTCTATTGAAAAAAAATATACCGATTACTATACAATTACAGACATGAATTTACTGAACAAAAACGTAGAATTCTTACTCCACACTATTCCAAGCCTTCACATTTCTATGGTTTACTTATAACTCAATGTGTGTTAAGCTAGCAGAGCCATTTCATAACACCCCAATGGGACTTACTCCAGAATTTATTGCTACTTTATTATGCAAAAAATAAATTTATTGCTCCCACCCCTCCCGAGAAACAGTGGCTATGCCAACTTTAGACTAAAGTTAGTATAGCCACATTCTATATCTCCAGAACGAACAGCGCTACCGGGATGATCTTGGTGGCGTATTTTATTGCTAATTAATTGCTATCGAATGGCACTAGAGCAAATAAGGAAAAAGTATCCCTTCATCTTCTACTGAATTTCTCACCCCCGACAATTGAGAAAAAAAATGTATTTCAATATTTTGTGTTGTATAAAACCAGTAAAATTTTAATTGCTAATTAATTGCTGAAGTTTTACCCTCATTACGATTTCATTCTTCCAACCCCTTCCGAGAAACTGTGGCTATGCCAACTTTAAACTAAAATTAGCATAGCCACATCTATATCTTCGGAACGAACAGTGCTACCAAAGTGATCTTGGGGGCGTATTTTGTTGCTAATTAATTGCTATCGAATGACACCAGAGCAAATAACCAAAAAGTACCCCCTCATCCCCTACTGAATTTCGCACCCCCTGACAAATAACAAAAATATTTATATCAATGTTTTTTGTTGTTAAAATCAGTAGAGTTTTAATTGCTAATTAATTGCTGAAGTTCTACCCTCGTTACGATTTCATTCGTTCAACCCCTTCCGTGAAACTGCAGCTATGCCAACTTTAGACTAAAGTTAGCAATCTCACATCTATATCTACGAATCTGTCTTTATAATTTGTGATCACGCCATTCAAGGTGGCGGACGAAATTTTTATAAATAAATCGTCGCTGATAACGAGATCGGATTCACAAAACTCAATTTGACAGATCTATAGAAAACAACATAAAAAATGTTGACTCAGGTGCGTAGAAATCTATAATTTTGCTGTTTTGCTTCGGCAATCGGTATCCGAATTGCCCTGGAATATACATCCATCAATAAGACGCGTAATGCATGTCAGTTGATTGTTGTCTATGTTGATCAACCCATCTCTACATCGCACCACATGCATGCCTGAATTATATCGTTATTAAATTTATTTTTACGCCGCCAAAGGTAAAACTAAGAAACCTTCTAAATTAATCGTTCCAATAAAACCAAGACGTAAACATACAACAGGCTGAGATAATAAAAAAGGGCTATCCTGCAATTTCGATGTGTGCAAAAAGCGGCGGCCTCCAGAAATTTCTTGAAGAACGCTCCGACAACAAAGGTATTTTGGCATTTGAGTATTTTCTCCACTGATTATAAATAGAATAGTTGTACATGTCGAGTAGTTTAGATTTATATTGCTGTGTAAATTGAATCTAAAGAAGACAGTCAGTTGTATTATTACTCATTGTAAACAATTGGGTTTATTTTTGTGTAAATAAAGACATCTAAAGAAAAAGTAAATATCTGTGTAAATTTAATTTTGAACCCACAGAATATATTGCAATATTATTGAAAATGTGTCTTGTCGTTTGTGAATTAATTACAATATAAATGTTCACAAATTCTAACAACAGAATCCAATCTTCTTTAATAATGTTCCATAAACATAAAAACAATAATACGGTTACTGAACAATAAAATACAAAATGTAAAATCTTCACATCCGTTTTCTAAATATACCTCCACCATTGACTGCTAAAACTTAACACACTGACATGTCCCCATATTTTAGATTAACTCTTTTAAATTTAACTTTTAAAAAAATATATTTTCACTGAATACAAATTTAAAATTTAAACTGGCAGAATTACGCCTTACACAAGTTACTATTATGATCTCCAACAAGAATATTTTGTCTGTCTTATTTATACATAACAATACGTGACAAAATGTGCAAATACATGTCTACGAAATAGTTACTAGGAATTGTTATACCGTTATTGTAATGTGATACTGTGAAATAGGAATGCATATAATTCTCACAGATAAAGTGCTGAGTTAGCACACACGTGTATCTGAAGTATCATATAACAACTCCCGTCACATATGAAAAGTTGATGGTATAGCATCAACTTTTTGAAATAACATTAAAATGTAATATGATATTTAAATGAAATGAAACGTAAAATCTTATCAAATGTCTAATAATTCATAAAAATAATAATATAAAAAAATCCGATAATAATATAAAGTATATAAAAATAAAGTGAATTAAAACAATAATTATAAAATCAGTATTTGATATATACAAGGTTATAGATTGTCCTGTAGTTCAATGTCTTTCTTAGTGTCCAGGGTTGGATGAATTTTCGGGAATAAATTCGTAAGTCTTCTTTTCATTGGGCCAGGCGTTTCTTGTGCTGGACATCTTTGTTTGAGTTTAATTCTTTTATGCAATGTGCGTGATATAAAATAGATGGCTATGATAACTAGAGCTGTAATAGTCAAGTAGGTAAACCACGAAATGTTTTTTTGTAGTAAACTGTTCTGGGACAGTAATTTTATCTGGAATAGTTTGGCAGCAATTGTACGGTATGTACACTGGATGAGAATTATCGGTAATGTTTAAGATTCTTCCATTTTCTGCTTGCACTTTTGTTATGCCGATAGAAGCACTGCACTCCGAGTAGAGTCTAAGAATAGAATTTTTATTAATTGTTATTGTTTTAACGTCCCTTTCCGCACATTTAACTGTTGACTCGTAGGGGTTCTATTATCTTTAGCCTTGGCTAAAGATAATAGAGCTTTTACAGTTTTCCAGCACATTTTTAAAGTTTTTCAGTAATTGGGCTTCACATACGGCGTTTGAGTCTATGGGGTAAGCGTATAATTCAGAGCAAAGTTTTTCACGAAAGTTTAACGGTTTACATGCACCAATGTCTTTTACGGGGATGTACATCCAAGAATCATCATTCCTCGCAATGTATTTTTGAGTAAATTGAAGTATATGATGTATGCCTGTTCTATCGTCATAGATAGGAATAGGATAAAGATGAAAAGAGCTGTAGGTATTTTGAGAACGAAAACGAGATCTGAACGTGTTTCCAAACATTTGGCAACATTTGAACATCTTACTGGAAGTGGTAAATTGTTTTTTACTATATTTTGAGAAATTTCCTGTAAGGCGGCTATCAAATGTTCTGGCGTTAAAACTGATGTATGTATTATTTTGAGCCTAGCAAAGGTGTTAGCGTTTGAAAGGTCATTTAGGTTATCATGTAAATAAAGGTAATTTTCCATAAATTTTTCGCCTATATCTAAAAATGAAAGTTTAGCTTGAATATATGCTGTTTTGTCTGCGAGGTGAATGATTGTTCTTCTAATCCGGTTAATGTCTTCGTTGAAGGTCTTTTCATCTAATTTCGCGATGGTCTCATTGAAATTTTTAATAAGTGAAGTTGTGATGCTCATTTGATTGTTCATTATGTTATAATTATCCGTGGTTTAGAAGGGGATGTCACGTGATGAAGGGGCTGTGTTGTGATTGGTTGGGTGTTGGTGGGAGTATCTGCTTTGTTTAATCTGGCAATTACGGCGGTCCATGCTGTAGGAAGGCGAGAGCTGTCATCGCGTCGGTTTAGGCAGAGAGGTCTTTTCTCTATTTCTATAGCTTCGCGAATAGCAGATGCCTTAAGGGAATTAAGAGATATGATAGTCCTACTGTCATCGAAGTTGATAGAGGGTCCTGTTTGGATATGATGATGCGCGAGAGCTAAAGTAGAATCTTTTTTGCGAACTAACAGAGTGTTCACATACTCGATGGTTGTAGCGCCTGTTGGTACAACCGATGTAGATTTGTGGGCAATCGCGACATGGAATTTCATAGACTCCTCGATCCATTGTCTTTACGCAGGAGTCTCAATATTCTGTCCGTTGTACCTCTAATATATGGTAATCTTGGCCATCGTTTTGTTTATTTTTCTCATCATGTTGTTTGTTAATTGTCTTTCTGATGGTCTGGTTGTTGTAACCATTCTTTCTGAGGGTGCTTTTCATGAAAGCTAGTTCTTCTTTTCTTGTTTGCTGGTTTGTAAGACGTATCGATCGTGATATAAGAGTGTTTGCGACTCCTTGGATCTGTACTGGACGATGGTGTGAATTGCCGTGCAAATATCTATTGGTGTGTGTTGCTTTCCTAAAGACGGTATGCTGGAAGCTTAGGTTGCGTCTTGTTCCGAGGACGTCTAGGAAAGGAAGTTGTTGGCTGTGTTCTGTTTTTAGCGTGAATTGTATCTTGTTTTGAATGGAATTCATATATGCAAGGAAATTATTGAGTTCTTATTTCCTGTGAGGCCATATAGTGAAAATGTCATCAACATAGCGAAGCCACAGTTTTGATTTCAATGCTGCGTTAGCTATGGCCTTTTCTTCCAAATATAGCATAAACAAGTTGGCAACAACTGATAGCGCAGATCCCATAGTCGAAGGAGAAACGTCAGGTAATTTTTCAACCGAATACAACAGACGAACGGATGTACACCGGAATAAATCATCAACAACATCTGTGAAACAATATTTACAAACATAAGTCCAATATTAAATCTTCTTTATTCTTAGATTTTCCACAATAAAATATTTCACAATAACACCATTTATTTCACTGCTGCTTAACAACTCGACTGCTGCCTGCTATAGTCTGTTTTACTTTTAGATTCCATCTCTATCTCGCTTTAGATACATAATAAAATAAAACGCTGCGTTTAAATTAAAATCGATTTTATTTATATTTATTCTTGAAAAATGGACACAAAAAAGCTCTGCGCTTTAACACAGTACGTAACTTCTTATTTCCAAGACATGGAGTAGACAAATTCACATTTTTCGAATCAATTTATTTATGTATGCCGGGTTCTTGTTGATAGCAGAAGTTTATTTTTGCTGGCGGTTTCTGAAAACAAAAAGTCAGACATATCACGCTCAAATAGATAGAGTATTATCCCTAAGGAAACTTTTTATGTTCAATTCTTTAATAACTTCATTTAGTATCATCTCGTATGCACTAATCACTATGATTGCATACCTCTCAGTATATCGAAATTTTCGACATATCAATTATTAATGACGAAATTAAATAATACATAGAGAAAGTTATTAACAATAGATAATAATGGTTTATAATTACTGAAATAATGAAATGCAGTTAAATATTCAACTCAAAATTTGTTTCTTTCTTTTAGGTTTTCAGATCAAGAACTGCAAAATGATAAACAAATACAAACTTCAGTACGCAACTTCGAAATAAAATTGGAAAGGATTAATGCAAAAGACAGTTGGATTTCCAGAACTGTAAGGAACGATCTTAGTACATTCAAATGTGCCTTGTGTCAGTATGAAACGAAGAAAATCGGGGGCTTAAAAAGACATATTTTAATACATAAACACATTAGTGAAGTAAACACATTTAAATGTGATGAATGTTCTTTTGAAACGAAATACAAGGCAAGCTTAAAAACACATCTTTTAAAACATAAAAATTTAAACGATGTTAACACATTTAAATGTGTGGAGTGTCATTATGAATCGAAGTACAAGGGTGCCTTAAAACGACATTTTTTAATAAAACACAAAAGTTTTAGTGAAGTTAAAACATTCAAATGTGCAGAATGTCATTATGAATCGAAGCTGAAGAGTTCTTTAAAAGGACACCTTTTAACGCATAGAACTGAATTTAAATGTTCTGAATGTGCTTTTGAAACAAAATATAAAACGAGCTTACGAAGTCATGTTTTAAAACATAAAAATTTAAATGAAGTTAATACATTCAAATGTACCTTATGTCAGTATGAATCGAAGCAAGAGAGTACCTTAACACGACATCTTTTAAAACATAATAGTTTTACTGAAGTTAATACATTTAAATGTGCAGAATGTCCTTTTGAAACAAAATCTAACTGGTACTTACAAGATCATGTCTTAAAACATAAAAATTTAAACGATGTTAATACATTCAAATGTGCCGAATGTCAGTACGAAACGAAGTATAAGCGGAGCTTAAAATCACATGTTATAATACATAGAAACTTTAGTGAAGTAGAAACATTTAAGTGCGGTGAATGTCTTTTTGAAACAAAATTTAAGAGGAACTTACAAGATCATTTCTTAAGACATAAAAATTTAAACAATGTTAATACATTCAAATGTGCCGAATGCCAGTACGAAACGAAGTATAAGCGGAGCTTAAAATCACATGTTATAATACATAAAAACTGTAGTGAAGTAGAAACATTTAAGTGCGGTCAATGTCCTTATGAAACAAAACAGAAGTCGGGCTTAAGAATACATGTTTTATCACATAAAAGTTTAAAAGACTTTAAGTCATTCAAATGTGCCATATGTCATTATGAAGCGAAGCACAAGAATGCCCTAACGCATCATCTTTTAAAACATAAAAGTTTTAGTGAAGTTAATACATTCAAATGTGCAGAATGTCATTATGAATCGAAGCACAAGTTTACTTTAAAAAGACACCTTTTAACACATAAAAGTATTACTGAAGTTGATACATTTAAATGTGCTGAATGTCCGTTTAAAACAAAATTTAAGGCGAACTTACAACAACATGTTTTAAAACATAAAAATTTAAACAATGTTAATACATTCAAATGTGCCTAATATCATTATGAAGCGAAGAAGAATAATACCTTAAAAACACACCTTTTAATGTATAAAAGTTGTACTTAAATTAACACATTTAAATGTGCTGAATGTCTTTTTGAAACAAAAAACAAACACATGTTTTAAAAGAAAAATATAAACGATGTTAACACATTCAATTGAGCATAATGTTATTATGAATCGAAGCAGAAGTACTTTAAAAAGACACCTTTTAACACATAAAAGTATTACTGAAGTTAATACATTTAAATGTGTTGAATGTCCAAAACATAAAGGGAACTTACAACCACATAAAACATAAAAATTTAACCGATGTTAGTAGTTAGTATATTCAAATGAGCCGAATGCCTTTATGAAACCAAACCTCAGCGGGACTTAAAAACAGAACAGCTCTAATGTCGCATTTAGATTATGCCGAAATGGGCAGGGAGGGAATAGACAACCAGTGTTGCCAACAGGGGATAGCCAAAATGCTCACATGATGACGGGTGAAATGCCCATATTTGCTCACACTAGTTTAAAATTCAAAAATTAGACATTATTGCCAGGGTTGTCATTTTTTTTATATAAAAATAATTTAGGTTATACAAAAAATAGATGTAAAAACAGTTTTGAAAATATGAAACAATCAGATAAATAAACATAACAAATTAACAAAAAATATAAACTACTTTTCGTGTAGGTTATTTTTAATTTCAATACGTTTAGGGCATGGCTACTTGAGCTTGGCGGTGTTACGCGGGGAACATATTGCACAGTCGTCAAATTTGTTTTGGTCAATATTTCTTTTGTACTTGTAAAAAATAACCATATTAATTAAGTACGTGTGAAAGTTTCTGATTGTAAAATAACAGTTTTAGTACCTGTCTGTATCTTAGGAAACCTTTGGGAAGGAATAGATTACTCATTCAAATGAAAAGAAAAATTGCTCATTTAGCGTCCTCTTCTCTACCTTACTCCACATGTTTTCATTCAACATTTTTTCGGTTCGCACAAATTTTACCAATCCTACTTATTTTTCAACGCCTTGCTTTATAAACCACAGAGCAGAAATTGTTATCCTGTGAACGAAATAGGTTTTTTTTTTCAAATATATTGCAACGTTTCTGTTTCTAAAATATTTCATGTTTCTGTTATTCACTAAAATTTAAAGCCACACTGCGGATAAAGATAAAACTTCTGACGTCGAAACAGAATTACTTAAAAAATGTGGCGACACCTAGAGGACAAACATCAAATGTTTAATAAAACCGGAAAAACAGTTATTTTCGTTTTTCTTTTATAGTTCATAACATTAATGCAATTTATTTACAGGAGGTGTATAACTTGTTTGTTTGATAAGAATAATCTCGCCATCCAATATAAATGGATTCAAAATGCCCACAAAATGCTCTCATCGGTCCATTGCTCCCACTTTTACCCCGTAATCGCCAAAATGCTCATACTTGTGAGCAGCTTTCACGTTTTCGCTGCCTTTCAGTTATTTTAAATTTTGACATTGAGAATATTCAATTTGTTAGGTTAAGGTTAACTTAAGATCCGCATTATATTACAAGGAAAAATGATCAACAAATATTATTTTCAAATAGAGGTATGTGGTTTGTGGTATTTTCCCAAAAAGTAATTACCTTTCAAATGTCCATGATTTTATTTTTTAGATAAAAGTGATCTTGTAGGCTAAATAATTTTGTATAGAATGTTTGTTTAATAGAAGCCGTTCATAAAGAAAGATTTTACTGTCTCAGTAACAAATCATTCACTACTAAATTTTCATGAGCAGCTGGTGATACACAAATAACTTGGATAACTACATCTTTTAAGAACAATGTAAAGAAATATGCGATATATTAAATCAGGAATAGTCATTATTATATACAAATGATGAACTTTCAGTGTATTACATAAATAAACACAATGTTTTGAATTATTAATACCATATTTCTATTTTTCACGCCTAACTTTAATTTTGTTTTAAAGAAAGCTAAATTTTAATTAAGTACCAGTAATTTTTAGTACTTGGTAGAGCCTAAAACATTATAATTGTATCTATCCAATAAGTAGGTACTTAATTTCCTGATTGATGAAATGCTCTATATTATAACTAAATATTCAAAATTACACTAGTACATTTTTTTTTTATTTTTGAAAGTAAACTATACAGGGGGCTAATGCTATGAAAAATAGCTATTGTTGAAATACATTACTACACCATTTAAAAATATTGTTAGTCCTTTGAAAGGGTCCAGTCCCTGACAGATAATTATTTACTCACGTACTTAGTGATAAACTAGAATCTATATATAAATAGGCAAAGACAAAACGGTTAGGTACCATTTTCTCCTCTGTCTCTCAACCGATTTTCTTTATTTTTGTTTTGTTTAGTAGCAACTGCCGACCTTCACTGCAGAGTGCTAAAATTTATTTATAATATTGGTTCATTCATTAAATAAAATATAATAAAAAACATTATTTACGTCTATACTGCCAATGCCAAACAGATAACAGTAACAGGGTCGCCAGATTTCTTGGAAAGAAAATCGTATAATGGATTGACTCGAATTTGAAAGACGAATTAATTAAACTAAAAAGTAACACATTTTGACCCGTTCCTAAAGTTATTCAATATCGTCATGCTATTGAAATAGAAAATGTCTATTACTTAATAATGGCCATTCATCGGGCTCTCGCAAGTTTGCAACTTTCATTACTTTGTAAATATGGTTTGTCAACTAAAATAATAATTATGTTGCAATTTTATTAATTTTAATGTTAAACTTTCAATTTAAAGATTCTTTTAATTTTTACCGTATAAATTTCATATAATTTGAATATGATGAAAAAAAAGTTAATTAATGCACTGATTGTAATATTCAAGACAAATAGTTAGATTTGGCAGCCCTGAACTCATAACAATCTTTGATGTGGCGTCTTGATTTGAATTTTGACATTTCAGAATATTGTTTGGCGTAAGATTATTATAGCACGATGGTAAAGATAAGTTGTAAATTCAATGTGTAAAGTCCAAGATTTCAGCTTCATTCTCCGCGAAAAGTTTTTAACAGTTGTGAGTATTATTTATTTATCATTAATTAACAGCAAGTGCTTATATTTCTTTATATTTTCTATACAAAACAGAAATAGTCATTGCTTACTACATGTTTCATTTAAGTTAATGGAATTATATTGAGTCTTAAGATTTTGGTTGAAGGTTTTTTAATATGTACTTGCGTTATGTAGTTATTTGGCATGTAATAGTAGGTATAACACCTTTATACTAACTTGCAGGTTGGTTCCATTTTCTGCTTACTAGCTGAAATCGTCAACTATGTAATACCAGAATGAAGGTTTTTATTTCTTTTATTTCTTACGTGAAGACTATTGAAATTTTTCAGTCTATTTTCTGAATGTAATAATTTTAAATTATTACATTCAGAAAATAAAGGCAATAAATTAAACCTTTTAAAATCATTGCAGATTAATAAATTTAAAAATACCCGTAATTTGTTAAACGACCAGACAAATAAATAATTCCCCCTTAATAAACCTCTTTAGTTAATACTTTTACCTATAATAAAATTAAATAATCCTGTTCAAAATTAAGTACCTGGTAATTATATCAACAAAGTTAGGCGTGAAAAATTCAATTTTGGCAAATATCATTCAAAACATTTTGTTTATTTATGTAATACACTGAAAGTTCATCATTTGTATATAATAATGACTATTCCTTATTTAATATATTACATATTTTTTTACATTGTTCTTAAAGGATGTAGTTATCCAAGTTATTTGTGTATCACCAGCTGCTCATGAAAATTCAATACTGAATGATTTTTAACTGAGACAGTAAAATGTTCAGTCCAGGTCTTCTATTAAACAAAAACTCTATACAAAATTCTTTAGCCTGCAAGATTACTTTTTGGTAAAATACCACAGATCTCTATTTTTTGATCATTTTTCCTTGTAATAAAATGCAGATCTTAAGTTAACCTTAACCCAACAAATTAAATATTGTCAATGTGAAAATTTAAAATAACCGAAAGGCAGCATTCGCCGAGGCATTCTATGACAAACAATATCGTCTGCATAGTCTAATGGCGGCACTTCACTTGGTGTAGCGTATTCGTCTATTTGCTATATTTGTCCAAAAACGGCGATGTGTGGAGAGGTTAGGTTAGGTAAATTCGCTATGTTTGCCTTATTTGCACAAATAAGTCGAATACCGCTAAGAGCAAATACGCCTTACCGTCCAGTCGTCGATTTTCAATACACATCAAAGGAGTCAAATAAGCCAAATATTTGCTTTAGCCGTCCACACTTGGTTCATACAGTTGCACGCGGCGCTTCGAGCGTGATCGTGTTGTTTTTAATGGCAAAGTAGTGTTTGTGACAAAATGGAGTCTAACAATAACATCATGAAGTTTCTCGACCCCAAATATACCAGCCACAAAAATAAAAATAAAATAAATGATGCATGTATAGATATCCAAAACATTATGGGACAAACATGCACAAATGCTGATTTAAAGAAAAAGAGGGAATCTTTGATGTCTGCGTTCAGGGGTTATAACACCAAAATTAAGAAATCAGAAACATCAGGAGCAGGCACGTCTAGCGTATACAAACCCACATGGTTTGCTTATAAATACATGAATAGTTTTCTGGGAGCCATCTATAAATGCAACCCATTTACGAATACTGAGGTAGGTAAAAAATAAATAAAAAACATTTTTCATTAATTTTGTTTATCTTTACGGTGAGGCATTTATATTAAAGCAAATCAATGCTGAAAGTTGCGAGCAAACTCATTTCTTATTTCAACTGCGTCCCTCGGAGACCTTCTAGGAACACCACGCATATTTTGTAAAGCAGGATTATCAGAAATATTGTCTCTCCAAGCCCCATTGGTTATTAAAGTATCGCCTGAGTATGTGTCAAATGTACCTGGTGGAAGCGCATGAATACTGGCTCCTTCTCAAAAAAGTATGTAAAACTATACAGGCTAGTACTACTTGTGTTGCTGGTTCGGATTGAAGAAGCCTGGGTTTTTGGAGCACTCTAAACACAGAAGACATTACGCCAAATGTATTTTCAACAACAACTCGAGCTGATGAAAGTTTGTTATTAAAAATTCGTTCCTTCGTACATTCTAAATGTTTACCTGGGTACGGTTTCATTAATGTTTTGTTTAGAGCGAATGCCCCATCACCCAAAAAAAACATAGGGCATATTAATATTTCCATTTGAAAGTGGGGTTGGAGTGGGAAGGTTTAACAGATTGTTTTCCATTTTATTCCACAAGACAGAATGTTTCAAAACATCCCCATCGCTTATTCTGCCTTGACATCCAATATCGGCAAACATGAAGCAGTAGTTACAGTCGACTAAGGCTAGTAAAACAATACTAAATGTTTTTTTGTAATTGAAATAATCAGACCCACTATTAATTGGTGCCTGCAGCACTACTTGTTTTCCGTCTATGGCACCAATAGCATGCGAAAATCTGTTGTGGAAACCTTGTTCTACAGTCTTGTTCAGTATTCGGCATCTGTCAATTAAAAATATGTAGGTACTTGTAGTTTATATAAAATGTACTCTCTTCGAGGTGTCTTTCCTTTGTACGCAAGACAATATATATTATATATAAATATAATATATATTGTTTCTGGTCGGGAACCTTCATCAGTTGCGCTTCCCACAATTGAATGTCCTCTTGAACACTTCTTTATGCATTTGATGCATTTCGTTAAATTTGAAGACGCGAGATGAAAGACCGACATCTAGGATTTTCAAGAGAATTGCGTACAAAGGAATGACACCTCGAAGAGAGTATTCAATATCTCTTACAAGTGAAGTAACCTGAAAATTTTATCGTGACATTCTGTTCTCGGAGTTAAGGGAGAACACCAATTGCACGGAACGGCTCCAGATTCGGAACCTCTGTGTACTGATTCTCTTGAAAATCCTAGATGTCGGTCTTACATCTCGCGTCTTCAAATTTATATAAAATGTGTTCTTGAGTAACAATGAAAATTAAATAATTGGCTAATAAACAAAAATTAAGTAGCCTATTAAAATAAAGAATAGGTAGTTTCAGTCATTTTCGTTTTTAGGATAACATTGACCAGCCTGTAGAAAACTTAATTGCCAACCAACACCATGAAGACGTCACAAATACTGTTGTTGAAATTCATGCAACAAACGGGGAAGTAGAACGCCCTTCCCTCACATCTGATGGTAGTTCAATGGATCAAGTTTCACCTTCTGAACAGACAGCAGTAGCAATGACATCCAAGAGGAGGCAGCATAATCCTCCAGAACATAAGCAAGCCAAAAAACAAATGGACGAGGCGTTTAACATCCTAAAAAATATAAAAATATAGCCCAGCCGAAGCCCAACGATGAAGAGGATGAATGTAGCCTTTTTGGAAAGCTTGTTGCAAAAAAAATGCGCCCACTTACAGAAGACCGTAGAGACTTAATGATGATTAAAATTAATCAGATATTTTATACCGAACGCCAGGAGCAAAATAGGTCAATTTCTTCATTGTCAATAGTATCTACAAGGCCACCATCATCAGAACTCGTAATAATTACAGATACTGCGAAGCCAGGTTATGATATACAAGGAGCTCGTAGACTGTATGACAATAATTATTTTTGCAATGATTTCGTAGTGGAATGTATAAGTGAAGATATGGACTCTGAAGGTGACCATGAAACCACACAACTATCAGACAATTTAATGATTACCGACGAGGAAGAAGGTCCAGACAATTCATTTTCTCATTTTTAAGTTCAACTACTACATGTAAAATCTACTCCCCACATAATATCTATGTAATGTTAATAAATCTGCTTTAATTAATATGGAAGCTTTGTTTCATACCTTAATGTATTTCTTCAGAACTTGGTATAGAGCAGAGCATACTTCTTGTACAATTTCGAAATAATTTGACTGGAAATCTTAAAGAGATAGTGTAGGCTCCTGTAACTATCTCCAGAGGCCAAAAAGCGCAAAGTTACAGCTAATCTAACTTTTGAAGGAATACTTTCTCTCCACTTAGTATTATTCTTAGAGATTATTGGATCAACTTTTTGTAATAAGAACTCAAAATCTGTAAACGACATTCTGCAGAAATTATGGAATTCTTTTGAGGGTTCTGCTAACATTTCCTGGAATTGTCTCTCCATAGTTTCTCTGGAACAGAAAGTGTTATCACAGTAAGTTATGAACTAATTATATTTTGCTGCCTTGTACGATATAATATACACATGATTATATCTTACTTACTTAGTTTTTTTTTATGCATCGTGATCATCCACCAACGCCGAGTTCGCCATGGTTTTTGAATACCTTCGTACTTGTGTAGATGAATCATGTAATGATAGCAAGAAGCTTGGTAAAAATAAGCTGCTGTTGCTGTTAACGCATCCATAACTGTATCCTTCACTGGTATTCAAACATATTTGGCATGTTTGAGTGTTTTGCAATATGTGAGGATATATTTAGACCAATATAGCGATACAAAGAGATAGAGCCGGTTTTTGCTCGTCATCGAGGAAATTGATAGAATGTATCGTATTAAGTTCAATTCCTGAACTACATCACGTTTCTAGGCAGGCGCCAGTGGAAGTGATAACCGAGGGTAGTTAGAGAGGGTGTAGTGGTAATTTTTTTGGTCATGTTCATCAACGAGTAAATGTTCCAAAATTGGCTGCATACAAGATTGTGATGCATTTAAGCAAATTCCGGAGAGGCGTCTGCCTAGAGCGTTACCATCAAGCTGGCGGACAGGGGTAAACTTGTCGTAAATAGGGGTGAATTTCGTCATTAAGTAAAAAGAACTCCATTTGCACCATTTTTTTTCCTTACACAAAAAAAATCATAATCCAAAAGGACATACAGCTAAATGACATAAATATATTTTTCATCATTAATGTGGTCTGTATGACGTCATACACAATTTTTTTAATGCGAAGGCACATTTTTCATTCCTGATTTGGAAAGAGCGGAAAATTTCAGGTCCGAATATGACTTTGACCATGACCTTGAACTTGAAGGTCATTCCACGAACAAAGTTTATTTGAACAATCAACCTATTATAGCCAAATTAGGTGTACGGAGGGTTTTCGACGTCGCTGATTTCGAATCTGAAATCAGTTTTTGTTTGAAAAACTGGTCTGCCCTCTTGAATTTCGAAAATCTGATTTCAGATTCGTAAACAGATTTTGAAATTGGCAATTTGAAAAAAATCAACCAATCAACTCCCAATTTGGTATTGGGAACGGACATGGAGGCGTGGCTTAAAAACAGGGCGGAAAATAGCTTACACTTTTAAATGTTTAATCCATGTGATAATAGGATAAGTTAATAAAATGATATTAAATATCTCAGATATCTTAACTTGGACGGGTAATAACCCGAAACAAAAAAATATTCGCGATGCGCAACGTATTTTATCTGCGGGTGAATTAATAGGCAATGAAAATGTGACTGTCGTTACCGCGCTTTGTATACAAACGTCACATATGAAAGAAAAGCCACATGAAATAAAAGCAAATATAGCGAAAAGTGGAAAAATTATTTCAGTGACTTGTTCTTGTCGGGCTGGTGAAGGAGAAAAGTGCAAACATGCAGTAGCAACATTATTTCATTGTTACCGGTGAGTTAAAAGTTTCTAACCTCTAAGATTTGTAATATCCATCACAGGTGTAATTAATTTTTAATAATTGTTAACTTTATAATTTAATATTTGTTTATTTATTTCAGTAAAGGTGACGATTTAGAGAAATTTTCATGTACTGATTTGAAATGTTCGTGGAAAACAGCACAAACTAATGCTTTAAAGAAATATTTTTTTAGCTCGAGTTGATGTAGGTAAATTACACGATGGAACAGCTGTCTTTTTCAAAGTTTTTTTCCTGAGTTATAATCTAAAAAATCAAAAATTACCAATTACTTATGTCATTAATATTTTATAACTTAAAAAAATTGATTTACTCAATTTTTAATTTTTAGGTTAAACTTTAAAAACTTACCTGGTAATATATAATCGGATTTTTTAAAATGTAGAGATCAAACTTTTATTCGAGGAGTAACTTTATTTATTTTTAATAACTTTCTCCACGCTTTCAATTTATCAACTCTCTCCAAATTACCAAAAAATTTTTCTAATAACACTGTACGCTCACCAGCCTTTGGAAACTTATGAAAAATTAAATTCAGATTTTTCTGAGCTTTATTTTTACAATCTCTTACTGCACAACATACTCTATTTTTTGATTTCTCACGTTCTGGAAAAACTCCAACTTCCATTTTTACTTTATTTATTACTAATTTATTATAAATAAATTACTGCTAATATAAACAGCATGTATATTTACTAAAAAGTGTAAGCTATTAATAGTTTGGTTTTTTTACCACCAGACTGCGTGCCTCAATTTGTTAGTTCCCAATACGGGGGTTTTCGACGTCGATGATTACGAATATGAAATCAGTTTTTGAAAATTTTCAAAACAAGTAGTGGCCAAGTTCAACGTCAAATTTGTTTTTAATTTGGAATACCCTCTTTGAATCAGTGATCTTTCGGATCAGGATTAAAAACATCGATTACCGTTAGTTGGTTGTGCATCAGTTGATTGACTTTTTTCAAAAAATTGGTCCGCCATCTTGGATTGTGAATTTTGAAAAACTGATTTTGAGATTCGAAATCAGCGATGTCGAAAACCCCCATACATCTAATTTAGATATAATTGGTTGAATTTTCAAAAAAATCTTGGAATCACCTGAAGATCAAGTTTAAAGTCATGGTCAAAGTCATATTCGGACATGAAAATTTCCGCTCTTTCCGAATCCTTAATAAAAAATGTGGCTTCGCATTTAAAAAAATTGTGTATGACGTCATACAGACCACATTAATCATGCAAAATATATTTATGTCATTTAGCTGTACGTCCTTGTGGATTATGATTTGTGTTGTGTAAGCAAAAAAATGGTTCAAATGGCGTTCTTTTTACTTAATGACGAAGTTCACCCCTATTTTTGACAAGTTTACCCCTACCCGCCAGCTTGATGGGAACTCTAGGCAGACGCCTCTCGGGAATTAGCTTAAATGCATCACAATCTGTTATGCAGCCAATTTTAGAACATTTACTCGTTAATGAACATGACCAAAAAAATACCACTTACACCCCCTGTAACTATCCTCGGTTATCACTTCCACTGGCGTCTGCCTAGAAACGTGATGTAGTTTGTAGAATTGATCTTAATACGATACTTTCTGTCCATTTTCAGGATGACGAGCAAAATCCCGCTCTATCTCTCCTACGAGCAGGGAATTAGGCAGGGCAGCCGACAGTGCGAGAATGTAAACACTATACTTCTCTAGTTAGTGCCACTGTTACTGCCACTCTCTTATACTCCTCAAAAGAGCGGTTTTTACGGAAGTCAAAGGATTGGAAGTACGAGCGTGAGTGAGTGTTTACATTCAGCCAGTGCTCGATTTTGGATATTATTTATACCATAAATATCCATATTCTTATTGATCAAAATACTTAGTCTTGAAATTTAATACTCTACAAAAAGGTTATTAACAATAAAATTATTCGAAGTTGAAATTAAATTCAAAATTATTTTTGAATAAAAAATAACTATAAAAGTAGTGAATTTAATGAAAAATGTTAAGAAATGTCTTTTGTAGAGTATTAAATTTCCTTCAAGAGTAAGTACATTGACCAATAAAAATATTGATATTTCTGGTAGTTTCAAAAATCCAAAATCGAAATAAATAATTTAAAAAACAAATCAATGTTTAAGGAACTATTACAAGAAAACTCATATGAAGTCAATTTACTGTTTTGGGTAACGAAACGCGAATACTTTTGAAAAACCTATAGTCGTAACCAGTGGCGCGCTGGTGGGTTATAAAACTGGTGGTGCACTTTCCTGGTCAAATATTAGGATTCAAAGATGCAATAAAACAAATCATAGCTTTGCTAATACTGCATTTATTTCTTATAAATTAAAATATTCGTCGACTTTTGTCGGAAGCGAAATGTTCAATGACCTTTTTATTGAAGTCTGGCATTGATTGAATATATTTTTTTGTTTCAATACTAAGAACAGAATGAGCATTTAGCCAGTCCTGAGACATGGTATCTCTAAGAAACGTTCCAAATTAATTCCCGGCCATAAATAATGCAAGGAAAACAAAATAAAGTATTGAGGCGATCACATCGCCATAACCAATTCTTTTTTTATTACTTTATTTCTCGTTTTGCACTCTTTTTTTAAATTAAGATATGGCCTTTTTATATCTAATTTGTTTTGAAACGATTTATTATTGTTTTTAATATAGTCAATGTGTAAGTTGGTACTCATTTTCACAGTTATTTAAATACACACACTATGTCCGACTCGGTATTTTAAATCTCATTTCATAGACTACGAGTACAAAAACAAAGCAACCACTTATTAAATCACGTAATAAAAATTTTAAGTATTGAAGTATATAACCGTTCGGTCAATATCAGCAGAGCTCGGTGTCTCCGTGCGGCGTACGAGAATCAGCCAATTACTCCATATAGTTTGCATTAACCATCTTCTGTCTCACGCTTTAAGCGTGCTATATCTTATCTCATCGAAGCTACTAACCGTTAGCCGCGGTTTCACCCGCGTACAGAATGTTCAAGCCTTCGCAAAAATAAATAACTTATAAAACATATGGGTTATCCTATATAAAAAAAATTTCTAACTTGTTTGAACCACCCTACTTGACCATAAATCCACCAATCCCGAATATATTTCACCCAAACTGCAAGTACTTATGGGCCATCCTATATAACTATTTTATTCCACATTTTTGAATCACCTTGAATAACTGTAACTCTACTTTACCTTATATTGCAACCATCCTGTATATGCTGCTGTTTTATAATTTTCTGAAAACCTGACTATAACTTTTCTCTACTCTGTATTTCAGCTATGCAACTGCTTATGGTGTACCTTGTATAACAATTATTTCTGATATTTTTTTAACCACCTTTTAAGTAAAATTTCTCTTTACTCTATTTACTCTATATATTAATTATTATATATTATTCTAATATTTTGTTACACACTCTAAAACGATAATCTTGCATCTCCCCATATTTCAGATATTCCATATAGTAGAATGCAACTGTTTATGGTCTACCCCATATAACAATTTTTTTAAACTATTTTGATCCATCCTAATGGAAATGATGTGGAACCCTTCGTGAGTCACAAATATAAAAACACAGTTTTGCATCCTAACACCAAACTTTTATTTAAACCCTCACCTAAACTGCAACTGCTTATTCGCCACCCTACATAACAATTTTATTCAAAAAAAATTTTAACCGTTTTGTTATACTAACTCTACTTCCATCTACATTGAAACTATCCTGTATACACCGCTGCCAATTTATCAATTGCAACTTATTTTTGAACCACCCTGTATAACCATAATTTTACTCTACAAAATATTTCAATCACCCTGTATGTGCTTCTGCTAAGGACAACAAAATATAATTTTTTTATAAACTTCTAATCACACTGTATGAACTATAACTTTACTTCGATTCATGTTTCATGTTATTGCACATATGCAACAGCTCATGTTCTATACTATAAAAAAAATGATCCAACCTGTTTGACTATAAATCTCCTCCACCCGCTATTTCAATCACCTTGTATTTGCAACTACTAATCGGCCACCGAGTATAAATTTTTTCTACCACCCTGTATTACTATAAATCCATAAATGCCAAATATATTTCACCAAAACCGCAACTGCTTATGGGACACCGAAAATAACAATTTTGTTCAACATGTTTTTGAATCACTTTGTATGTTTTACAACTACCCTTTATACGCTACTGCTTATTGGTCAACCAATATAACATTTTTTAAATAATTATCATAACACTTCTTCACCCTATGTTTCACCTATCCTATCTTTGCAACTTATTACGAACTACGCTATTTCACATTTTTTCCTTATATTTTTTCAAGATATATTAAAGTATAATTTCTCTCCACACTTCATTTAAACCACCCGTCCGTTACAACTTTTCCTAACCTTGTTTGAATGACACTGTATAACTATAACTTTACTGCACACCATACTTCAGGTAGTCTATATATGCAAGTGCTATAAACAAAATTTTTCTAGCATTTTTTACCCACCCTCTATAATTCTAACTGTAAGCCACCCTATATTTCAACAACCTTTTATATGCAACTACTTATTTGCCACCAAATATAACATTTTTGTACGACCCTATATCCTTAGAATACTACCCCACCCTATATTTCAACCATCCGGTAAATAGATCATACCATTACATTAACAACATATTTTTAAACCCACCTTTATAGCTGTAATTATACTTCGCTACATATTTCAACCATCCTATATATGTAACTACTTGTGGATATAAAACAATTTTTTAACCACAACAGAAAGTATAATTCCACTCCATCTTATATTTAAAACACCCTGTATAAACAACTGCTTCTAACATTTCTTTAACCCCTTTATATAACTATAGTATCTTATGAACATAATTCAATGGTCCTAACTGCTTACTTAAGACATTTTTTTAAAGTTTTTTTATTCACTGTATAAATAATCTACCATTTTTCAACCACTTGCTATATGGAACTGTTTATGGCCCACTCAATATAACTTTTTTGGACAACCCCGTATAAATAATTCCACTACCTTTATTTCCACCACATCGTATATATCCATTTTGTTAAATCGAAACATGTGACATTTGCACATTCCGAATTTTGAATAAAAGCTCAGCTGATGCCACGTATCTAATATTTTGTACGTGCGGTGGAACCAATTGAATAATTGAATTACCCAACATAGAAGTAGAAGTTTTTTTGTTATATCTACCGTTTCTGTCAATTTAGAGAGATAAAATGTCTACCAGATTTTAAGTCAAACTATAGGCTTCGCAACAAAAGAAGATTCAGCAAAATCAGTTAAGTAGTTCTTACGTGATGCCCGAACAAACAAACAAACAAACAGACAAACTTACAATTTTATAATAGTATTATAGATGTATGTTTCACCGTGCGCTAGCCGAAGTGCACGGCGAACTATTCTTTACAGCGAATATAACTCTTAATAGTTTGGATTAGAGTAAATTGTTTTTTTTTATAAATTCTTTGGTACTCTCTTCGAGGTGTCATTCCTTTGTACGCAAGACAATATATATTAAATTAAATCCTATATGTCGGTCTTACATCTCGCGTCTTCAAAGTCTTTGGTATTGAAATGATATTTATTAAACATTTTGTGTTGATTTTTAAACTTATTAATAACTTATTAAATTTGGTGGTTGAGCGCACGAGTGCACTTAAGGCCGCCCCTGGTCGTAACAATACATCTTTTAATTTTACAATATTTTTTCTTTGTCTCCAGGAATAATATTTTCATAGTATCATTGAAAAAATAAATGGTCGTTATTTTTTTTTAATATGGACCTGTACTTTTTTTACAATATCGAAAAGGCAGTGAAAGACCGATACATTGTTATATTATATATTAAGTTTTATACAACATTTTGGGAGAAAAAAAAATCATCATAGTAAAAAAATGTAGTACGTGTTTGCTTATAACTTAAATAGTATAATGATATTTTTTTTCCGTGACAAGAAAAACCATAAATTTTTTACTTGTTTTTCTTGCGTGTTAAAACGATGTATAGTATATGGAAAAACCGAAAATATTTTAAAAAATCAGCTTGTGTTTTTTGTAATAAGTAGAAATTGATAAAATCTTAAAAATATTTTTTCTTGAGCAATAAGTTGTAATGGCAATAAGTGAATACAAAAAATCTAGGTAACAGCAAAATCTATGGAATAGAGTCGACACATTTTCTTTTGTTGCTTTGCACATTGCAAAAAGCATATTTTTCCAATAAGTAATTACTTCTATGGAAAAGCAATATAAGCTTAATATATTTTTTAATAAATAGCTCTTGACTTGCTAAATTAACGTTAGCAATTACGTGATAAAATTCAGTATTTTAGCAATAACTCAATTTACAACAAAAATAAGTGTAATATTGCATAATTGAGTTTACAGCGGGGAAGAGTCTGGTTAGTGTGTGCTTGTGAATTAATTAAATTTACTATAGTACGAGCCTAGAAAATGGCGTCGAAAAAAAGGCATTTTTAAAATTAAAAAATTCTTAGAGACTTGCATAATGTCGCAACACAAAAGCGGTCACCCGGTTTCAGTAGTCAAGGATTTTTTGCAATCTGCACAGCAACAAAACAATATTTTACAACTTTGATGCTGTCATTCGATAGACCTTACTTTTACCTACCTTTAACTTTCATAAGCATACGTTTTTACTCTAACATACATTTTTAAAGTGATCAAAGAGAAACTTTGATTTTCCTGATTTCACGAATTTTTTTTTCTAATTTAGAAAAAAAAACGAATGCTGAAAATTTGTTGATATCTTATAATTTACCAATTACATCGCTTTACCACGCAAGACATACCACTCCAAAAATAATATTATATTTTAATTTTGCTATCATTGGGGTTTATTTATAAAATACGTAAATATTTGTTAATTTTAGTCTTTAGTCTTTGATATTTTATTTAATAGGATCATCGTATAATAAATATAATTTCAAACAGATTACACTTGTATGCAAGCTAAATTAAGTAGAAAAGTTGTAATTTTTAAATAAATCTGAAAAACAAAGTATTTTGATATTTTGTGCATTACAATCTTGAATTGCTTTAAGTCTTTTAGGATATTCGGGACTGGAAAGTGAAACTTTATACGTAGCCCACAGACCTAATCCATAATAGTTAACAGTTAATTGTAGGTTTGTGTCTTGTAGAATTTACATTAATTTTTTCTTTGGAATTTATTAAATTTGAAGTTGTACAAAATTCCAAATTTTTAGAAATAAATCAATTTCAGCTAAGCTTCATTATTCTGAGGTTTTTTGTCACCAATCGTTATAATTTTCACGCCATTCAAGGTGGCGGTCGAAATTTTCATAAATCAATCACAGATTTCCGTCAAATTCGATGAAGAAAAATTTTCGGGGGGTCGCTGATAACCAGATCGGATTCACAAAATTCAATTTGACGGATCCAACACTCAAACATGTTGACTATAGGACTTTACTTTCCCGGTCCATTATGTATCCTCGGCTCATGTGTAGGGTAGAAATCTACAATTTTGGTGTTTTGCTACGGAAATCGGTCTCCGAATTGCCCTCGAATATACATCCATTAATAAGACGCGTAATGCGGGTCAGTTTATTGTTGTCTATGTTGATCTACTCATCTCTTCATCGCAATACATGCATGCCTGAATTATATTGTTATAAAATTTATTTTTACGCCGCCAAAGGTAAAACTAAGAAACCTTCTAAATTAAACGTTCCTATAAAACCAACACGTAAACATACAACCGGCTGAGATAGTAAAAAAGGGCTATAATGAAATTTCGATGTGTGCAAAAAGCGGCGGACTCCAGAAATTTTTTGAAGAACGCTCCGACAACAAAGGAATTTTGGCATTCGAGTCTTTTCTCCACTGAATATCAATAGAACAGTTGTACATGTCGGTTTAGTTTTAGTTTTATATTGCAGTGTGAATTGAATCGGTAGAAGTCAGTCAGTTGTAGTATTACTCATTGTTTGTAAACAAGTGTATTTATTTTTGTGTAAATGAAGACATCTAAATAAAAAGTGAAGATCTGTGTAAATTTAATTTTGAACCCACAGAATATATTTCAATATTATTGAAAATGTGTCGTTTATCAATTAATTTGCAATATAAATGTTAAAAATTTCTAACAACAGAATCAAATCTTCTATAATAATGCTCCATGAACATAAAAACAATAATACGATTACTGAAAAATAAAATACCCCAAGAGTCACTAGGTAACTGAAGAGTGACTCTAGGGGAGTCGGCAAATTGAGGCCCCGAGTTCGATCTAAACTCTGAAACTCTTTTCCTTCAGTTTTTTTGTTTTTTGTTTTTTTTTTGATAATGGCCCCAAAGCAGGAGTCGAAACGTCGAGTATTTAATAAATTCAGACGCGGTTCTCTCCCGGAACCTAGATTAATATATATAATATAGGCCTCTCATATATATATATATGCAAGTCGTTGCAAGCTACGCTATAATACATTTATATTTTAACATTTATTAAACAGTGTATAACTTAAATTCCGCTCCACCCTATATATGCAACTTTTTATAGGCTACCAAATATAACATTTCTGTGCCAACATAATTGAAATCACTCCGTATAACTATAATTTCACACCACCATATGTTTTAACTACCCTGTATATATGCATCTGATTATGGCCATCCATTATAATATTTTTTGAACCACTATGTATAATTAGAATTCCAGTACATCCTATATTGCAACTACCCTGTAAATGTAATTGCTAATGAGCTACCCTATAGGTATAATGTCTGGGATAATAAAAAAAAGAACTGGAATTTTCGACTGAGGCAAAAATTGTTCATCTGAACGCTGTGCGAACAAATATAGAACGACCAGAAAATTCGATGTAGGATATATAAAGCAATATAGAATTCCTAAGTTTAGGTAGTACAGCGTACATAATGTTATGATTTCAATGTGAATTGTATTCAGAATCAGCTGTTGTAAATATTTGATTTTTACGTGTAAATAAAGTTCTAGTAAGTGAAGTGATTATCAGTTTTTAAGATAAATTAAATTTGAACCCACGAAGTTTATATCATTATTTACTCAAGTTCTGTCACTCTGCATTTTTTATATCACTTGTGAAAATTGATTCTCTTATTTGAATACATGAAATGATAATTAAAAATTCATGTACTTAATAATCCAAGTTTAATATTTTCAAAAATATAAAACTAACCCTATTAAAATAAACGTCTCAAATCACATTCATTCGTTATTTACTCTAATGTCCCAAATTTCTTAATAATATCTATCTCCATCTATGAAATGTACATATTAATTTAAATTCTGTCTTTTTTCAAATAGTCAAATAAATTACTCACAGTTTCTATTTTACACCTCTCTATTTCTTTCTTCAACTACTTCTTTCAGCTATCTCTTGCTTATTTCCAATTTTCATACTAATATTCTCATCCAGGTTAAAACTACATCAATGAATATATTTTGTGAATGATATTTTATTGTGTCATTCAGGTTGTACCGCATCCACTGCTATTCTTGATAGCTTAGTTTTAATTTCTTCCAGGAACCAATTTGCACAGCTTTTAACGTATTTCAATATTTCTACGTTATAGTATTCAATAATTAGAACAATTTTTCTTCTTTCTTGACCCTATCCAAAATTATTTCTTGTCAACTCTCAATGTTTTTTTTATCGCCTAAATGACCACCAAAATTTACTTTTATTATCTACCTTTGATTTCATTTAATTTACTTATTATACCGAATGATTTTTATCTTTAACTTTATTTTCATTTCAATATTGTAATCCAAAATTAGTGAAATAAAGAAATGCAGTTGAACTATTCAACTAACAATTCCTTTTTCTCTTTTTAGGTATTCAAGTCAAGAACTGCAAAATTATCAACAAATGAAAACGTCTGAACGCAGCTTCGAAACAAAATGGAAAACGGTTAATGCAAAATATAGTTGGAATCACCAAACTGTAGGTAACGAAGTTAATACATTCAAATGTATGGAATGTCCTTTTGAGAGTAAACGTAAGGGAAACCTACAAACACATGTTTTAAAACACAAAAGTTTAAACCAGGTTAAAACATTCAAATGTGCCGATTGTTCTTACGAGTCTAAGCATAAGGGAAGCTTAAAATCACATCTTTTAAAACATAAAAGATTGAGGGAAGTTAGTACATTTAAATGTACAGAATGTCCTTATGAAACAAAATATAAGACCAGCTTAAAAAGACATGTTTTAAAACATAAAAGTTTAAACGAAGTTAATACATTCAAATGTAGTGAATGTCCTTTTGAGAGTAAACGTATGGCACACCTACAAATACATGTTTTAAAACACAAAAGTTTAAACGAGGTTAATACATTCAAATGTACCGATTGTTCTTATGAGGCTAAATTGAAGCAAAGACTACAAAGACATGCTTTAACACACAAATCTTTAAGCGATGTTAATGCATTTAAATGTACTGAATGCCATTATGAAACGAAATATAAGTCGACCTTAAAAACTCATTTGTTAAGCCATAAAAGTTTAAACGAGGTTAATACATTTAAATGTGCTCAGTGCCCTTATGAGGCAAAGCAGAAGGGAAACTTACAAATGCATATTTTAAAACACAAAAGTTTAAACGAGGTTAATACATTCAAATGTACCGAATGTCCTTATGAGGCTAAATTGAAGAGAGGACTACAAAGACATGCTTTAAAACACAAATCCTTAAAAGATGTTAATACATTCAAATGTGGCGAATGTCCGTATGAGGCTAAATTGAAGGGAAGCCTACAGAGACATGCTTTAAAACACAAATCTTTAAGAGATGTTAATACATTCAGATGTACCAAATGTCCTTATGAAACGATATATAAATCGATTTTTAAAACACATCTTTTAAAACATGAAAATTTAAATTATATTAATGCATTTAAATGTAGTGAATGCCGTTATAAAACGAAATATAAGAGCGTCTTAAAAACTCATTTGTTAATACATACAAGTTTCAACGAGGTTAATACATTCAAATGTACTGAATGTCCTTATGAAGCTAAGCTTATGAGGAACTTAAAAGCGCATCTTTTAAAACATAAAAGATTGAGTGAAATTAAAACATTTAAATGAGAAAATATAAGGAGATCTTAAAAATACATGTTTTAAAGCATACAATTTTAAAGAAAATTAATACTTTCAAATGTACTCAGAGGCGTCTTTACCTATGGTGCAGGGGGTGCGTTGCACCCGGGCGCTGTGATCTCAGGGGCGCTCGAGTGTCACTCAGAAGCGATCAAAATGATTGATCAAGCAAAACTAAGTTTGTCTGAATTACGCAATGAATCGGCTTTTGCAGAATTGCTTAATACCGCAAAAACAGTAGCAAAGAGTCCAGGCAACGGCAGAATTTTCCGTACCTGCCCGCCTTTGCACTCTTCGGAGGTTTTTTAATTATGAGGTAGAGGATGAATTGATAACAGACGCGAAACATATTTTAAAGTAAATTTTTACTACTACCTATTAGATACCACAATTACTAAGTTTGACGAACGCTTCGAACTTAACTTAATCAATAATAATGTCTTTTTTTCGTTTCTTCAGAAATTAAAGCAATGGAAGGATTTGTACTTAATTTAGAAAATAAAACTGAGTCATGCTGACTCTTCAGATGTAGATATAGATAGAATTATTACCGATGTTTATTAATGATTCCACTACGCCATTGGACATTTTAAATTATTTGGTTAGAAATAAATTAATATCAGTATTTCCAAATCTATTTACAGCACTTAGAATATAGCTCACATTGCCAGTCACAGTAGCATACAGCGAAAGATCATTTTCTAAACTAAAAATAATTAATAAAACTATCTTCAGGTCAACGTTGTCACAAAGTCCATTGACAAATTTATTGTGAGTGAGTATTGAACATGAAATTAAAATTGAAGTCAGTGACACAGTTAAGTTACTTTTTTTAATTGGGTAGTTATATATTATAATTTTATGTTCATTGGTGTGATTACCTTCTGTATTATTTCGTTTTCGAATTAAACTTTTTTTAAATGACCACAAACTTGTGTTCTGCTATTTTTATTAACCCTTCCATCCATACAATTCATTCATTTTACTTTACCCGTGTAAGTACGGTGGGCTTTACATAACTTGCATCTCTTTTCCCAAACTAAAACTATCAAATATTCCAAATTACTACTTAATTTTGAACTCTGTAAGGACTGTAAGCTATTTTTATTTGTTTTGTTTATGGTTAGACAAAAGTTCTAAATTATAGTGAACATATTTGACAGACATGGGAAGCTTGATGCCAGATTCAGTGTACCCACCTAGTTGTTTCCAGACAGATTTTTGATTGAACTTCACTTCTGAAAATTGATAAGTAATTATAAAATGTCTGATTGCTACACAGACAGTCTGTGCTAACTTGAAGTGCTGTTTGTGCCTATTCCATTTTAGCAGTGCTCAGTACGCTTACGCACTAGAGGGCGCTAGGGTGATGTTTGCACCCGGGCGCTACGTGGACTAGAGACGCCTCTAAATGTACTAGATGGCGCTATGAGAATAAACGTAAGAGAAACGTACAAACTCATATTTTGCAACATGAAAGCGATAACGATGTTATGTAATTCATTCAAATGTGCCGAACATCCGTACGAAACGAAAGTGTAGTTTCAAAACCTCTTAAAAGTTTTATGTATCCTTATGTAGAAAAATGTAGATAACCACAGTTGGATAGATCCAGTTTAAATAAAGTTGAAAAGCACTAGATAAAGTAGATTCTAGTCATAATCAAAAAACAATGTCTTACAAAAAATTTCACCTAAAAATATGGAGATACTGAGGTAAAATACCTCAAATTTCTAGGTAACAAATGAATATTAATTTTATTTATAATAATAACAACACCTTTTATTAAAAGTTTCAGATAGACTGAAGAAAATTATTTACATTCATAGTTATATATGGTATATTTTCTAGTTTAAACAAATATGTATAATAAATATATTTTGAATCACATTACATTTGTATTATAGCTAAATTAAGTAGAAATGTTGAATTTGCTAAATAAATCTGAAAAACAAAATGGTTTTTGTTATGTTGTGCGTTATAATCTTGAATTGCTTTAAGCAGTCGTTTAGGGGTATTCGGGATTAGAAAGTGAAACTTTATAATTAGCCCAGGGGCCAAGTTCATAATCAATTATAACTTGGAACAGTTAATTGTAGTTTTGTGCCTTGTAGAATTTACATTCTTTGGTATTTATTAAATTCATAAATTAAGGGTTTTGTTAGGCGCTGAGCACCAAGCTGTCGTTAGAAATTTCGCTCACGTCATTCAAGATGGAGGACCGAAGTTCTATAAATCAATCACAAATTTCCGCCAAATTATATGAACGGAAATTTTCGGGGACGCTGATCGCGAATTTGAGGTCGGATTCACAAAATTCAATTTGACGGATCCAACACTCAAAATTGTTGACTATAGGACTTTACTTTCCCGGTCCATTATGTATCCCCGACTCATGTGTAGGGTAGAAAACTACAATTTTGGTGTTTTGCTACGGCAATCGGTCTCCGAATTGCCCTCGAATATACATCCATTAATAAGACGCGTAATGCGGGTCAGTTTATTGTTGTCTATGTTGATCTACCCATCTCTTCATCGCACTACATGCATGCCTGAATTATATTGTTATAAAATTTATTTTTACGCCGCCAAAGGTAAAACTAAGAAACCTTCTAAATTAATCGTTCCCATAAAACCAACACGTAAACATACAACCGGCTGAGATAGTAAAAAAGGGCTATAATGTGTGCAAAAAGCGGCGGACTCCAGAAATTTTTTGAAGAACGCTCCGACAACAAAGGAATTTTGGCATTCGAGTCTTTTCTCCACTGAATATCAATAGAACAGTTGTACATGTCGGTTTAGTTTTAGTTTTATATTGCAGTGTGAATTGAATCGGTAGAAGTCAGTCAGTTGTAGTATTACTCATTGTTTGTAAACAAGTGTATTTATTTTTGTGTAAATGAAGACATCTAAATAAAAAGTGAAGATCTGTGTAAATTTAATTTTGAACCCACATAATATATTTCAATATTATTGAAAATATGTCGTTTATGAATTAATTTGCAATATAAATGTTCAAAATTTCTAACAACAGAATCCAATCTTCTATAATAACGCTCCATGGACATAAAAACAATAATACGATTACTGAAAAATAAAATACCTCCAAGAGTCACTAGGTAACTGAAGAGTGACTCTAGGGGAGTCGGCAAATTGAGGCCCCGAGTTCGATCTAAACTCTGAAACTCTTTTTCAGTTTTTTTTGTTTTTTGTTTTTTTTTGATAATGGCCCCAAAGCAGGAGTCGAAACGTCGAGTATTTAATAAATTCAGACGCGGTTCTCTCCCGGAACCTAGATTTATATATATATATATATATATATGCAAGTCGTTGCAAGCTACGCTATAATACATTTATATTTTAACATTTATTAAACACTGTATAACTTTAATTCCGCTCCACCCTATATATGCAACGTTTTATAGGCTACCAAATATAACATTTCTGTGCCAACATAATTGAAATCACTCTGTATAACTATAATTTCACACCACCATGTTTTAACTACCCTGTATATATGCATCTGATTATGATCATCCATTATAATATTTTTTGAACCACTATGTATAATTAGAATTCCAGTACATCCTATATTGCAACCACCCTGTAAATGTAATTGCTAATGAGCTACCCTATAGGTATAATCTCTGGGATAATAAAAAAAAGAACTGGAATTTTCGACTGAGGCAAAAACTGTTCATCTGAACGCTGTGCGAACAAATATAGAACGACCAGAAAATTCGATGTAGGATATATAAAGCAATATAGAATTCCTAAGTTTAGGTAGTACAGCGTACATAATGTTATGATTTCAATGTGAATTGTATTCAGAATCAGCTGTTGTAAATATTTGATTTTTACGTGTAAATAAAGTTCTAGTAAGTGAAGTGATTATCAGTTTTTAAGATTAATTAAATTTGAACCCACGAAGTTTATATCATTATTTACTCAAGTTCTGTCACTCTGCATGTTTTATATCACTTGTGAAAATTGATTCTCTTATTTGAATACATGAAATGATAATTAAAAATTCATGTACTTAATAATCCAAGCTTAATATTTTCAAAAATATAAAACTAACCCTATTAAAATAAACCCCTCAAATCACATTCATTCGTTATTTACTCTAATGTCCCAAATTTCTTAATAATATCATCTATGAAATGTACATATTAATTTAAATTCTGTCTTTTTTCAAATAGTCAAATAAATTACTCACAGTTTCTATTTTACACCTCTCTATTTCTTTCTTCAAGTACTTCTTTCAGCTATCTCTGCTTATTTCCTATTTCCATATTAATATTCTCTTCCAGGTTAAAACTACATCAATGAATATATTTTGTGAATGATATTTTATTGTGTTATTTGATAGCTTAGTTTTAATTTCTTCCAGGAACCAATTTGCACAGCTTTTAACGTATTTCAATATTTCTACGTTGTAGTATTCAATAATTAGAACAATTTTTCTTCTTTCTTGACACTATCCAAAATTATTTCTTATTAAATTATTTCTTGTTAACTCTCAATGTTTTTTTTCATCACCTTAACGACCACCAAAATTTACTTTTTTTATCTACCTTTGATTTCATTTAATTTACGCATTACACTGAATGATTTTTATCATTAACTTTATTTTCATTTCAATATTATAAACCAAAATTAGTGAAATAAAGAAATGCAGTTGAACTATTCAACTAACAATTCCTTTTTCTCTTTTTAGGTATTCAAGTCAAGAACTGCAAAATTATCAACAAATGAAAACGTCTAAACGCAGCTTCGAAACAAAATGGAAAACGGTTAATGCAAAATATAGTTGGAATCGCCAAACTGTAGGTAACGAAGTTAATACATTTAAATGTATGGAATGTCCTTTTGAGAGTAAACGTAAGGGAAACCTACAAACACATGTTTTAAAACACAAAAGTTTAAACCAGGTTAAAACTTTCAAATGTGCCGATTGTTCTTACGAGTCTAAGCATAAGGGAAGCTTAAAATCACATCTTTTAAAACATAAAAGATTGAGGGAAGTTAGTACATTTAAATGTACAGAATGTCCTTATGAAACAAAATATAAGACCAGCTTAAAAAGACATGTTTTAAAACATAAAAGTTTAAACGAAGTTAATACATTCAAATGTAGTGAATGTCCTTTTGAGAGTAAACATATGGCACACCTACAAATACATGTTTTAAAACACAAAAGTTTAAACGAGGTTAATACATTCAAATGTACCGATTGTTCTTATGAGGCTAAATTGAAGCAAAGACTACAAAGACATGCTTTAACACACAAATCTTTAAGCGATGTTAATGCATTTAAATGTACTGAATGCCCTTATGAAACGAAATACAAGTCGACCTTAAAAACTCATTTGTTAAGCCATAAAAGTTTAAACGAGGTTAATACATTTAAATGTGCTCAATGCCCTTATGAGGCAAAGCAGAAGGGAAACTTACAAATGCATATTTTAAAACACAAAAGTTTAAACGAGGTTAATACATTTAAATGTGCCGAATGTCCTTATGAGGCTAAATTGAAGAGAGGACTACAAAGACATGCTTTAAAACACAAATCCTTAAAAGATGTTAATACATTCAAATGTGGCGAATGTTCGTATGAGGCTAAATTGAAGGGAAGCCTACAAAGACATGCTTTAAAACACAAATCTTTAAGAGATGTTAATACATTCAGATGTGCCAAATGTCCTTATGAAACGATATATAAATCTATTTTTAAAACACATCTTTTAAAACATGAAAGTTTAAATTATATTAATGCATTTAAATGTAGTGAATGCCGTTATGAAACGAAATATAAGAGCGTCTTAAAAACTCATTTTTTAATACATAAAAGTTTAAACGAGGTTAATACATTCAAATGTACTGAATGTCCTTATGAGGCTAAGCTTATGAGAAACTTAAAGGCGCATCTTTTAAAACATAAAACATTGAGTGAAATTAACACATTTAAATGAGAAAATATAAGGGGAGCTTAAAAATACATGTTTTAACGCATCAAATTTTAAAGAAAGTTAATACTTTCAAATGTACTAAATGTCGCTATGAGAATAAACGTAAGGGAAACGTACAAACTCATATTTTGCAACATGAAAGCGATAACGATGTTATGTAATTCATTCAAATGTGGCGAACGTCTGTACGAAAAGAAAGTGTAGTTTCAAAACCTGTTAAAAATTTAATCGAGGATAACCATAGTTGGATAGATCCAGTTTAAATAAAATTGAAAAGCACTAGATAAAGTAGATTCTAGTCATAATCAAAAAAGAATGTCTTACAAAAAATTTCTTCTAAAAATATGGAGGTACTGAAGTAAAATACCTCAAATTTCTATGTAACAAATGAATATTAAGTTTATTTATAATAATAACACCTTTTATTAAAAATTTCAGAAAGACTGAAGAAAATTATTTACATTCATATAAAAAGTTATATATTGTATATTTTCTAGTTTAAACAAATATGTATAATAAATATATTTTGAATCACATTACATTTGTATTATAGCTAAATTAAGTAGAAATCTTGAATTTGCTAAATAAATCTGAAAAACAAAATGGTTTTTGTTATGTTGTGCGTTATAATCTTGAATTGCTTTAAGCAGTCTTTTAGGGGTATTCGACATTAGAAAGTGAAACTTTATAAGTAGCCCAGGGACCTAGTTCATAATGAATTATAACTTGGAACAGTTAATTGTAGTTTTGTGCCTTGTAGAATTTACATTCTTTGGTGTTTATTAAATTCATAAATTAAGGGTTTTGTTAGGCGCTGAGCACCAAGCTGTCCTTAGAATTTTCGATCACGTCATTCAAGGTGGAGGACCGAAGTTCTATAAATCAATTACAAATTTCCGCCAAATTATATGAACGGAAATTTTCGGGGTGCTGATCGCGAATTTGAGGTCGGATTCACAAAATTCAATTTGACGGATCCAACACTCAAAAATGTTGACTATAGGACTTTACTTTCCCGGTCCATTATGTATCATGTGGAGTTTAGAAATCTACAATTTTGGTGTTTTGCTTCGGCAATCGGTATCCGAATTGGCCTCGAATATACATCCATTAATAATGTGGGTCAGTTTATTGTTGTCTATATTGATCTACCCATCTCTTCATCGCACTAAATGCATACCTGAATTATATTGTTATGAAATTTATTTTTACGTCGCCAAAGGTAAATCTAAGAAACCTTCTAAATTAATCGTTCCTATAAAACCAACACGTAAACATACAACCGGCTGAGATAGTAAAAAAGGGCTATAATAAAATTTCGATGTGTGCAAAAAGCGGCGGACTCCAGAAATTTTTTGAAGAACGCTCTGACAACAAAGGAATTTTGGCATTTGAGTCTTTTCTCCACTGAATATCTATAGAACAGTTGTACATGTCGGTTTAGTTTTAGTTTTATATTGCAGTGTGAATTGAATCGATAGAAGTTAGTCAGTTGTAGCATTACTCATTGTTTGTAAACAAGTGTATTTATTTTTCTGTAAATGAAGACATCTAAATAAAAAGTGAAGATCTGTGTAAATTTAATTTTGAACCCACAGAATATATTTCAATATTATTGAAAATGTGTCGTTTATGAATTAATTTGCAATATAAATGTTCAAAATTTCTAACAACAGAATCCAATCTTCTATAATAATGCTCCACGGACATAAAATCAATAATACGATTACTGAAAAATAAAATACCCCAAGAGTCACTAGGTAACTGAAGAATGACTCTAGGGGAGTCGGCAAATTGAGGCCCCGAGTTCGATCTAAACTCTGAAACTCTTTTTCAGTTTTTTTTTCAAATAGTCAAATAAATTACTCACAGTTTCTATTTTACACCTCTCTATTTCTTTCTTCAAGTACTTCTTTCAGCTACCTCTGCTTATTTCCAATTTTCATACTAATATTCTCATCCAGGTTAAAACTACATCAATGAATATATTTTGTGAATGATATTTTATTGTGTCATTCAGGTTGTACCGCATGCACTGCTATTCTTGATAGCTTAGTTTTAATTTCCTCCAGGAACCAATTTACACAGCTTTTAACGTATTTCAATATTTCTACGTTATAGTATTCAATAATTAGAACAATTTTTCTTCTTTCTTGACACTTTCCAAAATAATTTCTTGTCAACTCTCAATGTTTTTTTTTTCATCGCCTTAATGACCACCAAAATTTACTTTTATTATCTACCTTTGATCTCATTTAATTTACTTATTATACCGAATGATTTTTATCTTTAACTTTATTTTCATTTCAATATTGTAAACCAAAATTAGTGAAATAAAGAAATGCAGTTGAACTATTCAACTAACAATTCCGTTCTCTCTTTTTAGGTATTCAAGTCAAGAACTGCAAAATTATCAACAAATGAAAACGTCTGAACGCAGCTTCGAAACAAAATGGAAAAGGGTTAAGGCAAAATGTAGTTGGAATCACCAAACTGTAGGTAACGAAGTTAATACATTCAAATGTATGGTATGTCCTTTTGAGAGTAAACGTAAGGGAAACCTACAAACACATGTTTTAAAACACAAAAGTTTAAACGAGGTTAAAACATTTAAATGTGCCGATTGTTCTTACGAGTCTAAGCATAAGGGAAGCTTAAAATCACATCTTTTAAAACATAAAAGATTGAGGGAAGTTAATACATTCAAATGTACAGAATGTCCTTATGAAACGAAATACAAGAGAAGCTTAAAAACACATGTTTTAAAACATAAAAGTTTATACGATGTTAATACATTCAAATGTGCCGAATGTCCTTATGAGGCTAAGCTTAAGACCAGCTTAAAAATACATGTTTTAAAACATAAAAGTTTAAACGAGGTTAATACATTCAAATGTAGTGAATGTACTTTTGAGAGTAAACGTATGGCACACCTACAAATACATGTTTTAAAACACAAAAGTTTAAACGAGGTTAATACATTCAAATGTAGTGAATGTACTTTTGAGAGTAAACGTATGGCACACCTACAAATACATGTTTTAAAACACAAAAGTTTAAACGAGGTTAAAACATTCAAATGTGCTGATTGTTCTTATGAGGCTAAAGTGAAAGGAAGGCTACAAATACATGCTTTAAAACACAAATCTTTAAGCGAAGTTAATACATTTAAATGCACTGAATGCCCTTATGAAACGAAATATAAGTCGACCTTAAAAACTCATTTGTTAAGCCATAAAAGTTTAACCGAGGTTAATACATTTAAATGTGCTCAATGCCCTTATGAAGCAAAGCAGAAGGGAAACTTACAAACACATATTTTAAAACACAAAAGTTTAAACGAGGTTAATACATTCAAATGTGCCGAATGTCCTTATGAGGCTAAATTGAAGCAAAGACTAGAAAGACATGCTTTAAAACACAAATCTTTAAGCGATGTTAATGCATTTAAATGTACTGAATGCCCTTATGAAACGAAATATAAGTCGACCTTAAAAACTCATTTGTTAAGCCATAAAAGTTTAACGGAGGTTAATACATTTAAATGTGCTCAATGCCCTTATGAGGCAAAGAAGAAGGGAAACTTACAAATGCATATTTTAAAACACAAAAGTTTAAACGAGGTTAATACATTCAAATGTGCCGAGTGTCCTTATGAGGCTAAATTGAAGAGAGGATTACAAAGACATGCTTTAAAACACAAATCCTTAAAAGATGTTAATACATTCCGATGTGCCAAATGTTCTTATGAAACGATATATAAATCGATTTTTAAATCACATCTTTTAAAACATGAAAGTTTAAATTATATTAATGCATTTAAATGTAGTGAATGCCATTATAAAACGAAATATAAGGGCGTCTTAAAAACCCATTTGTTAATACATAAAAGTTTAAACGAGGTTAATACATTCAAATGTACTGAATGTCCGTATGAGGCTAAGCTTATGAGAAACTTAAAAGCGCATCTTTTAAAACATAAAAGATTGAGTAAAATTAAGACATTTAAATGAGAAAATATAAGGGGAGCTTAAAAATACATATTTTAAAGCATAAATTTTTAAAGAAAATTAATACTTTCAAATGTACTTAGAGGCATCTTTACCTATGGTGCAGGGGGTGCGTTGCACCCGGGCGCTGCGATCTCAGGGGCGCCCGAGTGTCACTCAGAAGCGATCAAAATGATTGATCAAGCAAAACTAAGTTTGTCTGAATTACGCAATGAATAGGCTTTTGCAGAGTTGCTTAATACCGCAAAAACAGTAGCAAAGAAGTCGAGGCAACGCAGAATTTTCCGTACCTGCCCGCCCTCGCACTGGTAGGAGGTTTTTTAATTATGAGGTAGAGGATGAATCGATAACAGACGCGGAAACATATTTTAAAGTAAATTTTTACTACTACCTATTTGATACCACAATTACTAAGTTTGACAAACGCTTCGAACTTAACTTAATCAAAAAAAAATTTTTTTTTTCATTTCTTCAGAAATTAAAGCAATGGAAGGATTTGTACTTAATTTAGAAAATAAAACGGAGTCATGCTGACTCTTCAGATGTAGAGAAGATTGAGCTCTTTAATGTGATAGAATTATTACCGATGTTTATTAATGATTCCACAACGCCAAATTACAAATAATTACAAATAAATTAATATTAGTGTTTCCAAATCTATTTACAGCACTTAGGATATACCTCATATTGCCAGTCACAGTAGCACACAGCGAAAGATCATTTTCTAAACTAAAAATAATTAAATAAAAACTATCTTAGGTCAACGTTGTCACAAAGTCGATTGACAAATTTATAAGTCAGTGACACAGTTAAAGATTTTGCTAATGCAAAAGCAGGAAAAGTTACTTTTTTTAATTGGGTAGTTATATATTATAATTTTATGTTCATTGGTGTGATTACCTTCTGTATTATTTCGTTTCCGAATTAAACTTTTTTTAAATGTCCACAAAGTTGTGTTCTGTTATTTTTGTTAACCCTTCCATCCATAAAATTCATTCATTTTACTTTACCTGTCTAAGTACCGTGGGCCTTACATAACTTCCCAAACTAAAACTGTCAAATATTCCAAATTACTACTTAATTTTGAACTCTGTAAGGACTGTAAGCTATTTTATTTGTTTTATTTATGGTTAGACAAAAGGTCTAAATTAGAGTGAACATATTTGACAGACATGAGAATCTTGATGCGAGAGTCAGTGTACTCACCTAGTTGTTTCCAGACAGATTTTTGATTGAACTTCACTTTTGAAAATTGATAATTACTTATAAAATGTCTGATTGCTACACAGACAGTTTGTGCTAACTTGAAGTGCCGTTTGTACATATTCCATTTTAACAGTGCTCAGTACGCTTACGCACTAGAGGGCGTTAGGGTGATGATTGCACCCGGGCGCTACGTGGGCTAGAGACGCCTCTGAATGTACTAGATGTCGCTATGAGAATAAATGTAAGGGAAACGTACAAACTCATATTTTGCAACATGAAAGCGACAACGATGTTATGTAATTCATTCAAATATGCCAAACTTCCGTACGAAACGAAAGTATAGTTTCAAAACCTGTTAAAAATTTTATGTATCCTTATGTAGAAAAATTTAATCGAGGATAACCACAGTTGGATAGATCCAGTTTAAATAAAGTTGAAAAGCACTAGATAAAGTAGATTCTAGTCATAATCAAAAAAGAATGTCTTACAAAAAATTTCATCTAAAAATATGGAGGTACTGAGGTAAAATACCTCAAATTTCTAGGTAACAAATGAATATTAATTTTATTTATAATAATAACAACACCTTTTATTAAAAATTTCAGAAAGACTGAAGAAAATTCTTTACATTCATTTTTATATATATATTATAAAGACTGTAATATAAAGAATTTTCAAATGTATGATTACCTCAGGGTCTTTTTTGCTTGGGTTCAAATTGTAGATCTTAAATAAATAAATGAATTCTATACTTATCTTATAAGTCTCTCTTTCTTCTCAGTGACACTAACACTTTTAAAATTTTGAAATTATATTTCACTTTAATTTTTTTTTAAGATTTTTAAATGACTAATAAATAATTTTCAAATTCTCAATCAAATTACAATTTATTAATAATGATTGTCCACAATACAATTCTAATATATAATATTGCCTTTAAAACAAAATAAATTTCCTGGTTACTTAAATATTATTAAATTTCTATCAATTTGTTATAAAATTTCAATTCTCTAAACACAAATATTCATTATACTAAATTTAAAGAAAAACCTTTACTTCTATCACTGATTGATTTTAGATTTCAATAATCTGTTTATTAAATAATGTTTCAAAAACTCACAGTTGTCTGGCTTGAATTCCCCTTTTCCTTAATTTTGGTTTTTAGTATACTGCTTCCTGATTTGTTTTGGTTTATAAACTAAATTCTGCTGCTTAATTGCTTTGTGTACTGCTGCACCAATACTTTTATTATTTCAACAAAATTGATTTTATCTCTCCATCCAAGGATTTCAAATAATTACTTTTATGGAATATTTAATTTCTCAATTTCAGAATGATGATTCAAAATTTAAAAAAATTAACTTCCAACTTAATTTCTTGTCAGAAATTGACATGGAACACTTATTTCAATGATACCATAGATCATTTATCTTGTCATGGAAACGTGATTTTACAGGAACGAAATTTTGAACTGCTCTCGTCGACGCTTGAAATACAAAAGAGGGCCTTTCAATGTCAGATTTCCTATTTATGTAATAAATTTTGCCACCTGCTATTTACATTTCCGCTTTAATTTATTTTATTAATTTCCAAATATGTTTGTTCTAAATCATATGCAAAAATCTAAACAAATTTTAATTTGAATTTCAACACCATTTACTCTTCTAAATTTTATCTAAATTACTTAATCATGTTTTCAAAAATTTTGATTTGACACTTGTAACCTGTTGGCCACCAGTCATTTAACAGGTACTTTAAAAAAATTGGATTTTACTGAAATTAAGACTTTATATCTTTTGAACTATTGCATTTTCATAAACTATGCTCTAAGCTCTATCTAACGGTGTAAATCTCTTTAGTGTTCCATCATTCCTTCCGATTGTTAACGGTCTTTATAATTCTGACATTTCAATTCTCTATTTATTTAACAAATTATGTATTTAAAACTTAAATTTGATTTAAAATGTGTTATTATTCAGTGTTGTCATTGCCTAATATGTGATCTAAACTTGTTTTACAAACTCTACTGTGATTTTCATAAGTGAATTTAACCTCTTTGATGTTTGGCCTAAATGTGACTTCCTGCCTAAATTTTCTTATGTAAGTATCCAAATTCTACTACACTCTGCATGATAGATTATCTAACTTTATATGCCACCTTTTATCCTTTCAACAATTTGCTTTTGAAACATTCTTTTTACATAGTTTATATTTTAAGGTTAACTTTAACTTTAATTGATTTCTGCAATTCCTTTCTTTATTAGATATGTATAAATTTTATTTACATTTCCCCAATCATTTAATTAATCAAATTGCAAAACTTTTGTATTATCTCATGTCTGGTTTAAATCCATTACAATATATATATATATATATATATATATATATAATATATATATATATATATATATATATATATATATATATTCTAGTTTAAACAAATATGTATAATAAATATATTTTGAATCACATTACATTTGTATTATAGCTAAATTAAATAGAAATGTTGTATTTGCTAAATAAATCTGAAAAACAAAATGGTTTTTGTTATGTTGTGCGTTATAATCTTGAATTGCTTTAAGCAGTCGTTTAGGGGTATTCGGGATTAGAAAGTGAAACTTTATAATTAGCCCAGGGGCCAAGTTCATAATCAATTATAACTTGGAACAGTTAATTGTAGTTTTGTGCCTTGTAGAATTTACATTCTTTGGTGTTTATTAAATTCATAAATTAAGGCTTTTGTTAGGCGCTGAGCACCAAGCTGTCGTTAGAAATTTCGCTCACGTCATTCAAGATGGAGGACCGAAGTTTTATAAATCAATCACAGATTTCCGCCAAATTATATGAACGGAAATTTTCGGATTCACAAAATTCAATTTGGCGAATTGCCCTTGAATATACATCCATCAATAAGGGGCGTAATGCGGTCTGTTGATTGTTGCCTACCTTGATCTATCCATTTCTCCATCGCACTACATGCATAAATGTATCATGTTATTGAAAAAGTGTCGTGTCGTTTATTTTTCTAAAAATAATCCATAGACATAATATGTTCACGTGCGTTTTCGAAATATACCTTCACCAGTGACTGCTACACCTTAACACACTGACAAGACCCCTTCCTGTATGTAGGTTTCAGAAAAACAATAAGAGCTCAATAAAATGTGGCGCAATGCCGAGCTATGTAACATACCCGTTAAAATTGAAATAAATTTGATAATATGATGTAATTGTTCACCAATTTCCGCAAATCATCTCTCAACTCTATTAAATGTATCCTGGCACAAATACTGATAATACGGTAAAAAGCCAATAATTCTCCTGGTAGTATACAAAGATCAAAAAGAACACAATACAAAGTTCTGCAAATGTTGTAAAAGTACTATTCATTATGTGCAGTCGCACCATCACTCTGATGAACCACCGATTTTACACGGCTACCAACCCAAATCAATAAAGGCTTCTTTATAAATACTGAAACATGAAATGGGTCAAAACGACGAGACTTAGATAAATAAGCTTATTCGTAAAATTGAATTTTGCCTAGATTCCAAAAATTTAATAATATATAGTGTTCAACTTAAAATAAAAAGGTGACATACACCTACTTCGAGTGTAAGCGCTCCAATCTTGAAGATATATTTTTTTGGGGATCAGGAAAACGAGAACACCATTGCACCCACTGTCAGACGGAATGGTGAAAAGATTCAACAGGACCTTGAAACAACACCTATCCAAGGTCGTCAGTAATAACCAGCTTGATTGGGATGAGCATATTCCCCTATTCCTGTTGGCATATCGCTCAGCCGTACACAATAGTACAGGCCTGACTCCAGCCAGGGTCCTATTCGGAAAAGATTTCACATCTGATTTTTTATTATATTTATGAATATAGATGCAATAATCATTTTTATCGTTTATTACCTTATCATTTTTAAAGTACCGTACATTGACATAAATTTAGAGTACTGAATTTTCCCATTATCTCGGAGGAAATTCGCTTTCATTCAGTCGTCGAACGGTTTGTCGGATTAGAAGGCACATTAGATCTTGAATATATATTTTTTTATATACCGTTATCTTTAAACACATTGTTAGCTCTCAAATATAATTGTTTATATATCTGATTTACCGTTAAATTTTACCTGTAATTAATAATTGATTTGTTATTTAAATCTAAATTAATTTGAAACTATAACTAGCAGTTGCAATTTACCTTAAGTCTTATCGTTATCTATTTTAACCTAGAGTTTGAAGCATTTCAAATTTACCTTTATTAGTTAAAGTATTTTTCATTTATTTTTGGTAGTATTCAAATAGTAAATTTAGGGTGAAGAAGTTAGGGAAAACTAAGGTAGGGTGCCTCACCTCATATACGTGCCGAACCGATCCTATAGAGCATATATACGCCTATACTAGTCAGGGGAAAATTCAGTATCGATACTCTAAGGGCTATAACTAATTGGCCAATAAATTTTTTCATGTATGCCATCAACTTGGGCTAAGAGTGCCCAGATACGTAACCACTAGCCTCATATCAAGGGAGCAGAACTCTGGCAGTACTACCTGATTCGACTTGTCCTCTGGTAGGACAGTGGCAACTCCTGGCCGCCCTGAGTTATTGGAACCCCAGCTGCTGGTTGGCATATAGGTCCAGGATCAGGACCTTGGACAGCAGACCCACCAACGGAAAGGCATTCCTACCGAGGATATTGTAAGGCAAGAATTTATAGATTTTTTTGTTTGTAACTTCACTCTAACAGTTTTTATATACCTCGATTGTTTAAAAGTTTGTTCTCTGTTACCAACTTAACTAATAGAAAAATTGATTAATTTGTATTTAAATAAATAAATTGTAAATTTTCGTTATCTTGTCGTTTTTCTTGTGAACTGTGTGTATCCATTGGCCTGGCGCCCTTGTATAGTCCTTCTGCCAATTGAACAACGAACTCACGCCACCGGATACTAACTGAGCAGCCTATCGGCACAATATCGCCAAGACAGTCGAGAGAGAGGTGTATTGTCTAACCAACAAGATATCTCTCTCGAGCGCTGTTGCTGCTACACACTTCACAAGTTGGGTTATTCAACAAAGATTTGGCTTTTGGCTCCCCCGAATAACCTTCCCAAGACATCAATGATTATGTCGACCAGCTCCGACATAACATGCTGGCAATAGACGAATTGGCCCGAACGCAGATGTTGGTAACCAGTGACCGGATGGAGACGCGACACGATCTCAAGGCCAATTCAATCGGATTCCAAGAAAGGGAGACAGTCTGAGTGTACAACCCCCAACGGAGCAAGGGTAAATCTCCAAAGCTTACACCCGCCGGGATGGTCCATACGAGGTGGTCAAGAAGCTTAATGACATCCTCCGTCGAAACCCTAGGGCTAAGTTGAAGGTGGTCCATTTAGATCGACTCGCTCACTACCATGTTCTGAGAGCAGTGTTAGAAAAATTTATCCAGTCCGTCCCTGGTTTCATTCCGATGGACATCGATCACTGGGATAAAAAAAGAGCTAGAAGGTATTGGATGGAAAAAAAACATCTCGAAATAACTCGACAACTTTAAAATTGACACTGGATTGTACGAGAGAATTCGACGCTGATTTTAAAAGGAGCGGCCCATCATCGCAGGAGTTAGTTATTTGTTGTGAAGAGTTTATTTCGTTTTATTATTTAGAAATTCGAATCAGCTGTTGTAAATATTTGATGTAAATAAAAGTTTCTAGAAAGTGAGAGTGAATATTATTTCTTAAATTTTAATTAATTGAACCCACGTATATAACATATATATTGGCTAATATGTCAGATAATGACGTTTATACAAAGACAATAGATAATAAATAAGGTTTTTAGATGAAGTTAAGAATGCTAGATAGAAAAACGGAAATAAATACAGGTTTTGAAAATATAAATCGGTATTCGAAGTTTCCTTGGACTTCCATTGTCTTGAAAAAGTTGATCTCACAACGTTTCAATAGCTTTCTTTGAATGCAGTTGAACTATTCAACTAACAATTCGTTTCTTTCTTTTTAGGTGTTCAAGTCAAAAACTGCAAAGGAAAAGGATTAATAATGCAAAATACAGTTGGATTCACAAAACTGTAGGTAACGAAGTTAATACATTCAAATGTAGTGAATGTCCTTTTGAGAGTAACCGTAAGGGAAACCTACAAACACATGTTTTAAAACACAAAAGTTTAAACGAGGTTAAAACATTCAAATGTGCCGATTGTTCTTATGAGGCTAAATTGAAGGGAAGACTACAAATACATTCTTTAAAACACAAATCTTTAAGTGATGTTAATACATTTAAATGTACTGAATGCCCTTTTGAAACGAAATATAAGTCGGCCTTAAAAACTCATTTGTTAAATCATAAAAGTTTGAACGAGGTTAATACATTTAAATGTGCTCAGTGCCCTTATGAGGCAAAGCAGAAGGGAAACTTACAAAAACATATTTTAAAACACAAAAGTTTAAACGAGGTTAATACATTCAAATGTGCCGAATGTCCTTATGAAGCTAAATTGAAACAAAGACTACAAAGACATGCTTTAAAACACAAATCCTTAAGAGATGTTAATACATTCAAATGTGCCGAATGTCCTTATGAAACGATGCATAAGTCGAAATTCAATATCCATATTTTAAAACATGCAAGGTTAAGCTATATTAATATATTCAAATGTACTGAATGTTCTTATGAGTCTAAGCATAAGGGATACTTACAATCTCATCTTTTAAAACATAAAAGTTTGAGTGAAGTTAACACATTTAAATGTGATGAATGTCCTTATGAAACGAAACACAAGGGAAGCTTAAAAACACATGCTTTAAAACATAAAAGTTTATACGAGATTAATACATTCAAATGTACCGAATGTCCTTATGAGGCTAAATTGAAGGGAAGCCTACAAAGACATGCTTTAAAACACAAATCTTTAACAGATGTTATTACATTTAGATGTGCCGAATGTCCTTTTGAAACGATATATAAATCAATTTTTAAAAAACATCTTTTAAAACATGAAAGTTTAAGTTATATTAATGCATTTAAATGTAGTGAGTGCCGTTTTGAAACGAAATATAAGAGTTGCTTAAAAACTCATATGTTAAAACATAAAAGTTTAAACGAGGTTAATACATTCAAGTGTACTGAATGTCCTTATGAGGCTAAGCTTAAGGGAAACCTAAAAGTGCATCTTTTGAAACATAAAAGATTGAGTGAAGTTAACACTTAAATGTAAAGAATGTCCTTATGAAACTAAATATAAGGGAACCTTAAAAAGATATATTTTCAAACTCGCAATTTTAAAGAAGGTCAAATACATTCAAATGTTCTGAATTTTCTTATGTGTCTAAGCATAAAGGAAACTTACTAATGCATTTTAAAACATAAAAGATTGAGTGAAGTCACATTCAATTGTGACGAATGTCCTTATGCGATAAAATATAAGAAGAGCTTAAAAAGACATGTTTTAATACATAAAATTTTAAAGGAGGTTAATACTTCCTTAGAGAATAAACGTAAGGGAAACACACAGACTCATATTTTAGAACATGAAAGCGAAAACGATGTTAATTCATTCAAATGTGCTGAACGTTCGTACGAAACGAAAGTGTACTTCCAAGGAACCAGTCATATAAGTGAAGTCAACATTTTTAAAAAACAGAATATTATTTCGCAAATTTTATGTATCCTTATATATAAAAATTGAAGCGAAGATAACCACAGTTGGATAGATCCTGTATAAACAAAGTTGAAAAGCACTAAAAAAAATTCTATTTCTATTCAAAAAATTTCAGCGTAAAATAAGGAGGTACTGAAATAAAATACCTCCAATTTCTATGTAACCAACGAGTATTATTATTTATTAACCAGATATCAAAATTTAATAGTAATGCAGCGACATATAGCTGTATCCAGGTGAATGTAAGACAGTACCTGTGCCCTGGGCCGGCAACATATAAACTAAAACTTATAACTGAAACTTAAATCTATTTGAAAATTGGAAGTGATTAGGTAGATGATCTAAAAATTAACATTTGAAATGGAATAGGACTTTACAGAAAGAGAAGAAAAAGTGATAAAACGGTATTTCAAATAACATGCATTTTGACTGTTTGCTTGCCTTACGTTTGAAACTGAGAATTACGCATCAGTTATTAATTTAAATCCTGAGTATTTACACTTGTTTGGCAGTTTGTTAAAAACATCAGTAGCATTATATAAAGCCCTTATTTACCGACTTCTAAACATGCTTTGAGTTGTATACTATATTTTTTCTTGGTGCCACTATTTCCCTAACGAGATTGCCATTCAAAAACTAAAAGTAATGAAGTAAGATTAGCTTAGATCAATGCTAAATAGATAATTATTGTTATTCATAACTTTAATAATGTTTTCAGTAGATTTACTAGTAGTTTGAGAGCTGATTCATATGCCATAGGTTGCCTAGCTATTAAACATACCATGATAGATTGTTAACAAAGTCTATATTTGTTATTTTGTGTAACTTAGAAAATCCATACAATAAATTCTGAATTCTATTAGTAATGATTTTAATATGTAGGTTCCATTTCATATTTCGATCAAGTATTATACCTAAATAGTTCGCATTTTCAATATTGTGAAGCTTATTATTTCCTAATTTAATTTTTACTTGATCTGGCAACATATTGTAGCTAGAAAATTCTAAAAAGGCAGGTTTGTTGACATTTAAAATTAGTTGGTTCATACTTAAACATTTTGTTAATTTTTTTCAGAAATAAATTAATAGTGCTTACAGTTCCAGACTATCAAATCTTAGAACTGCGACAGCAGTGTCATCAGCATAAAAAATAATGATGTTATATACAACGTAGTATGGAAAGTAAATCGTTAACATATATCTAGAATAGCAGTGGTCGTTAAATTAATTATATTTATAATAAAAATAATAACAACTTTTATTAAGCATTTCAGAAAGACTGAAGAAAATTATGTACTTTCATAGTTATATACGTCATAGTTTTTAGTTTACCCAAAGCCAATTTAGAATTTCTACCAAAAACAAAAGAATTTTTTAAATTTTTTGTTTATTGTTTAATGTTGAGTTAAGTTTACAAAGTAGTTTTACAATTGTTTAGTCTTACAGGTTACAGTACTCTTAAAAATAAGGTACACTTTGAGCTACGCGACCGAGACAAGCGACAAGAGACAACGTCGCTCGTATTTATTTGGAAAACACGACTGACATTAAGCGACAAGTTGGTTAGACGTTCTGCCCTCATAAATACGTGTATTCGTGAATTAAAAATGGCATCAAAACAACTCCAAATACTTCTTGAAGAAGAAGGAGATGATGATTTATTAATGTATTATTTACACAGAAAAAGAAGATGTGAAATGAATCCATTGTATCAGAGTAGAAACACAGAGGGCTTTTATTGTCTATTAATTAATAACCACTTATCACCCGAAGTAGAACAGTTTCGACAATATTTCAGATTAAATCAAAGTCAATTTAATTATGTATTAAGTTTAATTGAAGAAGATATTCAAAACAGAGGTGGAGGTATAACACCCCGAGAAAAATATTCTACACAACTATAGCAATATTACCCGAAACTTGTGTCGACATGACATTAGTTGCTTGTTGTTTACATAATTTATTACGTGATGGATACTTGGAAAGGTCTTTTCAGTCTGTTTACCAATTCAATGCTGAAGAAGCAAATCAAATAAATAATATGCGACCTTTGAAACCTGCAGGAGGCTTTGGAAGCAGAGCTGGGTTAGAAATACGGGATCAGTTGAAAGATTTTTTTAATTCAGATATCGGTGGAGTGTCTTGGCAAGATCATCGTATCAACAGAAGGTAAATAAATCGCACTCCCCAAAAAGTACCTTATACAAACTCATAACATCGTGCATTAATCATCACATTTTCAAACATTGTGAGCTGAACGACATAATTACTCAACAACAAAAAGGACGCGCGACAAATTCGATGGGCTGCAAAGAACAACTGATAATTGATTCCGTTGTCTGCAATCAAGCCCACGCCAAACGTCGAAATCTCTACATGGCATATGTGGACTACAAAAAGGCCTTTGATTCAGTTCCACATGATTGGCTCATTAAAGTACTGAAACTCTATAAAGTGAATAATTGTATTATTAACTTTTTAGAATATGTCATGTCCACCTGGCAAGCCAAAAGCACACTGAATGAAGCCAACTGTTCGATACAAACTGACCCCATTCCAATGAAAAGGGGTATATTCCAGGGAGACTCTCTTAGCCCGCTGTGGTTCTGCCTTGCCATGAACCCTCTCTCAAACAAACTGAACTCGACTAATTTTGGATTCAGTCTCAAACACAACAACGTACAAGCATTAAAGATAAAGCATTTGTTATACATGGACGACTTAAAGTTGATGGCAGCTCCGAAACAACAGCTGCATGATATGCTTAAAATAGTAGAAGGGTTCTCTAGTGGCTTCCATATGAAATTTGGCTTAGACAAATGCCGAATTATTAATATAGTTAAAGGCAAAATACAGCAGGGGCACTTCGAAATGGGAGATGGCACCTCAACTGAATCTATGGGGGAAGGTCATACCTATAAATACCTTGGAATAAAGCAGTCTCAACGTATTGATCACATGACTATGAAAAAGGACCTAACAGCCGAGTTTTATAGAAGGGTAAGACGACTGTTGAAAACTAAATTAAACAGTAAAAATCTGTTTCAGGCTATTAACACCTATGCGTGTTCAGTTACTCTTTCGGTATAGTTAATTGGTGCAAAACTGACATTGAACAATTACAACGAAAAGTTCGAGTTTTACTAACAAAAGCTCAAAATCACCACCCAAAGAGCTCTGTCGAACGTACAACTTTGCCACGGTATGAAGGAGGAAGAGGATTGACAGATCTAAGCAAACTATTAGATCAACAAATTTCCATTTTACGTAGTCATTTCCAGAAACTCGCAGAATTTTCTGATCTACACAGAGTCATGTGCCTGGCTGATGACTCAACACCACTGCGACTGACACAACAACATGTCCAATTACACCACCAGACCACAGATCAGAAACTGCTGAAATGGAAAGAGAAGCCCCTTCATGGAAGACATATAAATGACGTCAACCAAGATTATGTCGACAGTGCAGCGTCGAACTACTGGTTGATCTCTGGTCATATGTTTCCTGAAACGGAAAGCTTTATATTGGCAATCCAAGATCAAGTAATTCCAACTAAGAACTACCTAAAGTACATCGTTAAAGATCCTTCTATTAACAACGACAGATGCAGGTACGGTTGCCAAACATCTGAATCTATCCAACATATCAAAGGAGGTTGTCAAGCGTTCGCTGCAACTGAATACAAAGAACGACCCGATGCTGTGGCGAAAATACTTCACCAGGAACTAGCACTGAAACTTGAATTAGTCGGTAAGATTACCATACTATAAATATAAAAAAGAATCTGTTTTAGAAAATAACAACTACAAGCTGTACTGGGACCGCACGATACAGACAGATCGGACATTTGCTCACAATAGACCAGATATAGTTTTGGTAGATAAAGTCTCTCGGAAAACAACTTTAATTGACATAGCAATTCCTAACAACAATTATATAAATATCAAGCAAGCTGAGAAAATAACCAAATATAGAGATTTGGAATTTCAAATAAAGACTCAGTGTGACATGAACAACACACACACACGAACTGTACCAATTGTTATGTCAACGACAGGACTAGTCCCAAAACATCTATTTAACAAACAAATGCAAAAAGCCGTCCTGTTAGGAACGGCCTTGACGGTCGGGAAATTCATGGGAAACTGCCGCCACGACTCCAACTACGGGCCTGAAAACCTGGCAAGGGCTCCCACAGAGCTAAACCCTTTTGATATCTAGGATATCTGGGGTTTAGTGAATTTTCCCCTAAAGGCACTCATAGCGTGCCTTAGAGGGAGTGTGATACCATACATTGTATGGTCAAGTCGGGATAAGGTCTTTTATTACGATAAATACAATAGATTTTTTAAAATAATTTGTACATTTTCGGGGAAAGCAAGGCGCAGTCTAGCTTATATAGCTACTCTACTGAATCTTGTTAACACCGTTGACTAAATTAAAACACTAATCTACCTAGATGACAAACAGTATTAGAAATAGTTCTAATAAAAATCTAGAATTTACAAAAAAATAAATCAAATATGTTAAGCAGATGTCTATAATTTATGTAATAAAAATTGTTTTAAATTTTTTCTTAAATTTTTTTTCATTAAGTGGTGTTAATTCAGCTAGTAAGGAGTTGTAAATTCTAATTGCATTATAAGTAAATGATCTCTGAAACGTAGCTGTCCGATTATGTGGAATTGTTATTTTGTCAACAAATCTTATAACTCTAGAATGAATATTTAAACGAGCAATAAACTTACTCTTCAAGGGTAATGGATTAGACACATTTGACAAGACCTCTCCGTACATTCATCCTTAGCCAATTAAGTCCTTAAAAGTATGTGAAATATGGTCATATTTACGCAATCCAAATATAAATCTGCAACAGGTATTTTGAACTTTTTGTATACAGTTTCTCTCAATAATACTTAAACAGAGACCGTAAATAAAGTCCCAATAATTTAAATTTGACAGGACAAGAGATTCGCAAAGCATTTTACGCATGGAAAAACTTAAAATTCGTCTGTGGATATACAATATCTTTAAAGACAAAAATGACTTTTTTATTAACAATTTTACGTATTCTCGAAACCTTAATTGAATGCCCAAATTATTTGCACAATCTACCTTAGGAAGAAGTTCGTCACCCAAGACAATGTTAAAAGAATTTTTTATAAATTCATTTTTAGGACCAAAGATCATAACATGTGATTTCAAAGGATTGAGCTTAAGGTTATGTTGAGATCAGAGTTGCTGTAATATATTTATATCATGATTTATTAAAGAAGAGGCATTTAAATAATCCTGAGGGCTAAAATGAAAACAATTACTTACAGACTTAAGAATATCAGGTGTATAGATAATAAAGGGTAAAGGTCCTAGGATAGAACCCTGAGGCACACCAGACAATATCTGCACTGCATCAGAATAAGTGTTATTACAATATATTTTTAGAGATCTGTTATGTAAATAAGATTTTAGTGGCGCCAAGGCTTGACTTTGGAATCCAAACATTGCTAACAAGAGTTCGTGGTGATAGTGTCGAACGCTTTAGAAAAGTCCAAAAGAACTAATGGAGTAGCTAAGTTTTTATCAATGGAAGTTAATATATCATCAGTAACAGTAGCTAACGCAACGCCAGTACTTAGGTCTCTTCTAAATCCACACAGGGTGTCTGGAATTATTTTATATAGATTGCAATATTGAATTAACTGGTTATATAACACATTTTCAAACACCCTAGATAGAACTGGTAATATACTAATTATCCTTAGATCATTGAAATTAGTTGGATTTGTTATATATATGATTTGCCTATAGATATTTTCCACCGATCAAGAAAGTTTTTTTTTCAATACACCAGTTAATTATATGTGTGATAATACATCTAAAAAAAGGCTACAATATTTTAACATCTTAGAATTAAGTCCAGCTAATTTCAGAGACAGTTGCCAGGTTAAAGGAAAATTTTGGGTTATTATCAAAAATATTATCATTATAATAATTAATTTTATGCTTTGTTAGACAGTTAACAATCCGATTTATTAATGCAAGTTCGAAAATTTTGGCAAAGTTGTTTGTAACTGATATTGGGCGGTAATTCGTTAGCAAATTTTGATTGCCAGATTTAAAAATTGGGGTTAATATTTATCCCTTCCATTTTAATGGTATTTCGCCCGTTAATAGACAGTTATTTGTGATATGAGTTAGTGCTTCTAAAATATACATATTGATAGTGTTTATTGTTGTACTATTTATATTATCTAGTCCTGGCGTGCAGTTTTTGTAAATGGATTTAGAAATATAGAGGTCTCTAGGATAGTTTCTTCTATAAAGTCTGTCATTATTACACTTGTATTGTAGCTAAATTAAGTAGAAATGTAATTGCTAAATAAATCTGAATAACAAAATGATTTGATATGTTGTGCATTATAATCTTGAATTGCTTTTAGCAGTCTTTTAGGGGTATTCGGGACTAGAAAGTGAAATTGCATACGTAGCACAGGGGACTAATTCATAATGAATTGTACCTTGTAACAGTTAATTGTAGTTTTGTGTCTAGCAGTGGCGGCTGGTGAGTTATGAAACTGGTGGTGCACTTTACTGCTCAAATATTAATACTGCATTTATCTTTTATAAATTAAAATTTTCGTCGACATTTTTCGGAAGCGAAGTTTTGAATAAAGTTTTTATTAAAGTCTGGCGTTGAATGAATATATTTTTTTCAATACTAAGACAGAAAGAGCATTTAGCCAGTCCTGAGACATGGTATTTCTAAGAAACGTTTTGAATCCTTCACTCCTGTTTCCATCCAAATTGATTCCCCGCCATAAATAATGCAAGGAAAACAAAATAATGTATTGAGGTGATCACATTTCTTTTTATTATAAATTTCACTCTTGTTTTAAATTATGATATGGCCTAGGTGGACCAGCCAATTTTATATCTTACTAGCAGACCCGGCCACGCGTTGCTGTGGCTGAGTGATTTAAGACAGATTTGAAAGACAAATTTAACACAAAACGCACCAAATTTAACGCAAAATAAGACATCTATAGTGTGTAGTCTAAGAAAATATATCACATTCAAGTGTGGCGCCATCCATGAGGTGCAAAGGGCAAAGTTCTCTGTAAAGAAATTCGCTGAAGGCGCCATCTGTTCCTGACTTATTGAACGTACGATTAATAACAACAACCAACGTTGATGATCAGAGTATTATTAATTATTAAGACCATTAATTTAAATAATAACTATCCTATCATCTAAGTTGGACCAAATTACATATATATGCCAACTTTCATGAATATCGGTTGACTCGTTTTTGAGTTTATTCGGAACATACACAGTGACACGGATTTTTTATATATTAAGATTTATTTTGAAAAGATTTATTATTGTTTTTAACATACTCACTGTTAAAGATGATACTCATTTTTCAGTTATTTAAACACACACACACACGCACACACTTTGTCCGACTCTGTATATTAAATATCCTTTCTTAGACTACGATTACACTAATTAAATCACGTAAAGAAACATTTGAAGTGATTGACAAGGCACCGCGCCGTATTGAATCGTACGGAAAACTTCGGTCAGTATCAGCAGCGCTCGGTGTCTCCGTGCGGCGTACGAGAATCAGCCAATACTCCATATAGTTTGCATTAACTATCTTCTATCTCACGCGCTAAGGATCTTATATCGTATCTCACAGAAACTATATAAGTTTCACCGTGCGCTGGCCGAAGTGCACGGTGAAATATTCTTTCAAGCGAATATAAGTCTTAATACAAGTTTGGATTAGAGCTTAAATTGTTTTTTGATAAATTCATTGGTATTGAAATGATATTTATTAAACATTTTGTGTTGATTTTTAAACTTATTAAAAACTTATGAAATATGGTGGTTCAGCGCACGAGTGGACTTAAGAGACAGCCGCCCCTGGTGTCTAATAGAATTTGTATTGATGTTTTCTTTGGTATTTATTAAATTTGAAGTTGACGGATGTACAAAATTCAAAATTTTTAAAAATCAATGGAATTTGGCTAAGCTTTATAAATAAGAGATTTATATAAATCAAGCATAGATTTTCGCCAAATTCGATGAACGGAAATTTTCGGGGTTGCTGAACGTGAATTCCAGGTCGGAGTTAATTTTTGGATTCATGAAAATCAACTCACAAAAATGTTGACTATAGAACTTTAGTTTCCCGGTCCATTCGTTATCCCTGATTCAGGTGTAGCCTAGAAACGTATAATACTGTTTTGCTTCAGCAATCGGTATCCGAATTTTCCTCGAATATACATCCATAAATAAGACGCGTAATGCAGGTCAGTTGATTGTTATCTATGTTGGTCTACCCATCTCTAGATCGCACTACATGCATGACTGGATCATATTATTATAAAATTCATTTTTACGCCGCCAAAGGAAAAACTAAGAAACCTTCTAAATTAATCGTTCCAGTAAAACCAACACGTAAACCTACAACCGGCTGAGATAATTAAAAAAGGACTATCCTGAAATTTCGATGTGTGCAAACAGCGGTGGCCTCGAGAAATTTCTAGAAGAACGCTCCGACAACATCGAAAGTGAAAGTGAATATCTGTGTAAATTTAATTTTGAACCCACAGAATCTATTGAAATATTACTGAAAATGTGTCGTGTCGTTTATGAATTAATTGCAATATAAATGTTCAAAAATTCTCACAACAGAATCCAATCTTTCTAATAGACATAAAACTTCCATCCTGTATGCAGCTATAACAAAACCAATGCGAGCTCAATAAAATATGACGCAATGCCCATATATATAACATAGCTCTTAAAATTGAAATAAATTTGACAATATGAAGTAATTGTTCACTAATTTCCGCAAATCATCTCTCAACTCTATTGAATGTAGCCTGGCACCAATATGGTAAAAACCCAATAATTCTCCTGCGGTAATGTACAAAGATCATACAGAACACAATACAAAGTTCTGTAAATGTTGTTGACGAACTGGTCATGATGTACAGGGTTGCCAACTAAGAATGCGAGGTAGTGTATCTGGGAAACTATCCATTGCGACAAAAAATATTACTAAAACGGCAAAGAGAAAATTTTGGAAGATATTGTCAATTTCTGAAATGCCTGCTGGCCTGCTGGGAGGGTAACTACAATCTAACAAAAAATACCTGATCTTTAAAGTCGAGGATAATGTGAATCTTTTTTGTTTGAGAATTTTTGCTGTATCTCTAAAAATAAACTGATGTGGGTATTCAAATGTTTCCTAAAAAACACCCTGTATATTCGAAACAGCTGGGCCGATTTTAACAAACTGGGGCTAGTTGAAAAGAGAGCTATTCTTGGCTACAAATGTTATAATTGAAGTTTTGATAGTTTCGCAAGTCGCCGATAGAGGGCATTTTTCGACATTTCGACAGAATTGGTTGATTTTCTATGCCCGTAATACAAAAAGTATTCACTAAGATCACGCAGAACACAATACAAAGTTCTGTAAACTAACAGTTCATTATGTGAATCATAATGAAATAAGTTTCTACTATCAATTACTTTTTAGATTTTCAAATAGTGCTTCCAAAAATTTTCTTATAACCGAACTAATAATAATTCGCAGAACTCTACTTTTCGTAGAAAATCAGTATGTATTAAATGCTGGACTCTGGAGAAACGATTGTTGAATTGTATTTTTGTAAAACTCTTAATATTAATGTTTTAGGTAGTACAAATTTCCATATACACATTGTCAATAACGGAGTTACTTTGTATTGTAGGTTTAACCGCATCCATAATTCTTCCAGTTTTGTATAATTCTTTAACAGTTTTCGGTATTGGCTTCTATTTCTCCGGATATCGCTTCCTATATACAAGGTGTTTTGTAGAAGGTTCGCCAAACATGGAGGGCTGATAGGTTGGCTCATCTAGATAGCTTACGGTATTTGTTTTTATTTTAATTTTTTTTTCTTAATTCGCAGATTTTTACCTTTAAAACTATTGTAACTTTTGTATTTTTCACAGTATCTTCACCGAATAAACTTAAATCAAATCTATGATGTTTGTTGACTCTTCTGCATTAGATGTTTGACACAAATAACTTATTGAAAAAATGATATGAGTCCACAAATGTCGAGATTCCATTAAAATTATGAATTATATTACAAAAGAAATATGAAGCACATCGGGAAATTCGAATGCTTACAAAACTGCTCTATTTCAACCTCTTTCCAACGATATATCACACTTATAGGAAAGTCATCAGTATCATAAAAAAGTTACATATAAATAATAATAATAAAGCGTCTTTATTGTTTCATCCATGTAATACATATATCTATACAGCATGTACATACATAAATCTATACAGTATACATATACATAGCAAAACAAAAGGCGGAGTTTAGCCTATGGCTAATCTTCCAGTCAACCCTAAACAAAACAAGTTTCTTCACAAAATATTTATTACAAAAGTAGGTAATTGTGGCAATTGAACAATATGGAGGAAACTATTGACATTGACAAACTACATTAAGACTATTTAAACACAAAAGTGTCGTTAAACAAGAACTTTTTAATTTTCTTTTGAAAACCAAGTAAAGTTGTATCATCTAAATTTTCCAGAATAGTTTTGTTATACATTTTAACTGCGTTAAATGAGAAAGACCGCTGAAAAATGGCTGATGAATGTCTAGGGACATTTAAAATGTTGCTGAATCTTGTAGGTCTATTGTGAATTATGATTAGCATAAACTATTTTTTCTCAAAGATAATCCGGTTTTCTCGTGTGAATAATACGATTGATAGATTTACAAAAATGATATTGCCAAGTCTTTTTCATTGTTTACCAGTTTATCTCTATTAGTTTTTGACATATATGGTCAAATTTGCGAAGTGCGCAAACAAGTCTACAACGAGTATTTTGTACTTTTTGAATTCTTTTCTTTGTAAACTCAGTTAGGTACGGATAGTACACTGTATAACAGTAATAGAAGATTGGCAAAACAAATGTTTTACACAATTTTTTCCTCGTTTTGAAGTTTAAAATTGACTTGTTTGTATAGAGTAGTTTTAAAACAACGAATGACTTTTTAAACAACTGGTTAACATGCGTCGTAAATCTTAAGTAACGATCAAACGTGATACCTAAAATTTTTGCTTCGTCTACAATAGAAATTAATTCATTTCCCATTTTTATTGTAATTTTTTCTTTGAGGTAACTATAGTATTTATTTGTCGTGAACAACAAACATTTTGACTTTTGTAAATATTATCAGTTGGGAAACATAAATAATTAGTGAAATAAAGAAATGCAGTTGAACTGAACTCAACTAACAATTCCTTTCTTTCGTTTTAGGTATTCAAGTCAAGAACTGCAAAATTATCAACAAATAAAAGCGTCAGAACCCATTTTCGAAACAAAATGGAAAAGGATTAATGCAAACTACAGTTGGATTCACAAAACTGTAGGTAACGAAGTTAATACATTCAAATGTAGTGAATGTCCTTTTGAGAGTAAACTTAAGGGAAACCTAAAAACACATGTTTTAAAACACAAAAGTTTAAACGAGGTTAAAACATTCAAATGTGTCGATTGTTCTTATGTGACTAAATGGAAGAGAAGACTACAAAAACATGCTTTAAAACACAAATCTTTAAGGGATGTTAATGCATTTAAATGTACTGATTGCCCTTATGAAACGAAATATAAGTCGGCCTTAAAAACTCATTTGTTAAATCATACAAGTTTAAACGAGGGTAATACATTTAAATGTGCTCAATGCCCTTATAAGGCAAAGCAGAAGGGAAACTTACGAACACATATTTTAAAACACAAAAGTTTAAACGAGGTTAATACATTCAAATGTGCTGATTGTTCTTATGAGGCTAAAGTGAAGTGGAGTCTACAACGACATGCTTTAAAACACAAATTTATAAGGGATGTGAATACATTTAAGTGTACTAAATGCCCTTATGAAACGAAATATAAGTCGGCCTTAAAAACTCATTTGTTAAATCATAAAAGTTTAAACGAGGTTAATACATTTAAATGTGCTCAATGCCCTTATGAGGCAAAGCAGAAGGGAAACTTACAAACACATATTTTAAAACACAAATGTTTAAACGAGGTTAATACATTCAAATGTGCCGAATGTCCTTATGAAACGATACATAAGTCGAAATTCAAAATCCATATTTTAAAACATGAAAGGTTTTATATATGTACTGAATGTTCTTATGGGTCTAAGCATAAGGGATGCTTTAAATCGCATCTTTTAACACATAAAACTTTGAGTGAAGTTAACACATTTAAATGTGACGAATGTCCTTATGAAACGAAATACAAGAGAAGCTTAAAAACACATGTTTTAAAACATAAAAGTTTATACGATGTTAATACATTCAAATGTGCCGAATGTCCTTATGAGGCTAAGCTTAAGGGAAACTTAAAGGCGCACCTTTTAAGACATAAAAGATGAAGTGAAGTTAAGATTTAAATGTAATAAATGTTCTTATGAAAGAACATATAAGGTAACCTTAAAAGACATGTTTTAAAACATACATCTGAAGCAAGATCAGTACATTTAAATATACTGAACTTCCTTATGTGTCTAAGCATAAGGGAAACTTACAAATGCATCTTTTAAAACACACAAAACACACATTTAAATATGATGACAAAATTTAAGAGGAGCTTAAAAAGACATGTTTTAAAACAAAATTTTAAAGGAGGTTAATACTTTCAAATGTACTCAATGCCCGAATGAAAACAAACGTAAGGGAAACATACAAACTCATATTTTGGAACATGAAAGCGAAAACGGATGTTAATTCATTCTAATGTGGTGAAGGTCCGTAAGAAACGAAAGTGTACTTTCAAAACCCGTTAAAAAGACGATCATATAAGAGAAGTCAAATTTTTTAAGTAAACTGAATATTATTTAGTCTATATAAATATAAAAATGTATGTGAAGATAACCACAGTTGGATAAATCCAGTTTAAATAAAGTTGAAAAGTACTAGTAAAAATTTCAAATAGATTCTATTCGTAATCAAAAAATACTGTTGTACTAAAAATTTCAACGTAAAATATGGTGGTACTGAAATAGAATATGTACCTCAAATTTCTATGTAACCAACGAATATTATTCTTTATTTGATTATTTATTAGCCAGATAACAAAATTACATAGTAATGCAGTGACATATAGTCTACATCCAGGTGAATGTTTATTAAAAACATGTCTCCTTGAGTATAATTTGAAGACTAACCTGCCCACTGAAAATTAAATGGCCGCAGTATTTTGACTGTGCTAAGGTAGCATAATCATTAGTTTCTTAATTAGAAGCTGTGCTCTGGTCCGGCAACATATAAACTAAAACTTATAACAGAAACTTAAATCTAATTGAAAATGATAAATTTAAGTTATATTAATGTATTTAAATGTACTGAATGTTTTGAAACGAAATATAAAAAAATCATTTATGAAAACATAAATGTTTAAACCAGGTTAATACATTCAAATGTACTGAATTTCCTTATGAGGCTAAACATAAGGGAAATTTAAAAGCGCATCTTTTAAAACAAAGATTGAGAGAAGTTAACACATTTAAATGTAACGAATGTCATTATGGAACCAAATATAACCTTAAAAAGACATGTTTTATATCATACAGTTTTAAAGAGGGTTAATACATTCAAATGTACTGAATGTCCTTATGTATCTAAACTTAAGGGAAACTTACAAATCCATCCTTTAAAACATAAAAAAATGAAAGATTGAGTAAAGTTAACACATTTAAATGTTATGAATATCCTTATGAAACAAAATATACAGGGAGCTTAAAAAGACATGTATTAAAACATAAAAATAACTGAATGTCCGTATGAGACTAAACGTAAGAGGAACTTACAAACTGATATTTTGGACATTAACGATGTTAATTCATTCAAATGTCCCGAACGTCCGTATAAGCGAAGTCAACATTTTTAAATATACAGAATATTATTATGTATCCTTATAAAAATTTAAGCGAAGGTAAACACACTTGGGCAGATTCAGTTTAAATAAAGTTGATAAGCTTCAGAAAAATTTCAAGTAGATTCTATTCGTAATCAAAAAAGAATGTCGTAAAATATGGAGGTACTGAAATAAAATACCCCCAATTTCTACAAAACAAACGAATATTATTATTTATCGTATTATTTATTAAGCAGATACAAAATTACATAGTAATGCAGAGACATATAAGTGCATCCAGGTGAATGTAAGGGAGTACCTGTTCGCTGGTCCGGCAACATATATACTAAAGCTTATCTTATAACTGAGACTTAAATCATATTAAAAAGTCATGACATGAAAATTTTGCTGGAAATATAGAATTTCTTCCAAAAACAAAAGAATTTTTTAAATTTTTTATGTTTTATAGTTATCTTTTGTTTTTATTTATTGTTTAGTTTAGTTTACAAATTAGTTTTACAATTGTTTAGTTTTACAGTTTACAGGTTACAGTACTCATAAAAATTATAATTACTACTATATGTTATATTAAAAAATATTAAAGTATGCCTGTGCATTCTTATTTTATAATAGAAAATAGTTATAATTGATTATTATAATTAGTTTCTATATTCATTTTCAGGCAAGTCAGTCGTAGAAATCTGTGTTGCTGTCTATCCTTTATGGCAATATACAGGTCTTTCATTTTAAAACTAGCCACCCAAAATAACTTTTAAAATAACTTTTAAGAAAAAGACAAAAAATCTGTTAATTTATATCTAAGTCTGGACACATTTTCCACCTATCGCTCACCCTGCAGTTTCAACCACTAAGCGGGGATGAAATATCACTTCTACAAGTTTAAATACAAAGGGGTATCATGTGATACCTCTTTTTAAATATCTCTTTTTGGCAATCTTTTGACACATGGCAATACCGGAACTATTGACAGATAGTGGGGACAAAAAAGTACTAGTAAATGGTATTGTACTAACATTCAACATCAAATACACATCAGAAATTGACATCAAGTACGAAATCCAGTTTTGGGAAGTTGATAGCAGATAGAAATTTAAATTGGGAACCAACATAATTTGGCAGTAAAGTAAATCCAGCAACAAATGTAATTGGTAAAAAATAGCAGAGTGCTATTGATAAAAGGAACCATTTAGCAGTCGATAACAAGGTGAACATCAGTCACCATTAAAAGCAATCTGAGGGAGTAAAGTGAATGCACTTTGTTGAATGGTGAAAAGTGAATCAGGTATTTACATTTGAAGTTTTTGAACTAATTATTAGTTTGGTTTGTTTTTTTTTTTGTTAATGTTGTGATTTTGTTTGTTGTTTATATTAATTTGAAGCATTTGAAATGTTAATAATAGATAATAATAAAAATTTTGATCGTTTTATTATTGATAAATGGTCAATTGGCGCATGCAAATTTTAAAGAAAATGAGTTTCTAAAGCTGGAGCAGTATATTCAAAGGTAAAGAAAATTGTGTGGAGTTTTTACCGAGTGGACAATTTTGAAAAGAAAATAAATAAAGTCCAAACATCACCACAAAGTAAAAATTCCATAACAATATACATATTATAAATTGGGAAACATGAATAATTAGTGAAATAAAGAAATGCAGTGGAACTATGTAGCTAACAATTCCTTTCTTTCTTTATAGGTATTCAAGTCAAGATCTGCAAAATTATCAACAAATAACAACGTCAGAACGCATCTTCGAAAGAAAGTTGAAAAGGATTAATGCAAAATATAACTGGATTCACAAAACTGTAGGGAACGAACTTAATATATTCAAATGTAGTGAATGTTCTTTTGAGAGTAAACGTAAGGGAAACCTACAAACACATGTTTTAAAACACAAAAGTTTAAACCAGGTTAAAACATTCAAATGTGCTGATTGTTCTTATGAGGCTAAAGTGAAGGGAAGACTACAAATACATGCTTTAAAACACAAATCTCTAAGCGAAGTTAATACATTTAAATGCCCTGAATGCCCTTATGAAACGAAATATAAGTCGGCCTTGAAAACTCATTTGTTATACCATAAAAGTTTGGACGAGGTTAATACATTTAAATGTGCTCAATGCCCTTATGAAGCAAAGCAGAAGGGAAACTTACAAACACATATTTTAAAACACAAAAGTTTAAACGAGGTTAATACATTCAAATGTGCCGAATGTCCTTATGAGGCTAAATTGAAGAGAAGACTACAAAGACATGCTTTAAAACACAAATCCTTAAGAGATGTTAATACATTCAAATGTGTCGAATGTCCTTATGAAACGATACATGAGTCGAAATTCAAAACCCATATTTTAAAACATGCAAGGTTAAGTTATAATAATATATTTAAATGTACTGAATGTTCTTATGAGTCTAAGCAAAAGGGATGCTTACAATCGCATCTTTTAAAACATAAAAGTTTGAGTGAAGTTAACACATTTAAGTGTAATGAATGTCCTTATGAAACGAAATACAAGGGAAGCTTAAAAACACATCTTTTAAAACACAAAAGTTTTAACGAGGTTATTACATTCAAATGTGCCGAATGTCCTTATGAGGCTAAATTGAAGGCAAGACTACAAAGACATGTTTTAAAACACAAATCTTTAGGAGATATTAATACATTTAGATGTGTCAAATGTTCTTATGAAACGATATATCAATCATATCTAAAAAAACATGTTTTAAAACATGAAAGTTTAAGTTATACTAATGCATTTAAATGTACTGAATGCCGTTATAAAACGAAATATAAAAGCGCCTTAAAAACTCATATCTTAAAACATAAAAGTTTAAACGAGGTTAATACATTCAAATGTACTGAATGTCCTTATGAGGCTAAGCTTAAGGGAAACTTAAACGCGCACCTTTTAAGACATAAAAGATCAAGTGACATTAGCATTTAAATGTAATGAATGTCCTTATGAAAGAACATATAAGGTAACCTTATAAACACATGTTTTAAAACATACAATCTAAAGGAAGGTCAGTACATTTAAATGTACTACTGAACTTCCTTATGTGTCTAAACATAAGGGAAACAAATTTAAATTGTGTTCAAATCAGTTAACCACAAATAAGGCCGAGACAGTAAAAAGCATCAATCTAACTAGTACAACAAAGTACACTAGGACTTTGAATTTGATCCTGACAGTTGTTTAGAATTTCTCTATATTATCTAAGGAACGTTATAGACATTATTGAAAAGTGGTGCGAAAATGTGTTCAAATCAGTTAACAACAAATAAAGCCGAGACAGTACTTTTAAAACACACAAAGGTGCAGTTAACACTTTTAAATGTGACGAATGTCCTTATGAGATAAAATATAAGAGGAGTGTAAAAAGACATGTTTTAAAACATAGAATTTTAGAGGCGGTTAATCCTTTCAAATGTACTGAATGTCGGTATGAAAATAAACGTAAGGGAAACACACAAACTCTTTTTTGGAACATAAAAGTCAACATTTTTAAATCAACAGAATATTATTTTGCATATTTTATGTATCTTTATAAATATAAAAATTTATGTGAAGATAACTAATAGATTCTATCGTAATCAAAAAACAATGTTGTACAAAAAATTACATTGTAAAATATATTACGTGAAAATTTCGATCTAAAAATTAACCTTTGAAAAGGATGTGTATATATTTAAATGTACTGAATGTCGTTATGAAAGGAAATATAAGATATATAGATATAAGGAAATATAATATTATTTGTTAAATCATAAAAGTTTTAAGGAGGTTAATACATTTAAATGTTCTGAATGCCCTTATAAGGCAAAGCATAAGGGAAACTTACAAACACATTTTAAAACACAAAAGTATAAACGAGATTAATAGATTGAAATGTGCCAAATGTCCTTATGAGGCTAAATTGAAGCGAAGCCTACAAAGACAGTACAAGTGCTGTTAATACATTCAGATGTGCCGAATGTTCTTAAAAAACTATATATAAGTCGAATTTTAAGACCCATGTTTTAAAACATGAAACTTTAATGAATTATAATTGTGGCATCTCTGGTTTTTATATTTTCTGAGTTCTTTGGGAATAACACCACATATACTTGAAAGTCTGTATATTTCAAAAGTCCAAACGTTTCAAGGTGTAAATTAGACCTCATTTTCAATGTATTAACTTTTTAATTTCTTATTTTTTAAATTTCTTGTTCGTTTTGTGTATTACTATTGAAAACGGGGTCTGATTTAGACCTTGAAACGTTTGCAATTTTGATATATACAAACTTTCAAGTTATCTGGTCTAATTCCCAAAGAATTAAAAAAAAATAAAAATGAAAATTTAAGTTATATTAATGTATTTAAATGTACTGAATGTTTTGAAACGAAATATAAGGGCTCCTTAAAAAATCATTTATGAAAACATAAAATTTTAAACCAGGTTAATACATTCAAATGTACTGAATGTCCTTATGTATCTAAACTTAAGGGAAACTTACAAATCCATCCTTTAAAACATAAAAAAATGAAAGATTGAGTAAAGTTAACACATTTAAATGTTATGAATATCCTTATGAAACAAAATATACAGGGAGCTTAAAAAGATATGTATTAAAACATAAAAATAACTGAATGTGCGTATGAGACTAAACGTAAGGGAAACTTACAAACTGATATTTTGGACATTAAAGCGATAACGATGTTAATTCATTCAAATGTCCCGAACGTCCGTATAAGCGAAGTCAACATTTTTAAATATACAGAATATTATTATGTATCCTTATAAAAATTCAAGCGAAGAAAAACACACTTGGGCAGATCCAGTTTAAATAAAGTTGATAAGCTTCAGAAAAATTTCAAGTATATTCTATTCGTAATCAAAAAAGAATGTCGTAAAATATGGAGGTACTGAAATAAAATACCTCCAATTTCTACAAAACAAACGAATATTATTATTTATCGTATTATTTATTAAGCAGATACAAAATTACATAGTAATGCATCCAGGTGAATGTAAGGGAGTACCTGTTCGCTAGTCCGGCAACATATGTGCTAAAGCTTATCTTATAACTGAGACTTAAATCATATTAAAAATTGGAAGTCATGACATGAAAATTTTGATCTAAAAAATTAAAATTTAAAAAGTTAATTACTTGAGATTAAAAAATGGTGCTTAAATGGAAGTGGACTTTACAGAAAGAGAAGAAAAAGTAATGACACGATATTTCAACTAATATACATTTTGACTCTTTGCTTGTCTTACGTTTGATACTGAGAATTACGCATCAGTTATTGATTTATATCATTTTTTAAACATCAGTAGCCCTTTTTTACCGACTTCTAAATTTGCTTTGGGCTTTATACTATATATATATTTTCCTGGTTCCACTATTTCCACTAACGAGACTTCCATCAAAAACTAAACTAATGTAGTAAGATTTTATAGTTATAGCTTTAATTAAATAGACTATTATAATTATTGTAAGTTTTAATTTTAATAATTCTTTTCTGTGTATATACAAGTGGTTTGAGTGCTGATTCATATGCAAAACCTCATACCTCTATGTCATATGTTGCCAAGCTATTAATTATACCATGATACCTTGATAACAAAACTCTATTTTTGTAACTTGAAAATACAAACAATAAATTTTTGAACCTTGTGAAGCTCATTACTTCCTATTTTAATTTTTACTTGATTGCAGCTAGAAAAAATTAAATGGAAAAATTTGCTGACGTTTAATGTTGGTTCATACTTAACCATTTTTCTATTATTTCCAGAAATAAATTAATAGTGCGTACAGTTTCAGACTATCAAATCTGAGAACTTGCGACAGCAGTGTCATCAGCATAAGCAATTATGTTGTTTCAATACATTATTGAAAGTTAATCGTTAACATACAGACATGGAACATAGATCAAGGATAACAGAGGTCCTAAAACAATTTTGTTTATAATAATAATAATACATATAAAGAAACTTTACGCCACCCACGAGAAATTAACAGAACTTATTAATGACATAATTATCTACCCACACAAGATGCCTAGTTTCCTTCCGCATGGTACTACATACCTCTTACCAAAGGATAACCTAGGTACACAGGACCTGGAAAAGTGCCTCTCAACTTTATACAAACTTATAACGTCGTGCATTAATCATCGCCTTTTCAGACATTCTGAGCTGAACAACATAATTACCGAACAACAAAAGGATACGCGAAAAATTCGATGGGGTGCAAAGAACAACTAATACGCCAAACGACGAAACCTCTATATGGCATATGTGGGCTACAAAAAGGCCTTTGATTCAGTTACACATGATTGGCTCATTCAGGTGCTGAAACCCTATGAAGTAAATAATCATGTTGTTAACTTTTTAGAACATGTCATGACTACTTGGCAAACCAAAATCTTTTTGAATGAAGCCGACTGTTCGATACAAACCGACTCTATCCCAATAAGAAGGGGTATATTCCAGGGAGACTCTCTTAGCCCGCTGTGGTTCTGCCTTGCCATGAACCCACTCTCACACAAACTGAACTCGACTAACTTTGGGTTCAGTCTCAAGCACAACAACGTACAAACTTTGAAGCATGGACGACTTAATGTTGATGGCAGCTACGAAACAACAGCTGCATGATATGCTTAAAATAGTAGAAGGGTTCTCTAGTGACATCCATATGCAATTTGGCCTAGACAAATGCCGAATTATTAATATAGTTAATGGCAAAATACAGCACCTCAATTGAATCCAAGCAGAAAAGCTATACTTACAAATACCTTGGAATAAAGCAGGCTCAACGAGATGACCACACCACCATGAAAAAGGACCTAAAACAACAGAGTTTTATAGAAGGGTAAGACGACTGCTGAAGACCAAACTTAACAGTAAAAATTTGTGTTAGGCTATTAATACCTACGCGTGTTCAGTGCTTAGTTACTATCAACAACGACAGATGCAGATATGGTTGCCAAACATCTGAACCTATCCAGCATATTACAGGAGGTTGCCAAGCGTTCGGTGCAACAGAATACAAAGAACGACACGATGCTGTGGCAAAAATACTGCAGCGGGAACTAGCGCTGAAACTTGAGCTATCACAGTCGGTAAGAACACCCTACTATATATACAAACCAGAATCCATTTTGGAAAATAATAACTACAAACTGTACTGGGACCGCACGATCAAGTTTGATGAATTAGTAGATAAGTATGCAATGAAGGATTTTAGATTTGCTTGGCACTGGCTTCAAAAATATACTAGATTGGTAGGTAATTAATTTGTACAGAATGAGCAACTTTTAATATTTACATTTTTTACTTCCTGGGTAGGTACCTAACAACATTGAATTTGTTATTTATTTGCTAGAGTTGTATTTTGTTATAATTATTTTTAGCTTTTTAGTTATAGGTAGAAGTCGGTTATATTTTTTTAAAAAATGTTTTATTTTATATTTCAGGTGGCTTTGGATTTTTACGACTTAGATTTAGTAAAATTTAACTATCGTGAGATTTACTTTAAATCGTCAGATCTGACAACTCCGCAACAAATATTAAACATCTGTTCTGCCCTTCCTTTAGTAAAACGGAGCAAAAAATGGCGGAACCAATCAGCATTTAGCCTGTACCTTGGCCACACTCTTCTTATACGCACTCTGCCCGATTGAGGTGTAGCCTAGAAACGTACAATACTGCTGCTTTGCTTCGGCGTTTGGTATCCGAATTCGTGTCAAAAATACATCCATCAATAAGACTCCTAATTTCTACCGAGTGATCAATATCAAGTGTCCTGAGTTGGCAACCCGCTTTTCCATACTTTTGGGGATTTTTCAGTTCTTCTATTGTAGACTCTTGAAGTACGACGACTGAGTTCGAAATGTTAAGTGTCAACACGGCATTGTGATATTTAGCGGGCTTTTGACTAGGTTTATTTCTTCGTATTTATTCATTCATACGCTTTTTTATTGTATATAAAAATGTCTTTTTCAAGACAACTTAATGCCATTTTCGGTGCAAATGGATACTTTTATTGTAATAGCACATTTTCGTAGTGCTATACTAAATGACGATGGGTCATGGACGTATTCGCTACAGTCGTGTTTTGAACAGTTTATTACAAAATATCCTCATATAGAAACTTCTATTGAAAACACCTAAATTGTCACGAGATTTGAAGAGACTGGTTGTATACTAAAATGTAAACTTGAAAAGGCGGTAACGGTATTAACACAAGATGTCACCGATGATATACGGGACAGCACTGAAAATAGTCCGAATAAGTCTATAAGAAAATTAGCAGCTCAAACAGGTAAGAATAGTACTTGTTTCTTCAATTAATGTTTTATATATAACTTTTGTAATTGTAGGTCTTTCTTATGGAAATCTAGAAACAGCATTGAAAAAGAAATTACTTATGTATCGTTACAAAATTGCGGTACATCAACACTTGCGACACAAGATTATGAACATCGTCAAAATTATTGTTTATAGTTTAACGAAACAATTAGTAATGAAGATTTGGGTATGGGTAGCAATGTCAAAGAGACGGATTATAGGGCCAATATTTTTTTATAACACTGTAAATGCAGTAACAGAGAGAAAAAAAGTTGGAACCATTTATTAACAATTTATATGATGATAAATTAACACATGGTTATTTCCAACAAGATGGAGCTCCAGTGCATACTGCACGTGCCACAATAAGTTTTTTTGGAACAGTATGATAACCGGCCTATTTCCACAAATTGTTGGCCAACTAATTCACCCTTAGATTTTTCCTTTGGGGATATTAGAAAACAGAGTTTTCAAAATCGCTTACATAATGTCTGCAGAAATGTTAAAAAATATCTTTACTAATATGAGAACACGTATCAATTTATGCATAGAAAACAATGGAGGTCAACATTTCTTGTAAAAAGGAAAATATAGTTTATACTAAAATATATTTCTGCTAAATAAATTGTTAACAAATAGTTTTTGATCTGTTGCCTTCTTTGTTAATACGCTTTTATTAGGTCGATCTGAACGTATGTATCTATCTATGTAACGGAAACTTTCAACGTAATTTTCACCAACTTAAAGAAGTTCAATTAAGTTGAAATTTGGCTCGAATACGTATTCGAGTAACTAGAAGCGAAAGCAGAAGGCTACGAGAATTATGCGAACCGACCTGAAGAGGGCAGATGTGACTCTGCCGAAACGTCGTCATTTTACCTTCGATCCCGGCAGGGATCAGTTATCAACTACGCGGATGAATTCCCGGAAACCACCTAAAACATCTAGTGCCCGCGAAAACTTAAAAACATATATATATGTTATATGAGAAGTGTACTAACTTACAATTTACACGTTAAAGTTACCATAGGTGCTTGAACCGTAATTGACTTCACACAAGTATCATATTACAACTTCCTAGAATTCTTAGAAATCACGTAGACGCTTTGTTCACATGAAAACTGATGACATAGCGTCAGCATTTTTACGTTATAAATGTAACCGAAAACAATTCTCAGTGTTCATTATCTTCATTTAACTTCATACCTATAATATTGTCTTTGTAACTTAAACATATGAATTTTTTGTAATAAATATTTTTTTTAAAAAGTGAATTTAGTGAAACCAAATCTAATATATATATATATATATATATATATATATATATATATATATATATATAATATCAAATATATAGAAACCCACTCTTTTAGTTCTATCATTATTATCAAAATGATTCCTATCCTCAATGTCATTTATTAAGCCTGCATGACTATACTTACATGTATCATAGTCAATGCTGGTACCTGTAATCCTGAGTTTTTAGTACTTCATATTTAAGGTTTATTTATGTGGATCAGTTTACGTATGGTTTTTGCATAATATAATAGTATGAATTTGACCATTAGGTTTATAATATATCACTTGATGTAAATTTCTTGAGTTCTGTCCTCTGTCCCTTTTTATATTGATGTTTATTATTATACTTGCAACAGTTTACAAAATTGTTTTCTTCTCATCAAGATATTCTAAGAAAGAGCCCTCCAGCAATAACAATAAAGGCAGACAACACTTTTCCTACACTTTTTAGAAATATGACCATAAACACAATTCTTGCATCAATTTTTCTTAAAATCAACATTATTTTTGCCCCAATTACATCCAATGTCTATATTTAAGAATAAGTTAACTTTATTATTATCAATTACTCCCATCCTTAATGGCATTCATTAACTGTGCATTTGATATTTATCATACTCAATGCAGGTAACCCTTATTGTAGTTTAATGTAGCATTTATTTATTTGCACATGTTGAGAGTTTTTACAAATTAATAGCATCAAGTTGGTTATAATGCTGATTATCAGTGGATGTAAAATTCTTTCTTAAACATAATTTGCAAATTTTTCATGTAATGGTAGATTATTGTTAGTTGTTCAATATTAGGATCCCTAGACGTTCTCTGGTCTCAAAGTGAATCTGTTGATTCACCGAGTTCTTATTCTTTATTTTGTAACCGACTTCCAAAAAGGAGGAGGTTATCAATTCGTCGCGTATTTTTTCGCTTTTTTTGTATGTATGTTACCTGATTTCTTCTCCTGTGGTACACCGTTTTGAACGAATATGGTCTTGTTTAAAAGAGTATTGGATTAGGATTGGTGAAACTTCAAATTTTGGAAAAGAATTCTATTGGTAAAGTGATAAAATTTGTGAATGAACACATGCGTGCATGGAAATCGACCAATATCCCTAATATTTTAATATTTTACTCGATGTTTCGATAACTCCTTATGGATGTGTATAATTTTTTAACGTTTAATCTATTAAGGAAGATCCTTAGGTGATCTCATATACTTTTCTGCGACGTGCAACTTGCAGTTTTGCAGAAAAACGCCGAAAATTCCAAAATTCTTATCAAAAATTTCATCGAAATGACATAACGGACATTTCCTCATAAATATTTTAATTACAACGTAATAGTGCGGTAATTTTAGGCACTGGAAGTTTTAATTGCGAATTTGAAAATTTTGTATGTACATCTCAAGCATATAGGTGGTAAAGCATAGTATTTTCGGCTCCTTAAATCAATGAGTACCAAGCTCGTTTTGTTTGTATACCAGGTAAATACCTATTTAAATGCAAATTTTTCCATTTTGCAAAGAAGGTGGTTGCCACATTCTCCCGGCCTTATAGAAAATTCAGTGACAACACATGTCAAACTTTAAACTGCTATTTGATGCGTTTATAGACAGGGTGTTTAGTTATAGCAAACAAAATCACAAAGTAATGTGGTAGAAGGAGTTGCATTTATATGAAGATTGAAATATAGGACGGACTATAATGATAGTGGTCCGTAGGCAACCGTAGATGGTTGGAATATAGGGTGGACTGGACGTTTGGTAGTATAAAAATGTTGGAAAAAATGTGAAATTAAAATTATATAGGACGATTAAAAAACTATTATATGATGTGGACATAAGCAAATCATATACCGGATGGTTGAAATATATGTTGGGGTTGCAGCTGAGTTATTTATACAGTGTGATTAAAAAATTATTTCTTTTAGAGCCCATAAGAAGTTGCATAAAGTATGGAGAAATTAATATTACACAGGGCGATAATATAAAATGTTAAAATTGAAGTAATTTATGGGGTAGCCCACAAGGAGTTATATACTATGGTTGAAATATAGGACGGATTTGACTCCGTAAATATGGGATGGATTCTACTCCGTCCTATAGTATACAGAAGGCAGCTAACAAATTTATGCTTGTCCGTGGGCAGTCGTATGTACAGGATGGTTGGTACATAGGTTGGAGTGGAATTATCTATAGTTATACAGTGTTGTCAAAAAAAGTTAAAAAAAACATAAGGCATAAATATATTTTGGGCTTATTAAGTTAACGCGTACTAGTATATTTTGTTCGTAAAGATTTACCTGTCAATTTAAATGAGAAAGTATCATTGTGTAATGTTGAGGCTTTCGATGTTACCTGGTTCTGTCTATTTAGGTTATAAATACAAAATAAAAAATAAAGAATGAAAACTACCTGAGTTCAAAAAAAAACTAAAAAGTTGAAAATAAAACATTTAAAAATATATATAACCGACTTCTACCTATAACTAAAAAGCTAAAAATAATTATAACAAAATACAACTCTAGCAAGTAAATAACAAATTCAATGTTGTTAGGTACCTACCCAGGAAGTAAAAAAATGTAAATATTAAAAGGTGCTCATTCTGTACAATTTAATTACCTACCAATCTAGTATATTTTTGAAGTCGGTGCCAAGCAACAATCAAGTTTGATGAATTAGTAGATAAGTATGCAATGAAGAATTTTAGATTTGCTTGGCACTGGCTTCAAAAATATACTAGATTGGTAGGTAATTAATATGTACAGAATGAGCACTTTTTAATGTTTACATTTTTTACTTCCTGGATAGGTACCTAACAACATTGAATGTGTTATTTATTTGCTAGAGTTTTATTTTGTTACAATTATTTTTCGCTTTTTAGTTATAGGTTGAAGTCGGTTATATTTTTTTAAAAAATGTTTTATTTTCAAATTTTAGTTTTTTTAACTCAGGTAGTTTTCATTCTTTATTTTTTATTTTGTTTGTATAATCTTAATAGACAGGACCAGGTAACATCGAAAGCCTCAACATTACACAATGATACATTTTCATTTAAATTGACAGGTAAATGTTTACGAACAAAATATACTAGTACCCGTTGACTTAATAAGCCCAAAATATATATATGCCTTATGAACCACGCCATGTAACCTTTTTTCAACTTTTTTTGACAACTCTGTATAACTATAGATAATTCCACTCCACCCTATGTACCAACCATCCTGTTTTTATCCTTGCCCACGGACAAGCATAAATTTGGTTGCTGCCTTCTGTAAACTGTAGGACGGAGTAGAATCCATCCCATATTTGCGGAGTCAAATCCGTCCTATATTTCAACCATAGTTGTGGTCTACCCCATGAATTATTTCATTTTTAACATTTTATATTATCGTCCTGTGTAACATCAATTCCTCTCCACACTTTATGTAACTTCTTATGGGCTATAAAATAAATGTTTTTTTAATAACACTGTATAAATATAATTCAACTTCAGTATATATTTCAACCATCCTGTATATGATTTGTTTACGTCCATATCATATAACAGTTTTTTAATCACACTATATAATTTTAATTTCACATATTTTCCAACATTTTTATACCACCAAACGTCCACTCCACTCTATATTCCAACCATCCTGTATATACGGCTAAACGGCCTTACCTATATTTCAATCATCACATAAATGCAACTCCTTCTATCACTTTACTGTGTGATTTTGTTTGCTATAACTAAACATCCTGTGTAAAAACGCATCAAAGAGCAGTTTACAATTTGACATGTCACTGAATTTTCTATTAGGCCGGGAGAATGTGACAACCAAAAGCACCGTCTTCGCAAAATGGAAAAATTTTCATTTAAATAGGTATTTGCCTAGTATACAAACAAAACCTGGTTAGTAGTCATTGATTTAAGGAGCCGAAAATACTATGCTTTACTACCCATATGCTTGAGACGTACGTAGAAAATTTTCAAATTCGCAATTAAAACTTCCAGTTCCTAAAATTCCCGCAGTATTACGTTGGAATTACAATATTTATGAGGAAATGTCATTTCGATGAAATATTTGATAATAATTTTGGAATTTTCAGCGATTTGCTGCAAAACTGCAAGTTGCACGTCGCAGAAAAGTATATGAGATCATCTAGGGATCTTCCTTAATAGATTAAACGTTAAAAAACTATACACATCCATAAGGAGTTTTCGAAAAATCGACCGATATGTTAGAGATATTGGTCGATTTCCATGCACGCATGTTTTCATTCACAAATTTCATCACTTTACCAATAGAATTCTTTTCCAAAATTTGAAGTTTCACTAATCCGGATATATACTCTATTAAACAAGACCATATTCATGCAAAACGGTTCACCACAGGAGAAGAAATCAGGTAACGTACCTACATACAAAAAAAAATAAAATAAAAATAAGCGACGAATTGATAACCTCCTCCTGTTTATAAGTCGGTTAAAAATCAAAGGGAGTCAGGTTTGGTAATGAATTGTCCAGGAGGTCTCTGACAGTTAGCCTATAATGTGGTGGGCAGCCATGTTTTTTGAATATTTTTGGTCTGTCTTCCAATAGGACTACATCTAATAAGATCGATATATCATTCATTAAAAATTCAAGTCTTTTATGAGATAGAAATAGAAGCCAAGGAGCAGTTAAGGGAAAAACTAATAATATTCAAAAAATTGACTCTCCAGTCCAGCACATTATAGGCGAACTGTTAGAGACAATTCATTCCCAAACACTTGGATTGAGAGAACTCTGGCCTCCAAGGTCGCCAGACCCGACTCCCTTTGATTTTTTCTATGGGGACGGGCCAAGCAACTCGTTTATGGGATAGAAATAAAAACCAAGGAGCAGTTAAGAACAACAATAAATGTTGATTTTGAAATAATATGGGATGAGATGCGACTAGAAAGTTTGAACAGAATTTATAACAGATTATTGCAATTTGGTGTATGTATTATTTTTTGTAGTTCTAACCTTGTAAACTACAATCTTAAATTTTATTATGATACTGATTATTTTCCAATAAGTGTGATATATTGTTGGAAAGGGGTTGAAGTAGAGAAGTTTTTGTAATCATTCGAAGTTTTTGATGTGCTTCTTATTTTTTTTTGTAATGTGATAAAGTATTTAACTTAATCACTTTTTTATGGAACCTGGCGATTTGTGGACTCATATCATTTTTTCAATAAATTATTTGTATCGAATACAGAAGAGCAAACAAACATCATAGATTCGATTTAAGTTTATTTGGTAAAGATAGTGTGAAAAATAAAAAAGTTACAATAGTTTAAATGTAAAAATCTGAGAATTAAGGAAAAAAAGTTAAATAAAAAAAAACAAAGACCGTCAGCTATCTAGATATTATATGGGCTACATAATATAGCACATGAGCCTACCTATCTGCCCTCCATGTTTGGCGAACCTTCTACAAAACACCCTGTATAAATATAAATAATGTTTCTAAAATAGGATTCCAAACTTCTGTAGTGTATGGAACTAATTAAACCAAAAAGTCCCTATTAACATGTGCCCTAAAACGTACCCTTAGGAAGTTATATACCCTTAAAAGCGGTCAAAGGAAAGTGTCTTTTTTCTGTTAATGAAAAAACTGTCAAAAATAAATAGAAAAAAAATTATGAGTCTTACATAATTTTTTACATTAAATAACATGTGCTACTCCGTTTTTCGACATGCAAATCAAAAGCGTCCTATTTAGGCTGGTGAAGGGGGTTTTCAGCCTATGATTTGCATGCCGAAAAACCAAGTAGCACATGTCATTTAACGCAAGACGTTATGTAAGCTCCATACATATTTTTATTTATTTTGTCAATAACAGAAGAAAAAAAAACAGTTTTATTTGAGCCCTTTTAAGGGAATATAACTTCGTTAAGGTGGGTGTTATTACACATATTATTAGGGACTTTTTGGTTTACTCTAATGAGTTTTATACACAACAGAAGTTTGGAACTCTATTTTAGAAACACCCTCAATGGCCCAGGCCATTTACGAAAATACGTGCTAAAATTAATAGTAGAATAAAACCAACATTAACGTGTTCTAATGATAAAACATGACTAATTGACATCAATGAATCAGGATTCGGCGCCAGATATCTAGAGAAACTTGGTCTAGGTAGTTCCTGCGACTGAATATAACCTGTTGTGGTTGTAGTAACCGATGAAGACACATGCGATATTGTCGTTACTTTGTCCTCTTCATCACTATCGCTACTAGATCCATCAGTTTTTTTTTCGTTTCAAACTTCCTGCAAAACAAAACGCTTTGATAAAACTTTATGTATTTACTTAATTTTTTACGGTCGAGCAGTTTTGTTCAATTACTTATAAATATTAAAATAAATACTCAGTTGTATTTTTTAGCATTATTTATATCAAGGATCTGTTTTGATTTGTATTTAATTAAACCACAAATATAATTTATGTTTTTTTTCATAATTAATTACTGAAAACGAAACCACTGTTTAGTTAACATTAAATTTATAGATATTGAATCAATAAACTCGCTTTTAATAAAATAATAGTTGTTCTTAATATTTCCCTTCTACATAATGATCCTTCCTTTTCACATCAAACATATGAAAGATAAAATAAAATAAAAATCCTAGCTCCAAGTCCAAAATTAAAATCAGTACATAACTTACCAAAAAACTTTCTAATGTCCATTTTGATAAGATGATGAATGGAGACCCACTCAGAGACTTCACAACTCAACACTGAGATCTTATTATTTAATAAATATAAATCAATATTGACTAACACAGGTAAGCCGGTAGTCTTATATTCGCTTTCCGATTCGCTTGTTTAGCTTGTTTCGTTGATCGCTTCCAATTAAAAAGTGACTCGCTCGCAGCGGCTCACGTCTTTATATACCCAAACGCCCAAACGAACATCATACTAGAATGTACGGTAACATTATATCTGGTCTAGTAATTGCCACCAGATTCCAGAGAGTTCATTGAACAAGCGCCATCCAGCGTCGAGTAGCAACACTAGGTTTTACAAGGATTACAGTCCATTTATTCAACTGTAGGTGTTTCTTATGAACACTTACAGATGGCATTGTCCACAAAACCAATTAAAATTGTATGTTCGTTCATAACAATAAGTTCTAATTTATTAAGGTGTGCCGCATACAAATTATACAACACTCACATGAATGCTGGTGAACGGCTGTCGTATAAAGAAATGCAATGTACACACACACCATCACACTATACTTACCTACATATTTTTACACTGTTTAATGGCCTTGCGTTTTGGCAAATCTGATATAGTCGTGATGAAAATGGCGGCGATTTTAAAACCGGATGTCAAAATCTTAATGTTATTCTGAACATTTCAATACTTTCTACAACATACATTAAACCTTGTGAATTTATTTACGTTTTGTCATGCGATGCCGAATTTATTAATAGGTAAGGAAGTCAATTGCTCGCACTTTGGTCGCTTTGCGGCTAGCTCCATTTGATCTCTAGGGGGGGGGGCAACTGCCCCTCTGCTTCCCCTTGGCGACGCCCTTGTATGTAAAGAAATTTGATAATTGCTCATCATTATCGTCTGTGTCTACATGTAGTTTTGGTATTCCCTTTTGCTAAATTTATTACATAAATTCATATCATGTTAGAAATATAAATGTGTCTGCATAAAATTAATATTTGCATTAAGATTATTTATTTTGAGGATAAAATTTCACAGGTACCAGCCCTTAGCAATTTCTCGAACGGACTCGTCCATCGGGATCACTTTAGAAAGGCCAAATATTTTCAATTATTATATGTATTTTTACTTTAAATTTTGGTCAAACTGAGAAGAGGGGTCTTTAGAGCAACTCTTCTACTTTCCAACCCTGGTTTATTCATAATCATAGGGCCATCCGGTAAAGGAATATGGCCCTTAGAAAAGGTCTTCCATAGGTTTGACTGAAATTCTGCAAAAACAGCTACAATGTTTACTTTTGGACAATACATTGGGTAAAAGATCTACCCTCTCAGTTAATAAGAATGTTTTTACTATAAAATAAAAAATATATAAATATATATTTTTTTGTTATTTCGAGTATAGGTTCCATTTTTTAAGACACCATTGAACAAAATTGAGCGTATAGTAGCTTATTTTATAGGTTTTTCATTTCTCAACTACATTGCCTATAGTTTTCACCGTTTTCACCGGTAGATTTTGTATAAAAGGTAAAAAACTAAATTTTTACGTATTTTTTGGGAAAAAACAAAAACGCTTCCATAAAAAATGTTCAATTTTATGTCAATTAGTCATGTTCTCTGGCATATTTTTGATGTGTAAAGAAAGGATCGATTATGTGTAAGGGAAATGTTAAGAAAAACTATTATTTTATTAAAAGCGAGTTTATTGATTCAATATCTATGAATTTAACGTTAATTAAACAGTGATTACTTTTATGTTTTTTTGGGTAATTACATCACAATAGAAATAAAACGACGTATATTGCAGGAATACCAAACGTTTCAAAGTCTATTCTGACTTCGTTGTCAATGGCTTTATATTTATTAATGTAGATTGCAAAATGAAAATTTGATTTATGACATTTAAAATTGACATTAGAAAATTTGTTGTTTTTAGATATACAGGTAGCACAAAAAATTCTAAAGATCATGAATTATAGTTAACCAGCTTTCAAATTGGAAGAATTTGAAAGAGTTGTCTTTAGAAGATATAAGTGGCGTTCCTAGGTACGACTTTGTTATAAGGTAGCGCATTCGTCAAAAATGCGATCAAAGAATTCTATTGTTTCAGTGATCCCATTAACGTCATAAGGGAAAACCTAGGAAAAACCTTATGAATTATCCCGATATTGGGTTGTTCAAAAGGAGGTTACCATTAATAATTTCTTCCTTAATTGCCGGTAACCAGATACGATTAAATTCTACAGAAGTAGAAGCGATACAATCGTCTTCATTCAAAAGAATTAAGGCAGACACTTTTATTTTTCGTTTTGTGTTATGTTGTTCTTTGTGAAGTGTAGTTGAATTGTCAAATTGTATTTTATGGTCTAGGTCCCAAACATGTTCACAAATTTTTGATTTTTTAAATAGTCGTTTCTTTATGTAATTCTTGTGTTCATTTATTCGTACGTTTAATGGTCTCGATGTTTCTCCACTATCAAATTTATTGCATTCAACTGCAACTGCGTATTCTTGCAATATACGTCGTTTTATTTCTATTGTGGTGTTATTGCCCAAAAAACATAAAAGTAATCAAGAATATGCCACAAACAACGTTTAGAAGACAACTATACAGTGGTTTCGTTTTCAGTAATTAATTATGAAAACAAAACATACATTATATTTGTGGTTTACTTAAATACAAATTAAAACAGATCCTTGATATAAATAAAGCTAAACAATACAACTGAGTATTTATTTTAATATTTACAAGTAATTAAACAAAACTGCTCGCCCGTAAAAATTTAATTAATTACATAAAGTTTTATCAAAGCGTTTTGTTTTTCCGTAAGTTTAAAACGAAAAAAAACTACCTAGACCAAGTTCCTCTAGATATCTGGCGCCGAATCCTGATTCATTGATGGATAACTCAGATGACTGCAATGAAAATGATATCAGGCGATATATTGGACGGGCACACATGTTATCAACTGAAATGAAGAAGGAATAGATTGAAAACTGTTGGTCCCCTTCCGCTACCTATAACTTTGCGGAAGATGCAAAACATTTAAAGAGAAAATTTAATTATTCTTGGTTGGAAACATACTCTCCATGGTTGGTATATTCCAGGCGCCAGAAAGGAGCATTTTGTAAATATTGTACGTTGTTTCCACCAAATCCAAATTCATTTAGAGGCACATTGGGATCATTTACTATAAAGCCCTTTTGTAAGTTCAAAGATATTCACGAGCAGTGCAAAAAGCATATTGAAACCCACTGCATTGAAAGCTGCTAAATCTTTTCTCGAAAGTGTGCCTGCCGATTTACAGCTGAACAAATATTCCCAGGGAATTATTGAAGAAAATCGCAAAATTATAAAATCTGTTATTTCCTGCATTACGTTTTGCGGGTCACACGACTTAGTACTGAGAGGTAAACATTATGGTGAAGGTATTCTCGAGGATTTATACAGGCTGCGAATTGACGCGGGAGATTTGATTTTAAAGAAACACATTGCGCAAGAGAAAATGATATTCAAAATGAAATTATTGGTATTTGCGTTATTAAGGCTGATATTATGAAAAAAGTGAAAGAAGCAGCAGCATATAGTGTGCTAGCAGACGAAACAGCTGATATTTCTGGCACTGAACAACTATCGATTGGGATGCCATATTTTGATGAAGAAACACAGGAAGTCCAAGAAATGTTTGTAGGATTCATTGAGCTAAAAGATTTGGATGCGAAATCGAATGCACATAGCATAGATGAATTTTTGGCAAAAGCAGATCTGAATATAAATAATTCTGGAAGCCTTAGCGAGCGGTTACACCGGATGCAAATTCGTACGAAATTTATTCGTACGTATTCGTAAGAAATTTGTTCGTAACAATACGTACGAACAGGGTGGTTACATTGGACGCAAGGAAGTAGTACAAATTGCTGCATATAGTTCTTATTGTTGAAGTGCAATGGATTCAGCTACAGACTCTTACCTGTTGGAAACGCCTTTAATAAAATTTCTATTACTGCAAAACAGAAGACGCTGCTGGCTAGACGACTATTTTTTATCTATAGCTGGAAACGGAGAATTTGGAAGATCTTATGAAGAACTTAGGAAAAATGATCAAACATTTTTTGGTTATATTAGAATGACGCAATCTACGTTTGATTATATATTAAAAGTTGTCGAATGTAAACTTAAAAAATACTGTAACTTTCGCGAATGCATTTCACCATAAGAAAAATTGATTGTAACATTAGGGTAAGTAAAATAACTTTTTACTAAACAGGGGTTTATTCAAATTTAATTTATAATCGTACAAAAAAATATTCATTAAGGGTTAGGTTGGAACTGAGAAAAATATTCTGTTGCCGTTTGTGAAGTTTTTTTTGTGCCTTTTCCACATAGTTCAATGCATAATTACTTCTGGGATTATTGATTGGTTGGACTGATTCATTTGAAAAATCCGTCGAAGTGCAAGTATATGCCGGTGAAGGTGTTGGAATTGACACATACTGACTGGATGTTTCTGTAAATTCCTTTTGGGGAATGTATTGATTTCGGTCTAATGCTTCATATCCGTGCATTAGTAATTCTTGAAATTTTGTTCTAATAAATAATTTTCTATGCGTTAGTAGCTCTCTCAAGTAAGGAACGAGGCTTAGGGCGAAATAATAAGCATTATCCTGCTGTTGCTGGTGTTGTTGACAACCCTTCTGTAGATGGCTCAATTTTTTTTCTTCAATTGCCAGTAATTTGTGCAATGTGAAATCTTTAATAATCTTAATTTTTTGTAGTGGAGTGCTTGTCTCTTGTGAAACAGTCTCAATTAAAGGTCGTTTACTGCTTGTGAACTGTGTAATAGAAGGCGAAGCATTTTCTATTTCTGAGTTCCTTTCTGTGTATTGTTCATCATTACTGGTGTCTGCTAATTCCGGTGGTACGTTTTCTTCAGCCTCTTCAAAAGTGTAATCTTGTATTATATTTGGAATATTTCCAGCTACTTCTCGGGGTAGAAACTGGTCTTTTATAAAAAGCATGTTTTCGGAAAATTGCCATTTGGAGGCTGTGTCCTCATTACTACCACCACTTCTTTTTTCGCGTAATTTAGCAAGCTCTTTTCTAAAAGTGTCTCTTACTCCCCTCCACTTCTGACGAACTTCGCCATCTGTAACAAAATATTGAATAAAGAATGTTGAACTTATTCTATTTTATTGGTACTTTTTATTTCTTTTCATTGTTAATCATTTTAGACTATTTTGCTACTGGCCTTTCTTTCCAATCTTTGGCTTTCTCATTTCGAATGTCACACACAACAATTAGACAAGCTGTTTATGAAACCTGTGAGGCCATATGACATACTTTGTATGAAAAACATATGCCTTTTCCAACTGAAGCAATGTTTTTATCAGTTGCACATGAATTTTATACGAAATGGAAGTTTCCTAATTGCATCGGAGTCATTAACGGCAAGCATATCAGAATCAAATGTCCCGCCAATTTAGGATCTTATTATTTTAATTATAAACAGTACTTTTCTATAGTGTTACAAGGTTTGGTAGACGCTAATTACAGATTTATAAGTATTCATATAGGAAGCTACGGGAAACAAAGTGACGGTGGAATATTTGCAGATACATCATTGTACACCATCATCTCGAACAAGGTACTTTTATATTCCTGCACCAAAGGTCCTACCTAATACAGAGATTATTATACCACATGTTTTAGTAGGAGAAGCAGCATATCCTTTAAAGACCTATTTAATGAGACCATTTTCAGGACAACACTTGTCTCCAGAGCAAAAAATTTTTAATCATAGCCTTTCTCGAGCTAGACGTCTTGTTGAATGTACTTTTGGTATCATAACTGGAACATGGAGAATTCTAAAAACCGAAATTGAAATTGATTCTGACAAAGTTGATTTAATTGTAAAGAAGGTACTCCATATGTTTTGGAAAACACTAGAACTGAACAAATTCAAAACAAAAACACCGGACGACGATGTTTTAATAGATCTACTGATGCAGCTTACGATATTCGGAACAAATTTGTACAATATTTTAATCATGTTATTTAAAATAAATAGGAATATCTGAATAAATAAATAGCCTTACTTTAAATTGTTATTGAAATATAGATATTCAAAATGTAACATATCTAATAAAAATTTAACTATATATATTTAATAAAAATTACGTACCTGTTACCTGTGCTACTTCCCTCCATATTTTTTTGTTTTATTCCCTATTATGGTATTGTTTAGACTTTTGATCCCACAAAGACCGCCTTTCTTCCACAAGTGCAATTAATTTTTCAATATCCATGATGCTCTCTTTAAATTCGTACGACTAACTGTCGAAAAAACAAAATATTTTGTTCGCATCAGAACAGTCGTACGAATTCGTGAGACGCCGTACAAATTAGTCGTATTCACTGTAACTGCGTGTACTTCGGCATACGTATTTGTTCACTTTTGATGAATTCGTACGAGTTCGCATGAATTCCTACGAACTAGTTTTCATACGAATTCGCATCCACTGTAACCGCAGCCTTACAAACATTACCTCAGAAAGGAAATAGTGCAACTCGGAAAAGTGCCTTTCAACTGCATGCGGCTACTTCCAGGATTTCTTTCATTCTCGGGATTATGTTGGTAGCCAAATTCTCGGCTTTGCTGGAACCCGTTGTCAACGAACTCCAATCTGTAGCTTTGGATGTGGTCAAAGTCTCGGAACAAGTTAAAAGGATTTTACTTTTAATTAAAAACCACCGTGAAAATCCGGAAAAAGGGACAGACGAAATTATATTACTGCTGTTGCGGAGAAAGTCGGACTGGAGAAGGACATTACATCAATGCAGCGTATTACGGGGAAACAACGTCATAGAAGCAATCATCCAGCAGGAAGCCCTTCAGAATACTGGAAGGGGTCTTTAGTAATACTATACTTGGATTCAATTATCACCTCCCTTGAAGTACGTTTTGCTGAAGAAAATACGCCATCATTCGCATTATCTAAGTTACACCTGGCGCAGATGCAAAAGATGACAACTGAAAATCTGAAACAAACTTGTGAATCTATTGCCCAGTTGTATGATTTACCGAACATAAAGAGTGAAATCGAACTTTGGCAGCAATTGTGGCACGATAGGCTTAATCTAACAAATCTAACAGTTACTGATGTCCTAAAAGAAACAAATTCTTTCTTTCCCGAAACAGAAAAAGCATTGAAAAGTAGTAGAGCGATCCTATAGCAGCCTCAGAAGACTAAAAACATGGCTAAGAAGCACCATGGCAGAAAATCGCCTTAATGGTCTGGCCATGATGAGTGTACACAGAGGTATAATAAATAAAAACCTAAATAATTTTAATGATAAAGTGGTTGAAAGTTTTGCAAAAAATCCCCGCAGGTTATGTTTTAATTAAATATTATTTTTGTTAAAATAAATAATATTTATTACGGTGTTTAAAAGTTTGATTTAGTTACTCTGCTGTCGAGGGCTTGTGAAGTATTATACATTGATATTAGAACCGTTCTTATTACAATCGTCATCAAGTCAAAGACTTCCAAAGTGTAAAGCTTTATGCGTTCATATTTTTTATCCTCCATAATATTGCCCCATTGCCCCCCCTCCCCATATATATATATATATATATATATATATATATATATATATATATATATATATAATAACAACCAAGATTATGTCGACAGTGCAGCGTCGAACTACTGGTTGATCTCTGGTCATATGTTCCCTGAAACGGAAGGCTTTATATTGGCAATCCAAGATCAAGTAATTCCAACTAAGAACTACCTAAAGTACATGGTTAAAGACCCTTCTATTAACAACGATAGATGCAAGTACGGTTGCCAAACATCTGGATCTATCTAGCATATCACAGGAGGTTGTCAAGCGTTCGCTGCAACTGAATACAAAGAACGACACGATGCTGTGGCAAAAATACTTCACCAGGAACTAGCACTGAAACATGAATTATCACAGTCGGTAAGATTACCATAGTATAAATATAAACCAGAATCTGTTTTAGAAAATAACAACTACAAGCTGTACTGGGACCGCAGAAAACTGACCGATCGATCTGTTGCTCACAATAGATCAGATATAGTTTTGGTAGATAAAGTCTCTCGGAGAATAACTTTAATTGACATAGCAATTCCTAACAACAATAATATAAATATCAAGCAGGCTGAGAAAATAACCAAATATAGAGATTTGGAATTTCAAATAAAGACTCAGTGGAACATGAACAACACACGAACTGTACCAATTGTTATATCAACGACAGGACTAGTCCCAAAACATCTATTAAACAATTTAAAATACCTCGGTCTGGACGAACATCTTTACAAACAAATGCAAAAAGGCGTCTTTTTAGGGACAGCTCGGACGGTCAGGAAATTCATGGGAAACTGCCGCCACGACTCCATCCACGGGCCTGAAAACCTGGCAAGTGCTCCCACAGAGCTGAACCCCTTTGATATCTAGGATATCTGGGGTCTAGTGAATTTTCCCCTAAAGGCACTCATACCATGCCTTAGAGGGAGTGTGATGCCATACATTGTATGGTCAAGTCGGGATGATAATAATAAAGCGTCTTTATTATTTCATCCATGTAATACATATATCTATACAGCATGCACATACATAAATCTATACAGTATACACATACATAGCAAAACAAAAGGCGGAGTTTAGCCTACGGCTAATCTTCCACTCAACCCTAAACAAAACAAGTTTCTTCACAAAATATTTATTACAAAAGTAGGTAATTGTGGCAATTGAACATTAGGAAAGTATTGACATTGACAAACTACATTAAGACTATTTAAAAACAAAAGTGTCGTTAAACAAGAACTTTTTAATTTTCTTTTGAAAACCAAGTAAAGTTGTATCATCTAAATTTTCCATAATAATTTTGTTATACATTTTAACTGCGTTAAATGAGAAAGACCGCTGAAACATGACTGATGAATGTCTAGGGACATATAAAAGTTTGCTGAATCTAGTAGGTCTATTGTGAATTTGATTAGCATAAACTATTTTTTCCCAAAGATAATCCGGTTTTCTCGTGTGAATAATACGATGGATAAATTTAAAATGATATTGCCAAGTCTTTTTCATTGTTAACCAGTTTATCTCTATTAGTTTTTGACTTATATGGTCAAATTTGCGAAGTGCGCAACAAGTCTACAACAGGTATTTTGTACTTTTTGAATTCTTTTCTTTGTAAACTCAGTTAGGTACGGATAGTACACTGTATAACAGTAATAGAAGATTGGCAAAACAAATGTTTCACACATTTTTTTTGAAGTTTAAAATTGACTTGTTTGTATAGAGTAGTTTTAAAACAACGAATGACTTTTTAAATAACTGGTTAACATGCGTCCTAAATCTTAAGTAACGATCAAACGTGATACCTAAAATTTTTGCTTCGTCTACAATAGAAATTAATTCATTTCCCATTTTTATTGTAATTTTTTCTTTGAGGTAACTATAGTATTTATTTGACGTGAACAATAAACATTTTCACTTTTGTATATATTATCAGTTGGGAAACATGAATAATTAGTGAAATAAAGAAATGCAGTTGAACTCAACTAACAATTCCTTTCTTTCTTTTTAGGTATTCAAGTCAAGAACTACAAAATTATCAACAAACAAAAGCGTCAGAACCCATCTTCGAAACAAAATGGAAAAGGATTAATGCAAACTACAGTTGGATTCACAAAACTGTAGGTAACGAAGTTAATACATTCAAATGTAGTGACTGTCCTTTTGAGAGTGAACTTAAGGCAAACCTAAAAACACATGTTTTAAAACACAAAAGTTTAGACGAGGTTAAAACATTCAAATGTGTCAATTGTTCTTATGTGACTAAATGGAAGAGTAGACTACAAAAACATGCTTTAAAACACAAATCTTTAAGCGATGTTAATGCATTTAAATGTAGTGATTGCCCTTATGAAACGAAATATAAGTCGGCCTTAAAAACTCATTTGTTAAATCATACAAGTTTAAACGAGATTAATACATTTAAATGTGCTCAATGCCCTTATGAAGCAAAGCAGAAGGGAAACTTACAAACACATATTTTAAAACACAAACGTTTAAACGATGTTAATACATTTAAATGTGCTGATTGTTCTTTTGAGGCTAAATTGAAGTGGAGTCTACAACGACATTCTTTAAAACACAAATTTATAAGCGATGTGAATACATTTAAGTGTACTAAATGCCCTTATGAAACGAAATATAAGTCGGCATTAAAAACTCATTTGTTAAAACATACAAGTTTAAACGAAGTTAATACATTTAAATGTGCTCAATGCCCTTATGAGGCAAAGCAGAAGGGAACCTTACAAACACATATTTTAAAACACAAAAGTTTAAACGAGGTTAATACATTCAAATGTGCCGAATGTCCTTATGAGGCTAAGCTTAAGGGAAACTTAATAGCGCACCTTTTAAGACATAAAAGATCAAGTGAAGTTAACATTTAAATGTAACGAATGTCCTTATGAAAGAACATATATGGTAACCTTAAAAACATATGTTTTAAAACATACATCTGAAGCAAGATCAGTACATTTAAATATACTGAACTTCCTTATGTGTCTAAGCATAAGGGAAACTTACAAATGCATCTTTGAAAAAACACAAAAGTGCAGTTAACACATTTAAATATGACGACAAAATATAAGAGGAGCTTAAAAAGACATGTTTTAAAACAAAATTTTAAAGGTTAATACTTTCAAATGTACTGAATACCCGAATGAAAATAAACGTAAGGGAAACATACAAACTCATGAAAGCGAAAAAGGATGTTAATTCATTCTAATGTGTTGAAGGTCCGTAAGAAACGAAAGTGTACTTTCAAAACCCGTTAAAAAGACGATCATTAAGCGAAGTCAATATTTTTAAATAAATCGAATATTATTTTGCAAATTTTATGTATCTATATAAATATAAAAATGTATGTGAAGATAACCACAGTTGGATAAATCCAGTTTAAATAATGTTGAAAAGCACTAGTAAAAATTTCAAATAGATTATATTCGTAATCAAAAAATAATGTTGTACTAAAAATTTCAACGTAAAATATAGTGGGACTGAAATAGAATACCTCAAATTTCTATGGAATATTATTCTTTATTTAATTATTTATTAACCAGATAACAAAATTACATAGTAATGCAGTGACATATTGCTACATCCAGGTGAATGTAAGACAGTACCTGTGCCCTAGTCCGGCAACATATAAACTAAAACTTTTAACAGAAACTTAAAGCTAATTGAAAATTAGAAGTGATTGATTGCAAAAAAAATTTGGTCTAAAATTTAACATTTGAAAAGTAATTACGTGAAATTTTAAAAATGGTATTTAAATGGAGTTGGACTTTATAGAAAGAGAAGAAAAAGTAATGACACGATATTTCAACTAATATTTTGACTCTTTGCTTGTCTTGGTCATTTAAATCCTTTGTTAAACATCAGTAGCATTATATAAAGCCCTTTTTTACCGACTTCTAAACTTGCTTTGGGTTTTATACTATATTTTTTCCTCGTGCCACTATTTCCACTAACGAGATTTCCATCAAAAACTAAAAGGAATGAAGTAAGATTTTATAGTTATAGCTTTAATTAAATAGACTAAGATAATAATTGTTAGTGATAATTTTAATAATTCCTTTCTGTAAATTTACAAGTGGTTTGGGAGCTGATTCATATGCAGAACCTGTGTGCAATTAAAGCTATTAAACATACCATGATAGATTATTAACAAAGTGTATATTTGTTATTGTTTGTAAATTAGAAAATCCATACAATAAATATCGAATTCTATTAGGAATCATTTTATTTTGTAGGTTCTATTTCATATTTCGATGAAGTGTTATACCTACATATTTGGCAATTTCAACAGTGTGAGCTCATTATTTCCTAATTTAATTTGTACTTGATTTGGCAACATGTCTTTGTAGCTAGAAAATGATAAGTAGACAGATTTGCTAACATTCAAAATAATTTTGTTATATACAATGTAGTATTGAAAGTAAATCGTTAACATATATCTAGAATAACAGTGGTCCATAAATTAATTATATTTATAATCAAAATGATAACAACTTTTATTAAACAATTAAGTAAGACTGATTTACTCAAAGCAAATATAGAATTTCTTCCAAAAACAAAAGAATTTTTTAAATTTTTTATGTTTTATAGTTATCGTTTGTTTATTATTTATTGTTTAGTTTAGTTTACAAATTAGTTTTACAATTGATTAGTTTTACAGTTTACAGGTTACAGTACTCATAAAAATTATAATTACTACTATATGTTATATTAAAAAATATTAAAGTATGCCTGTGCATTCTTATTTTATAATAGAAAATAGTTATAATTGATTATTATAATTTGTTTCTATATTCATTTTCAGGCAAGTCAGCCGTAGAAATCTGTGTTGCTGTCTATCCTTTATGGCAATATACAGGTCTTTCATTTTAAAACTAGCCACCCAAAATAACTTTTAAAATAACTTTAAAAGAAAATGACAAAAAATCCGTTAATTTATATTTAAGTGTGGACACATTTTCCACCTATCGTTCACCCTGCAGTTTCAACCACTAAGTGGGGATGAAATATCACTTCTACAAGTTTAAATACAAAGGGGTATCATGTGATACCTCTTTTTAAATATCTCTTTTTTGTAATCTTTTGACACATGGCAATACCGGAACTATTGACATATATTACATATACCCCGACATGCATACATACATATACGGGGCTTTCACTTCAACACTAGCCACCCAAAATAACTTTCAAAATTTATAATTACCTGGAGGGAACACATTTTGCACGTATGGGTCACCCTGCACTTTCAACCCCTAAGCGTGGGTGATTACCACTTCGTTTAAATACAAAGGGGTATCATGAGATACCTCTTTTTAAATATCTCTTATTTGCCAATCTCGTGACACGTCATTTTTTAGAGTTTCAAATGAAAATAATTACCCACTATTCTACTTCTAAGTTCAGAAATATCGGAGTCCCCATAAAAAAATGTCAAGCTGTGTTAGGTCGGGTGATCTTGCTGTTAATTCTAGAGCGTTCCTTGTTCCAATCCATTTATCTGGAAATGGAGGTGCTCCGGACTGTTGGAAAAATAGGTTTCTTTCGTCTAGCAACAAAGTTCCATCTTGATCTATTTGGTTTTCTAAAGATTCGGTACTAAGGGGAGTTATCACATTTTCTAATAAGTCCAAATACGATTCCCCAGTTATATTTTCTATCACGTATAAAGGACCAATAATTTTACTTCCGAGAATTTCATAACATACGTTAATTTTAGTAGTTTAGGAGAAAATTGCTGTGATATGATAGAGGCAGAAATCCGGAGTGATATTATTAGGGTATCCGTATATTATATATACGGAACCCTAAAAAGGGATTTCAAAATTTCTTATATAAAAAGTTTAAAATTTGCAGTTTTATGTCAAATTAGAAACTATAAAAAGCAAGAACTGACAGCAGGTAGAGAGAGTCTAAATTTGCAAGTGTAAGGGTAAACTTGTAAGAAAGTATAAAGTAATGGCGTTTGTTAAAAAGTCAAAAAGTTCATCAATTCAAAGTTTGATAAAAGTAATAGTAATTTGAACAAAAATAACTGTATGCAAAGATAGTGGGGACAAAAAAGTACTAGTAAATGGTATTGTACTAACATTCAACATCAAATACACATCAGAAATTGACATCAAGTACGAAATCCAGTTTTGGGAAGTTGATAGCAGATAGAAATTTAAATTGGGAACCAACATAATTTGGCAGTAAAGTAAATCCAGCAGCAAATGTAATTGGTAAAAAATAGCAGAGTCCTATTGGTAAAAGGAACCATTTAGCAGTCGATAACAAGGTGAACATCAGTCACCATTAAATGCAATCTGAGGGAGTAAAGTGAATGCACTTTGTTGAAAGGTGAAAAGTGCATCAGGTATTTACATTTGAAGTATTTGAACTAATTATTGGTTTGATTTGTTTTTTTTTTTCGTTAATGTTGTGATTTTGTTTGTTGTTTATGTTAATTTGAAGCATTTGAAATGTTAATAATAGATAATAATAAAAATTTTGATCGTTTTATTATTGATAAATGGTCAATTGGCGCATGCAAATTTTAAAGAAAGGAGCTGGAGCAGTATATTCAAAGGTAAAAAAAAAATGTGTGGAGTTTTTACCGAGTGGACAATTTTGAAAAGAAAATAAATAAAGTCCAAACATCACCACAAAGTAAAAATTCCATAACAATATACATATTATAAATTGGGAATCATGAATAATTAGTGAAATAAAGAAATGCAGTGGAACTATGCAGCTAACAATTCCTTTCTTTCTTTATAGGTATTCAAGTCAAGATCTGCAAAATTATCAACAAATAACAACGTCAGAACGCATCTTCGAAAGAAAGTTGAAAAGGATTAATGCAAAATATAACTGGATTCCCAAAATTGTAGGGAACGAACTTAATACATTCAAATGTAGTGAATGTCCTTTTGAGAGTAAACGTAAGAGCAACCTACAAACACATGTTTTAAAACACAAAAGTTTAAACGAGGTTAAAACATTCAAATGTCCTGATTGTTCTTATGAGGCTAAAGTGAAGGGAAGACTACAAATACATGCTTTAAAACACAAATCTTTAAGCGAAGTTAATACATTTAAATGCACTGTATGCCCTTATGAAACGAAATATAAGTCGGCCTTGAAAACTCATTTTTTATATCATAAAAGTTTGGACGAAGTTAATACATTTAAATGTGCTCAATGCCCTTATGAAGCAAAGCAGAAGGGAAACTTACAAACACATATTTTAAAACACAAATCTTTAAGATATATTAATACATTTAGATGTGTCAAATGTTCTTATGAAACGATATATCAATCATATCTAAAAAAACATGTTTTAAAACATGAAAGTTTAAGTTATACTAATGCATTTAAATGTACTGAATGCCGTTATGAAGCGAAATATAAAAGCGTCTTAAAAACTCATATCTTAAAACATAAAAGTTTAAACGAGGTTAATACATTCAAATGTACTGAATGTCCTTATGAGGCTAAGCTTAAGGGAAACTTAAACGCGCACCTTTTAAGACATAAAAGATTAAGTAACATTAACATTTAAATGTAATGAATGTCCTTATGAAAGAACATATAAGATAACCTTATAAACACATGTTTTAAAACATACAACCTAAAGGAAGGTCAGTGCATTTAAATGTACTACTGAACTTCCTTATGTGTCTAAACATAAGGGAAACAAATTTAAATTGTGTTCAAATCAGTTAACCACAAATAAGGCCGAGACAGTAAAAAGCATCAATCTAACTAGTACAAGAAAGTACACTAGGACTTTGAATTTGATCCTGACAGTTGTTTAGAATTTCTCTATATTATCAAAGGAACGTTATAGACATTATTGAAAAGTGGTGCGAAAATGTGTTCAAATCAGTTAACAACAAATAAAGCCGAGACAGTACTTTTAAAACACACGAAAGTGCAGTTAACACTTTTAAATGTGACGAATGTCCTTATGAGATAAAATATAAGAGGAGTGTAAAAAGACATGTTTTAAAACATAGAATTTTAGAGGCGGTTAATCCTTTCAAATGTACTGAATGTCCGTATGAAAATAAACGTAAGGGAAACACACAAACTCTTTTTTGGAACATGAAAGTCAACATTTTTAAATCAACAGAACATTATTTTGCATATTTTATGTATCTTTATAAATATAAAAATTTATGTGAAGATAACTAATAGATTCTATCGTAATCAAAAAACAATGTTGTACAAAAAATTACATTGTAAAATATATTACGTGAAAATTTCGATCTAAAAATTAACCTTTGAAAAGGATGTATATACATTTAAATGTACTGAATGTCGTTATGAAAGGAAATATAAGAACTCCTTAAAATATTATTTGTTAATACATAAAAGTTTTAAGGAGGTTAATACATTTAAATGTTCTGAATGTCCTTATAAGGCAAAGCATAAGGGAAACTTACAAACACATTTTAAAACACAAAAGTATAAACGAGATTAATAGATTCAAATGTGCTAAATGTCCTTATGAGGCTGAATTGAAATACCTCCAATTTCTACAAAACAAACGAATATTATTATTTATCGTATTATTTATTAAGCAGATACAAAATTACATAGTAATGCAGAGACATATAAGTGCATCCAGGTGAATGTAAGGGAGTACCTGTTCGCTGGTCCGGCAACATATATGCTAAAGCTTATCTTATAACTGAGACTTAAATCATATTAATAATTGGAAGTCATGACATGAAAATTTTGATCTAAAAAATTAAAATTTAAAAAGTTAATTACTTGAGATTAAAAAATGGTGCTTAAATGGAAGTGGACTTTACAGAAAGAGAAGACCGACTTCTAAACTTGCTTTGGGCTTTATACTATATATATATTTTCCTGGTTCCACTATTTCCACTAACGAGACTTCCATCAAAAATTAAAACTAATGTAGCAAGATTTTATATTTATAGCTTTAATTAAATAGACTATTATAATTCTTGTAAGTTTTAACTTTAATAATTCTTTTCTGTAGATATACAATTGGTTTGAGTGCTGATTCATATGCAAAACCTCATACCTCTATGTCATATGTTGCCAAGCTATTAATTATACCATGATACCTTGATAACAAAACTCTATTTTTGTAACTTAGAAAATACAAACAATACATTTTTGAACCTTGTGAAGCTCATTACTTCCTATTTTAATTTTTACTTGATTGCAGCTAGAAAATATTAAATGGAAAAATTTGCTGACGTTTAAAGTTAGTTGGTTCATACTTAACCATTTTTCTATTATTTCCAGAAACAAATTAATAGTGCGTACAGTTTCAGACTATCAAATCTGAGAACTTGCGACAGCAGTGTCATCAGCATAGGCAATTATGTTGTTACAAGACATTATTGAAAGTTAATCGTTAACATACAGACATAGAACATAGATCAAGGATAACAAAGGTCCTAAAACAATTTTGTTTATAATAATAATAATACATATAAAGAAACTTTACGCCACCCACGAGAAATTAACAGAACTTATTAATGACATAATTATCTACCCACACAAGATGCCTAGTTTCCTTCCGCATGGTACTACTTACCTCTTACCAAAGGATAACCTAGGTACACAGGACCTGGCAAAGTGCCTCTCAACCTTATACAAACTTATAACGTCGTGCATTAATCATCGCCTTTTCAGACATTGTGAGCTGAACAACATAATTACCGAACAAAAAAAGGGATGCGCCAAAAATTCGATGGGGTGCAAAGAACAACTAATAATTGATTTCGTTGTCTGCAACCAAGCCCACGCCAAACGACGAAACCTCTATATGTCATATGTGGGCTATAAAAAGGCCTTTGATTCAGTTACACATGATTGGCTCATTCAGGTGCTGAAACTCTATGAAGTAAATAATCATATTGTTAACTTTTTAGAACATTACTTTTATGTTTTTTTGGGCAATAACACCACAATAGAAATAAAACGACGTATATTGCAGGAATACCAAACGTTTTTTAGAAGACAACATGTCATGACTACTTGGCAAACCAAAATCTTTCTGAATGAAGCCGACTGTTCGATACAAACCGACTCTATCCCAATAAGAAGGGGTATATTCCAGGGAGACTCTCTTAGCCCGCTAACTGAACTCGACTAACTTTGGGTTCAGTCTCAAGCTCAACAACGTACAAACTTTGAAGCATGGACGACTTAATGTTGATGGCAGCTACGAAACAACAGCTGCATGATATGCTTAAAATAGTAGAAGGGTTCTCTAGTGACATCCATATGCAATTTGGCCTAGACAAATGCCGAATTATTAATATAGTTAATGGCAAAATACAGCACCTCAATTGAATCCAAGCAGGAAAGCTATACTTACAAATACCTTGGAATAAAGCAGGCTCAACGAGATGACCACACCACCATGAAAAAGGACCTAAAACAACAGAGTTTTATAGAAGGGTAAGACGACTGCTGAAGACCAAACTTAACAGTAAAAATTTGTGTTAGGCTATTAATACCTACGCGTGTTCAGTGCTTAGTTACTATCAACAACGACAGATGCAGATATGGTTGCCAAACATCTGAACCTATCCAGCATATTACAGGAGATTGCCAAGCGTTCGGTGCAACAGAATACAAAGAACGACACGATGCTGTGGCAAAAATACTGCAGCAGGAACTAGCGCTGAAACTTGAGCTATCACAGTCGGTAAGAACACCCTACTATATATATAAACCAGAATCCATTTTAGAAAATAATAACTACAAACTGTACTGGGACCGCACGATCAAGTTTGATGAATTACTAGATAAGTATGCAATGAAGGATTTTAGATTTGCTTGGCACTGGCTTCAAAAATATACTAGATTGGTAGGTAATTAATTTGTACAGAATGAGCACCTTTTAATATTTACATTTTTTTACTTCCTGGGTAGGTACCTAACAACACTGAATTTGTTATTTATTTGCTAGAGTTGTATTTTGTTATAATTAGCTTTTTAGTTATAGGTAGAAGTCGGTTATATTTTTTTTAAAAAATGTTTTATTTTATATTTCAGGTGGCTTTGGATTTTTACGACTTAGATTTAATAAAATTTAACTATCGTGAGATTTACTTTCAATCGTCAGATCTGACAACTCCGCGACAAATGCTAAACATCTGTTTTGCCCTTCCTTTAGTAAAACGGAGCAAAAAATCGCGGAACCAATCAGCATTTAGCCTGTACCTTGGTCACACTCTTCTTATACGCACTCTGCCCGATTGAGGTGTAGCCTAGAAACGTACAATACTGCTGCTTTGCTTCGGCGTTCGGTATCCGAATTCGTGTCGAAAATACATCCATCAATAAGACTCCTAATATGTGTCCATTGATTCAAGTCCATGTTGATCTACCCATTTCTACCGAGTGATCAATATCAAGTGTCCTGAGTTGGCAACCCGCTTTTCCATACTTTTGGGGATTTTTCAGTTCTTCTATTGTAGACTCTTGAAGTACGACGACTGAGTTCGAGATGTTAAGTGTCAACACGGCATTGTGATATTTAGCGGGCTTTTGACTAGGTTTATTTCTTCGTATTTATTCATTATTCTCTATACGCCTTTTTATTGTATATAAAAATGTCTTTTTCAAGACAACTTAATGCCATTTTCGGTGCAAATGAATACTTTTATTGTAATAGCACATTTTCGTAGTGCTATACTAAATGACGATGGGTCATGGACGTATTCGCTACAGTCGTGTTTTGAACAGTTTATTACAAAATATCCTCATTATAGAAACTTCTATGGAAAACACCTAAATTGTCACGAGATTTGAAGAGACTGGGTTTTTAGTAAAATGTAAACCTGAAAAGGCGGCAACGGTATTAACACAAGATGTCACCGATGATGTACGGGACAGAACTGAAAATAGTCCGAATAAGTCTATGAGAAAATTAGCAGCTCAAACAGGTAAGAATAGTACTTGTTTCTTCAATTAATATTTTATATATAACTTTTGTAATTGTAGGTCTTTCTTATGGAAATCCACAAACAGCATTGAAAAAGAAATTACTTATGTATCGTTACAAAATTGCGGTACATCAACACTTGCGGCACAATATTATGAACATCGCCAAAATTATTGTTTATGGTTTAACGAAACAATTAATAATGAAGATTTGGGTATGGGTAGCAATGTCAAAGAGATTATAGGGCCAATATTTTTTTATAACACTGTAAATGCAGTAACAGAGAGAGAAAAAGTTGGAACCATTTATTAACAATTTACATGATGATGAATTAACAGATGGTTATTTCCAACAAGATGGAGCTCCAGTGCATACTGCAGGTGCCACAATAGGTTTTTTGGAACAGTATAACCGGCCTATTTCCACAAATTGTTGGCCAACTAATTCACCAGATTTAACGCCCTCAGATTTTTTCTTTAGGGATATTTAAAAAACTGAGTGTTTCAAAATCGCTTACATAATGTAAATGAAATCGAAGCAGCAATTAATGAAGAATTAAATAATATATCTGCAGAAATGTTATAAAATATCTTTACTAATATGAGAACACGTATCAATTTATCCATAGAAAACAATGGAGGTCAACATTTGTTGTAAAAAGTAAAATATAGTTTACACTAAAATATATTTCTGCTAAAAAAATTGTTAACAAATAGTTTTTGATCTGTTGCCTTCTTTTTTAATACACTTTTATTAGGTCGATCTGTACGTATGTATCTATCTATGTAACGGAAACTTTCAACGTAATTTTCACCAACTTAAAGAAGTTCAATTAAGTTGAAATTTGGCACACGTGTAAAGGCCGATGACAATACAATTCTTTAAGTTGAATTTTTCCGTTTGTTGTCTTTTTGACACTGTTCTTGCCTAAATACATATTCGTCTATTAACTACTGCCATCTAGTTGGCAGTAGTAGAACTTCCTGCTATGAAATGGAAAGGTTTGCAAACATGAAGTCAACTTTTTAATATAAATACTAAAGACATGCTTATGAGACTAAAAAAAAAGAAAGTTTTCTGCTTTTTAGTTCGGTTAGCTATTAAAGCGTATACTTTTAGTTTTTTAAACTATAATTATTTTTATAGATACCTTTATTAATAAAAGATGACACGGAGTATACTGATATTTAAACAAATATTTTCTCATAACCATGTTCATTTTTTTTATTATTTAACCAGCAGTATAAATGTTATTAATTAAATTAGTCATGCTACTCAAATTGACAGGTATATCTACCTGTATGTAAGACTGGTTAAATTTTAACCTGAGTTAAAAATCTTATATATATATATATATATATATATATATATATATAATATATATATAATAACAAATATATAGAAACCCACTCTTTTAGTTCTATCTTGTATCCCTCTTGATATGTTTATTATTTATTTGCAACATTTTAAGGGAGTGCCCTCCAACACAATAAAGGCAGACAGTGCTGTTTCTACACCTTTAAGGACTGTGACCATAAATACAACATACTTAATGATTATTATCAAAATGATTCCTATCCTCAATGTCATTTAGTAAGCCTGCATGACTATACTTACATATATCATAGTCAATGCTGGTACCTAAATATTGATGTTTATTATTATACTTGCAGCAGTTTACAAAATTGTTTTCTTCTCAAGATATTCTAAGAAAGAGCCCTCCAGCAATAACAATAAAGGCAGACAGCACTTTTCCTACACTTTTTAAAAATATGACACAATTCTTGTATCAATTTGTCTTAAAATCAACATTATTTTTGCCCCAATTACATCCAATGTCTATATTTAAGAATAAGATAACTTTATGATTATCAATGACTCCCATCCTTAATGACATTCATTAACTGTGCATTTGATATTTATCATACTCAATGCAGGTAACCCTTATTCTAGTTTAATGTAGCATTTATTTATTTGCACATGTTGAGAGTTTTTGCAAATTAATAGCATCAAGTTGGTTATAATGCTGATTATCAGTGGATGTAAACTTCTTTCTTAAACATAATTTGCAAATTTTTCATTTAATGGTAGATTATTGTTAGCTGTTCAATATTAGGATTCCTAGACGTTCTCTGGTCTCAAAGTGAATCTGTTGATTTACATCGAGTTCTTATTCTTTATTTTTACATTATCAAAATTTGTTTTCTTTCATTATTTTCTTAATTAAGAACCAGAGTCATTTCCTTGGTTGCATGTTCTGCAATGTTTGAGGTTATGACTTATGTCAAAACAAACTTAAACGAAGTATTCAAATCATTCAAATGTCATAATTAACAAATTATCAATTGTGCCAACTCATTATTATGTGTCTTTATTTTCAGTACCAACTGCTCATTGTTGCCACAAGAATTTATGTATTTCCAACTCAGGACACTTCAGATTGATCATCCGATACATTCATTCCACACATGCATGGCTGTATCATATTAATTAATCTCAACATAATAGTTCAAAAATTCTAACATAATCCAATGTTTCTAAAAATGATCCATAGACATAAAAAAAAATAATACGACTATTGAAAAAAAAAATACAAAAAAAAAAGTAAAATCTTCACGTCTATTTTCAAAATATACCTTCACTAATGACTGCTAAAACTTAACACACTGACAAGACACCATGCTGTATGCAATTTTGAGAAGAACAATTAGAGCTCAATAAACAATGACAGGGTATTTCAGAAAACAAGGCGTACTTGCTAGGGCAGAAGAGTACCCAAAAATAAGTGGAGTTTACTCAGTACAAATTATTCATAACTGTCCCTGTTTTCGAGATACAGGGTATTAATGAATATTATTGAATATTTTTGACAATTACTGTAATGAAATTTGTTGGAAATGTTTTGTTAAAGTTGGCAAATCCGAATACTCCATTGTTAATTTGAAACCAAAAAGGTACTCATAAAATTCGATATTATATACCGTTCTACAGATATTTGGATTTAAAAATGAAGGCACACTCCGTAATATTATACCAAAATAATTATGCAAAATATTTCTTAATAAAAAACATGTTTTTTAGAATCGAAGGTAGTTTAATTCCATCGTGCTGTTAATTTAGTAAGTCTAATGTTTCGTGTTATGTTTTTCTATTAAAAATTATTCTGTATAATCATTTTTGTTTAACATTACGGAGGACCCCATAATTTTTAAATAATAATAATTTTATATGGGGTATATTTTTGGTGTAAAATTGAACGGAAAATATTTTTATTAAAAATTTCAACATTTATAAATACTACCCATTAATAATGAATCTAGCGCCCTCTTTGAATGTCAGATATAATTGTTCGGTTGTGGCAGTTTTAACAAAACATTCCCAACAACTTTCATTACAAATGGTGCCAGTAATGTCCAGGTAATTGTCAAAAATACGTTTATGTAAAAACACACTTTTGCACCCTAATACCAAACCTTTAAACACTCAATACTGTTTCAACAATTCTTAAGTTGTCATCATCAAGGCGTAATCCAAATAGTTTGGTTTACTCCTTGATTAAATTATTATTTACATTGTATTTACATTATCATTAATGTATTAGCATTAGAATTATCTTGTACTTAAATTAGATGTTCCAAATGTCCGCCATTGTTGATAAGGCAGTGGTAAAGTCGCAAATGGCATTCCTCCCTCACTTTTTGAAGCGTCTCTGGTGTAATCCGCTCACACTCCTCCACTATTCTACATTTAATTTCAGGAATATCGCGAGTTTGAGATTTATACACCACAGTTTTTAGATGTCCCCATAAAAAAAGTAAAGTTGCGTTAGGTCGGGTGATCTTGCTAGCCATTCTATCGCTCCCCTTCTTCCAATCCATTTATTTGGAAATGTCTCATTAAGCCAAATTCGTACAGGCAAAGCATAATGTAGAGGTACACCGTCCTGTTGAAAAAATAGGTTTTGTTCGTCTGGCAACAAAGTTCAATCTTGATCTATTTGGTTTTCTAAAGATTCGATTATAAGGGGATTTATCACATTTTCTAATAAGTCTTCCGCGAATAAACGACCAATAATTTTATTTTCGGGAATTCCGGCCCATACGTTGATTTTCTGAGGATGTTAGTTGTGCTCTTACTGAAAAAATTGGGGAATAGTATTGTCCCAGTATTTACAATTATGTTCTGTTTCATCAGAAAAACAAATATTTTTAATAAAATTAGGGCCTGCATTTGAACTGTGTCATTAATTCGCGGAATTCTAACCTTCTGCCACAATTATCCTCAGCAAACTGTTGTAAACGCTGTATTTTGTAGGGAAAGAATTTATTTAGTCATAACGTTTTATGCACAGAGCTGACGGAAAAATTTGTTAACCCGGAGACTTTTGGTATTGATGTTTGAGGATCCATGGCAAAATGACATAAAATCTGGACCTGTGCAGCTTCAGTTAAAACTCTACGATTCTTGACAATTTTATTGCACACACTTTCAGTGAAATTTATGAACTTAATCCAACACATCCTGATCCCCAGTATTGTTATCGGGATGTCTCTGATGAAATACATGAGCAGTTCTGCGTGCGCAGCGTTGTTCTCTCCCATAAATAAATATTATTTCAATTCTTTGTTGTAAAGAATAAATCATTGTCGAAATTTGATGCTCAGAAACCACTAGTAATAATAAATTGTTTACATTTATAGCCGCAAATATGTTTATTAAAAATATTTTAGGATTTTTTTCTCACTTATTTATTTCGGTATTTATACTTATGCTTTTTTTAATTACAATTAAAGTTATTTATTTTTTTTAGGTCATAATTGTATAAAAATTTATCTGATTTTAAAAAATGATCTGTTGGCAAAAAATAGACCTTTTAAAAGAGGTATCACATGATACCCCTTTGTATCTAAACTTGTAGAAGTGATATTCACCCCCACTTAGGGGTTGAAAATACAGAGTGACCGATACGTGTAAAATGTGTCCCCCATAAGTATAAATTAACGTGTTTTTTGTCTATTTCTTCTAAACATATTTTAAAAATTATTTTGAGTGGCTAGTTTTGAAATGAAAGCCCTCTATATATATATATATATATATATATATATATATATATATATATATATATATATATATATATATATATATATATATTATCACCTGAAAACATACATTAATTAGTAAAATAATGAAATTCAGTTGAACTATTCAAGTCATAATTCCTTTTTTTCTTTTTAGGTTTTCAAATCAAGAACAGCAAAACGATCAACAATTAAAAATATCTGAAAGCAACTTCAAAATCAATTCAAGAATAATTACTGCAACATATAATTGGATTCACAAAACTAAAGGAAATGACATTAATACATTCAAATGTACTGAATGCCCTTTTGAAACGAAATATAAGTGGTCCTTAAAAAATCATTTGTTAAAACATAAAAGTTTAAAGGAGGTTAATACATTCAAATGTAGTGAATGTCCTTATGAAACGAAACAAAAGATGTACTTAAAAGAACATTTCATAAAACATAAAAGTTTAAACGAGGTTACTACATTCAAATGTGCCGAATGTCCTCATGAGACTAAATTTAGGGGAAACCTACGAAGACATGCTTTAAAACACAAATCTTTAAGTGATGTTAATACATTTAAATGTATTGAATGCCCTTATGAAACAAAATATAACTCATCCCTTACAACTCATTTGTTAAAACATAAAAGTTCAAACGAGGTTAAAACATTTAAGTGTACTGAATGTCCTTATGAGGCTAAGCATAAGGGAAACTTGCAAACACATATTAAAATGCATAAACGCTTAAACGATAGTAATACATTCAAATGTGCCGAATGTCTTTATGAAACGAAACATAACGGGAGCTTAAAGATACATGTTTTAAAACACAGAAGGTGAAAAGTTGTTAATACCTTCAAATGTCCTGAATATCCTTATGAAACAAAAAACAAGTGATTCTTAAAAATCATTTGTCAAAATATAAAAGTTCAAATGATCTTAATACACTCACATGTGCCGAGTATTCTTATGAGGCTAAGCATAAGCGAAACTTACAAACACATCTTTTAAAACATATAAGTTTAAAAAGTTTAAGTGGAGTTAACACATTTAAATGTCATAACAAAACATAACATATATAGCGAGCCCAGCCGCCTCCAAATTAAAAACATTTGGAAACCCCTTCTTTGGCCACTGTCGCTACGCATCACCGACAACCAACCGCCAGATACGACGACGCTGATTGGACCGATGAGACCCAATGACCATGGCCAGCGACGCATGACGGATTAAAGGCATGAATACCAGGGATAAACATACAGATACAACGCTATTGAAACGTTGTCCAAGGAAACTTCGAGGAACGAGGGACATTGTCTACCAGATTTAGACTAACATGTCATATATATTCTCACAGAATAAAGTACACTAAATATTGTATAATAGAACCAAATAAATGATATAACTAATTATTGGGATAATTTTGATCAATTTTAAAATTTATGAGAAAGTATATGAATATAAAACATTTTTAAAAAAATATATAACCCACTTCCACCTATAACTAAAAAGCTGATAATAATTATAACATAATTTGGTCAAGTGCGAGTTGGACTCGCATACTTAGGGTTCCGTACCACCTTCAAGATTCGAATATTCCAGTTTCAGACAAGCAGGGAATGACTGCATTTTCTTATATTTAGCCTTACATCTTTTAAAGGAAGCGTTTTAAATTTATAAAAAATATACACTTTGATTTTCCACACATAGACTTTTTATTTTATCTGCTTTAGGATTCGCTTGATTTTTATCAGAATAAATATGTATTTAATTTTCTACTGTCTGAGTTTTGAGGTTCTGTTGATTGGAAGAAAAACGGCAAATTAAATTAAATTAAATTAAATTATGAATTATTAAATCTGTTAATCAAATTATTTAAAAATATAAATAATATATATTTTTCAAATTTTAAATAGTGTAGTTTCTAAAGTGGGAATTAAGTCGATGTTTAATATTTTTAATATCTTTTATACAAATGATTTAAAAATATGTTATATTTGTAATTTCCATAATGAGCCTTTTATCTGATATATTACATGATGCGTTTGAAAACTGAATTTAATTGTATAATTTGCCCCTATAAATACTATGGGGGTTTTCTAGTAATTTATTTTCCGTTTAATTCTATTATTTGGAGGCCAAATAATAGATTTAGGGATTTTTTTTCAACCTCTTCCGTCCAGTAGTTTAGGAGAAAATGGCTGTGATGTGACAGAGGCAGAAATCCTGAGTGATATTATAAGGGTATCCGTATATTGTATAAACGGAACCCTAAAAATACAACTCTAGCAAATAAATAACACATTCAGTTAACATTAAAAGGTGCTCATTCTGTACAAATTAATTACCTACCAATCTAGTATATTTTTGAAGTTGGTGTCGAGCAAATCTAAAATCCTGCATTGCGTACCTATCTAGTACTTCATCAAACTTAGTTGTTACTTGGCATCGACTTCAAAAATGTACTAGATTGGTAGGTAATTAATTTGTACCGAATGAGCACCTTTTAATGTTTACATTTTTTATTTTCTGGGGAGGTACCTAACAACACTGAATGTGTTATTTATTTGCTAGAGTTGTAGTTTGTTATAATTATTTTTAGCTTTGTAGTTATAGGTGGAGGTCAGTTATATATATTTTTATATATATTTTTTAATGTTTTATTTTCAACTTTTTAGTTTTCTCTCTTTATTTTTTATTTTGAATGTAGAACCTTAATAGATAGGACAAGGTAACATCGAAAGCCCCAAAATTACACAATGATACAGTTTTATTTAAATTGACAGGTAAATGTTTACGAACAAAATGTACTAGTAAGCAATGACATAATAAGCCCAAAATATATTTATGCCTTATGGACTACGCCATGTCACATTTTTTCAACTCATTTTGACAACCCTGTATAACTAGTATACCTATAGAAAATTCCTATGTACCAACAATCCTGTACAGACGACTGCCACGGACAAGCATAAATTTGTTAGCTGCTATCTGTAAATTAAAGGTCGGAGTAGAATCCATCCCATATTTACGGAGTCAAATCCGTCCTATATTTCCACCATCGTATATAACTGCTTGTGGGATACCCCATAAATTATTTCATTTTTAACATTTTATATTATCGCCCTGTGTAACATTAATTCCGCTCCACACTTTATGCAAGTTCTTATGACCTATGAAATAAATATTTTTTTAATCACACTGTAGAAATATAATTCACCTCCAGCATATATTTCAACCATCCTGTATATAATTTGTTTACGTCCACATCATATAACAGTTTTTTAATCATCCTATTCAATTTTAATTCCACATGTTTTCAACTTTTTTATACCACCAAACGTCCACTGCACTATATATTTCAACCATATTGTATATACGGCTGCCTAGGGACCACTATCATTCTACTCCGTCCTATATTTCAATAATCATATAAATGCAACTCCTTCTATCTCTTTACTTTGTCATTTTGTTTGCTATAAATAAACACCCTGTGTATAAATGCACCAAAAAGCAGTTTTATATTAGGCCGGGAGAATGTGACACCAAAAGCACTTTCTTCGCAAAATGGAAAAATTTTCATTTAAATAGGTATATACCTGGTATACAAATAAAACGAGCTTGGTACTCATTGATTTGAGGAGCCGAAAATAATGTTTTACTACCTATATGCTTGAGAAGTACATAGAAACTTTTCAAATTTGCAATTAAAACCTCTAGTTGGAATTAAAATATTTATGAGGAAATGTCCGTTATGTCACTTCGATGAAATTTTTGATAAGTATATTGGAATTTTCCGCGATTTTCTGCAAAACTGCATATTGCACGTCGCAGAAAAGTATATGACATCACCTAGGGATCTTCCTTAATAGATTAAACGTTAAAAACTATATACATCCATAAGGAGTTTTCGAAAAATCAACCAATATGTTATGGATTTTGGTCGATTTCCATGCACGCATGTATTCATTCACAAATTTCATCACTTTACCAATAGAATTCTTTTCCCAAAATTGAAGTTTTACCACTCCCCGGATATATATACTCTATTAAACAAGACCATATTCATTCAAAACGGTTCACCACAGGAGAACAACTCAGGTAACATACATAAAAAAAAAACGCAACCAATTGATAACCTCCTCCTTTTTGGACGTCGGTTATAAACAAAGGAAATTGCAAGACTATAGTTTATGAAATGTAGATTTACCTGATTGTAAATTGATTTAAGGCAAATGAAACTAATAGAATGTTACATAGTTAAAATGAATTGTTATAACATTCAAACACAAAAAATGAGATGTATAACCACGGGCCTGTTTCATAATCAACTTGTAACTTGTAATTTTGTAACTTGGTAAATTTCGTTTCGTAAATCAATAAAATTATTCTCCAAGTTACAACTTGTAAAATCCAAAATATTAGTATTCCAAATTTGCACGTCATGCAGACGTCGAATACTAACATTTGGAGTTTACAGTTGTAAGTTGTAGAATAATTTTGTTGAATTACGAAACGCTATTCTTCAAGTTACAAAACTACAAGTTACAAGTTGATTATGAAACAGGCCTCAGGTAGTTAAATAATTAATGTTTCAAAAATGAACTACTAGCATAATGAATGTTGAAAATCCAAAAGTTAAACTTTATTTCATACCAATTTCTATAAAACAATAATACTTAAATGAAAAAGAAAGTTGCTAAGACCATCATAAAAGATCAGACATCTAAAAAGTAGATTCAGTAATAGACAATAGTAGAGTTGGGGAAATGCGTAGAATCATAAATTTAGGCACCCGGGACACAAAAGTGCAGATACCGTTAAAAAACATTATCAAGATCTTGATAATGGCTCCAAAGCAGGAGTCGAGTATATAATAAATTCAGACGCGGTTCTCACCTGGAACCTAGCCTTGTTCATAGTAGTGACCGCGGAAGCCTCTCAGAACATATATATATATATATATATATATATATATATATATATATATATATGTTTTAAGTTTTCGCGGACACTAAATATGTTAGGTGGTTTCCGAGAATTCATCCGCGTAGTTGATAACTGATCCCTGCCGGGATCGATGGTAAAATGACGACGTTTCGGCAGAGTCACATCTGCCCTCTTCAGGTCGGTTCGCATAATTCTCGTAGCCTTCTGCTGTCGCTTCTAGTTACTCAGTATTCGGAGGTATTCATAATTACCGTTTTGTCAGATTTGTTTGCTTTTAAAACTTTTAGGTGTTTATTATTTTTCAAAAATTACCCCATAGAAATAAAATTAAAAAAAAAGAATACATAAATATTATAAAAATACTAGCAAAAAAGATAATACAAATAACAGATATATTTCATTACCATATATACAGAGATTATCAAACCAATTATCAGGTTAATTTAGAAAATATAATATCACAAGCCACAAAGGCTATAATTTATTGTTCAAACATTTCAATAATCTTAAAACAAAAACCCCTAATAACAAAAAAGTAACATCATATATGAAATTCCATGTAATGATTGTGAAGCCGCATATATTGGACAAACATCTCTAGAAATCAGGTTAAAAGGTCATCAATATGATAAAAAAATAAAACAGCCCTAACTAACCACGAAACATCAAAAAATCATAAATTTCAATATAAAAACACAAAAATCCTTACGACAAAACTAATTTAAAAAAGAGAGAGTATTTAGAAATGATTAATATTCACAAAAGCAGTACTGCTATAAATGACAAAAAAGACATAAATAAAATAAGTAAAATCTACACCTCCATTCTTTAATTAAGTCTACACCAATGGATATTAATACGGTCTGACCTAATACACCACACTATATGGGGTACATAGGAAAAGAAAAAGCTCAATAAATAATTTGGTCAAATGTTGGACTCGCATACTAAGGGTTCCGTACCACCTTCAAGATTCTAATATTCCAGTTACAGACAAGCAGCGAATGAGTGCATTTTTCTATATTTAGCCTAATATATTTTAAAGAAAGCGTTTTAAATTTATAAAGAATATACTTTCATTTTCCACACACAGACTTTTTATTTTATCTGCTTCAGGATTTGCTTGATATTTATAAGAATTCATATGTACTTAATTTCCTAATTTGGCCCCCAAAAATTAACATTAGACTTTTATTTTACTATTAAACTTTCAGGGAAGCCTTTTATAATCTACCTTCTAAATTTTGAGGCTCTGTAGATTGGAAGATAAAGGGCAAAATGGGTTAAGTTTTAAATTATAAATTATTAAATCTTTTATACAAATTATTTAAAAATACAAATAAAATATATTTTTCAAAATTTAAATAGTGTAGTTTCTAAAGTGGGAATTAAGTCGATGTTTAGTATTTTTGTTAATATATTTTAAACAAATGAATTAAAAATATGATATATTTTATAATTCACATACCTAATGAGCCTTTTATATGATATATTACATGATGTGTTTAAAAATTGAATTTTTATTTTCCATTTTATTGTATAATTTGTCCCTAAAATTACTATGGGGGTTTTCTAATATTTTTTCTTATAAATTTCAAGTGAGCCCCAGTACCCCAAATTATTTTCAAAATTTTAGGTAGTATGGTTTCGGAAATAAAGCGAGAAATGAGAATTGTTTATATCTTTATGTTAATATCTTGTAAACAATTAATTTTAAAAATATGAAAAATATATATTTGTATTCCTCGTAATGAGCCCTTTCATTTGATGTATTGCATGATGCGTTAAAAAAGTATTTTTATTTTCCGTTTAATTCTATAATTTGGCCCCCAATATTAATAATAGGGATTTCTTCGTATTTTTTCTGTAAACAAAAAAATGTTGGTCTTGTTATTTCGGGAATAAATGGGGGAATGGGTAATTTTTTTTAATATTTTTTTTATATATTTTAAAATATTTATTTTAAATAAATTTAAAAAATATATTTGTATTCGTCATAATGAGCCCTGTGATTTGATATATTACTTGATCCGTTAGAAACAATTATAATTTTTTATTTTACATTTAATTCTATAATTTGTCCCCCAAAATGAATATTAGGGGGGTTCTCCTTATTTTCCCAGTGAAGTTCAGGCGAGGCGCTTTACCTCTATTTTTTTCAAAATTTTACAACTTATTGGTTCGGAGATAAGAGGGGGGGATGGGTAATTTTTTTATATTTTTGTTAATATCTTTTAATTTATTTATTTTAAAAATATGAAAAAAATGTATTTATTTTCGCCATAATGATATTTGATATATAACATGATGCGTTAGAAACAATTTTAATTTTATATTTTCCATTTAATTCTGTAATTTGCCCCCCAAAATTAAATATAGAGGTTTCTCCTTATTTTTCCAGTAAACTTCAGGTCGGATCCTGTACCTCTATTTTTTTTCAAAACTTTACGATTTATAGTTTCAGAGATAAGGGGGAGGGAATTTTTTAAATATGAAAAATATATATTTGTGTTCCTCAGAATGAGACCTTTTATTTGATGTATTACGTGATGCGTTTGAAAAATTTGTTATTTATAATTGTCATCAGTTAATATTAATGGTTTCTCCTTATTTTTCCTGTTCGGACACCGTTCTATATTTCCTAATTTTTCAAAATTTTAGGCTCAGTAGTTTCGGAGATCAGGGGGGAACGGTCGATTTTTTTAGTTTTCCCTCCCAAAAGTAACCCTAAAATCAAAATTTCTTCTTTTGTGATATGTACTCCTGATCGGGTCACCAAACTATACATTGATGCCAACCTCTTTCGTGCAGTAGTGTAGGAGAAAATTGCTGTGATGTGACAGGCAGAAATCCGGAGTGATATTATAAGGGTATCCGTATATTGTATATATTGAACCCTAAAAAATAAGTATGTCGTATGCCCTAATCATTATGATTGCCTACCTCGCAGTATATTGACATTTTCCACGTATCAATTAGTAATTATGAACTAATATATAGAGAAAGTTATTAACAACATGCAATAATGGTTTATAATTAGTGAAATAATCAAATGCAGTTAAATATTCACCTCTCAATGTGTTTCTTTCCTTTTAGGTTTTCTGGCCAAGAACTGAGAACAATTGCAAACCGTAATTGGATTCCCAAAACTGCAAGGAACGATGTTAGTACATTCAAATGTACCTTGTGTCATTACGAAACGAAGCATAAGAGGTACTTAAAATCACACATCTTAATACATAAAAACTTTAGTGAAGTAAAAACATTTAAATGTGCTGAATGTCCTTATGAAGCAAAACAAAAGGAGAGATTAAAAAAACATTTTTTAAAGCATAAAAATTTAAACGATGTTCACACATTCAAATGTGTGGAATGTCAATATGAATCGAAGTACAAGAGTGGCTTAAAACAACATTTGTTAAGACACAAAAGTTTTAGTGAAGTTAACACATTTAAATGTACTGAATGTCCTTTTGAAACAAAACATAAAGAGAACTTAAAAAGACATTTTTTATCACATCAAAGTTTAAAAAATGTCAATACATTCAAATGTGGCGTATGTAATTATGAATCGAAGTACAAGCATACCTTAAAACGACATCTTTTAAACCATAAAGGAATTAGTAAAGTTAACAGATTTAAATGTACTGAATGTCCTTTTGAAACAAACCAGAAAGGGAGCTTAAAAATACATTTTTTATCACATAAAAGTTTAAAGGATGTTAATACATTCAAATGTTCCAAATGTCCTTATGAAACAAAATATAAGGGCGACCTAAAGAAACATTTTTTAACACATAAAAGTTTTACTGAAGTTGACACATTTAAATGCACTGAATGTCCTTTCGAAACAAAATTTAAGGGAAGCTTAAAAAAACACGTTTTAACACATAGAAATTTAAATGATGTTAAAACAGTCAAATGTGCCATATGTCATTACGAAACGAATCACACGGGTTCTTTTAAAAGACACCTTTTAAGACATAAAAGTTATACCGAAGATAACACTTTAAATAGTTTAAAACATTAAAATTTAAACGATGTTATTACATTAAAATGAGCCGAATGTCCTCATGAAACCAAACCTCAGGGGGACTTAAATACAGAATAGCTGTAACAAAAACTAAATATTTGTTTTATGCATGATAACAGCACAACTAATTCCAAAGCTCAGTGCTCAATTTTAATAGTGAACTAAGTGAACAAGTTCCAATATTGTGAAACTTACTTGTGACTATTATTACCGTACGCTAAGAACAAATTTTTATTTTTAGCCGTCTCTAAGTTATAACAGTATGTATGTAACTTTGATTATTAAAAAAGCAAGTGGATAGTTATTCAGAATCAAGCCTCTGCCGATTCATAAATTAAGATTTAGGACTTAAAATTAAGTTTAAATAATTATTAATAAATAAATTATATATATATATATAGTGTAATGATATTTTTATGATTCAATAAATATCACAAATAAATAGTTAGTGTTTTTGTTAGGCTGACCTCAGTTTGAGATCAGTACCGCCATTTTGCAGAAACTCAAATTGAAACATATATGAATTAGGGGCTATTTAGGAGCTCTTGATTTTTACCTAAACTGATTTTTGAGCTCAATATTTACTATTTAACTATTGGAGGTGCTAACTTTACGTAAAGTCAAATTATAGGTAACTTAACAGGGAACCCCAAACCAAAGTACATAACGAGGATCGAAGAGTTTACGAAATTCCATGTCGCGATTGCCCACAAAACTACATCGATCGTACCAACAGGCGCATAAACCATCAAGTATATAAACACTCTCTGTCAGTTCGTAAAAAAGGTCCGACTTCAGCTCTCGCGCATCATCGTATCCAAACAAGGCACTCTATCTTCATCCGGTCACTGGTGGCCAACATCTGCGTTCGGGCTAGTTCGTGCATTGCCAGCATTTTATGTCGGAGCTGGTCGGCATAATCGTTGATATCTTGGGACGGTTCTTCGGGGGAGCCAAAGGCTCGATCGCAGGGTAATGTCAGCTCTTTTCCGAATAGTACCCTGGCTCGAGTCAGACCTGTACTGTTATGTACAACTGAGCGATAGGCAAACAGGAATAGGGGAATATGCTCATCCCAATCACGCTGGTTATTACTGACGACCTTGGATAGGTGTTGTTCCAAGGTCCTGTTGAATCTTTCCACCATTCCGCCAGACTATGGATGCAATGGTGTTGTTCTCGTTTTCCTGATTTCCAACATCGTACAGACCTTCTGGAATACATTAGATTCGAAGTTACGCCCCTGGTCTGAATGTAGTTCCAACGGTACGCCAAACCTGCTGAATAGCTGTTCTACCAGCACCGGCGCTACCGTGGTTGCTTCTTGATTGGGTATCGCATATGCCTCAAGCTGAAGTAATCCATTGCGAACAGAATGTATTTGTTCACCCTCTTGGACTAGGGAAACGGACCGGCGACATCGATCACAATTCTCTCAAATAGGACGCCCACATTGCCAGATTGTACTGATGCATTCTGCCCTTGGTCCGGGTCTTCGGGCCCTTACTGGCTGCACAGGTGTCACATTTCCGGCACCAAGCTCTGACGCCTTCGAAGTAATTTACCCAGTAGTACCTCTGGCGAACTTTATCTAAGGTTGTATTCATGCCCAGATGACCCCCGGTAATCCCATCATGTACTTCGGTCAGGATGGCTGGTACCTTTTTCTTTGGAACTGCCAGCTGGAATCTGGTTTCTCGGCCGTCAGTGCTATTCCAAATTCACTTGAACATTCCATTCTCTACCCTTAGAGAGTCCCATTAGGCCCATAACAATTTCAGGACGCCGGAGTATCAAGCTCTCTTTTTAAGTGATAGGATTGTCTCGATATCTGGATCAGCAATTTGGTCCTGGATGCACTGTTCCGTTGTCCAGTGTTCAGTAGCCTGCACATAGATCTGTCAGATGGAGATCCCATCTCGCTGTTCCATCTTCAGACAATGTCTGCATTCTACTCTACTGGGTTTTCTTGAAAGGGCATGGGCATTATTATGCAAACGACAGGCCTGTAGTAGTCGATCACCCTCTCTTCACCATCTTGCACCTTGCTAAGGTTGGGCTGGAACAAAGTGCCGCCTTCAGTCGTCTGAATGATGTTTCGCAATCCTGATTCCAACCAAAGGTCTCTTTCTCAGTGGTCTGCCGATGTAGAGGTGCGGCAATGGTGGAAAATCCCTCAACAAATCGCCTGTAGTATGAACAGAGATCCAAGAAGCTTCGGAGTTCATGCTTGTCTCTTGGGACTGGTCAATCACGGTGGCTTCTATCTTGTCCTCGTTGGTGCGTATTCCTGACTCGAAAACTCTACTTCTTTTTGGAACAAGGAACACTTCTTCGGGTTGAGTCTCAGGTTGGGGTTATTAATTCTAGAGAATACTTCGCCCAGGTTCTTCAGATGGTCGTCGAATGTCTGACTCATGACTAGAATGTCGTCGAGGTATACTAAGCACGTCCTCCAGGTTAACCCGTCATTACATACCCCATTAGCCTCTCAAATGTAGTGGGAGCATTACATAACCCGAAGGGCATGACCGTGAACTGAAACATCCCTTTACTGGCGGAGAAGGCTGTCTTCTCTCTGTCGTTTTCTTGTAGACCAACCTGCCAATATCCCCTTTTTAGGTCTAGCGTTGAGAATCACCGGGAGCCTGCTAGTGTGGTCAGAGTGTCATCGATTCGGGGTAGTGGATAGCTGTCTTTCTTCGTGACGTCATTAAGCTTTCTGTAATCCACGCAAAATCGGGTGGTTCATCCTTTTTTTAATTACCTAGCGCTACGGGAGCAGACCATGGGCCGATAGATGGCTCAGTAACTCCATTTTGCAACATGGACTCGATGTTTTCCTCGACTGCCTGTTGTTGCCCCAAGGGTAGTCGCCTAGGTGGTATTCTGCTGGATGATGTTGGTGCGACCATCTTGACTGTTAAAAATTTGCCAGTGCTTTGCAATAAATTGCTTGGCTTTCTTCTGTTTCTCTGGTGTAAGTTGTTTCAAATGGTCAGCAAACTGTTGTGTAGAAACTTTTCACTGGCACTTGTCTCCTTCACCGATGTCTGGTACACTTCTTCGCAACTGATGATGATCTCTGCTGACTCGAAACAAGCTATCTCTTGACCTTTGGCAATTCTGATATCGTTGTTGGTCAAATTCAAGACTTTAATTGATTTATCTCGTCCGATTTTAACTATAGCTCGTCCAACTAGGTAGTCATGAGTTGAGTGTACGGGCTCCACCATTCCAACGTAGCTTCCCAAGATTTAACTGGCCGGATTTCCGATGACCTCAAAACCCTGGCAAAAGTTGGGCACAGCGGCGTTGGTGTCGATGGTGATGGTAATTGCTCGACCATTGATGTTGCCTCTGATGTCAAGGCTGCTGCTATCTCGGCAAAATCCCCAGATGAATATTGTTTTGGGGGCTGGTGGAGGTTTAGTCAGCATTCGCCCCCTTATGCTGACTGGCTGACGGTCCCTGGATATGTGGCTGTTTTGTTGGTTACCCCTGGTCGGTGATCGCTCCGATAGCCTCACTCTGCAGTCTCGTTGGAAGTGTCCTGTCCACCCACAACGGTAACATGCGCTTCTGGTCTCAGTTCTCTGTGACTAGTAGTTTGTTCATACCAGACAGCAATGCTTGAAGTGGTGACTCTTACTCTTCCTGGTTGACGGAAACTGCTCGTACTTTCGGCTTGGACATGTTCATGAGAGCCTCTACCTCCAAAGCCCGATGTAGAGCTTCATTACTTTTCTTGACGCCACTAAGTCTTAGGTTTCTTTGTATTTCCACATCTCTGATACCGTTTATGAAATTCGAAATTCTGGGTAGCCAAATTGGCCAGGCCAATTGATCTTTAGTTCTCTCTGCAGGTCTGGGTAGGACAAGTGCACTAAACGTCTAATCTATGCTTCGAATTCTTGAAGGCTCTCTCCGGATTATTGCATTTTTCCACTTGGAAAAGACTGTTTGTCGTATCTTATGTCTAGCATGGCGATGATTTAGTCAAAATTGCCTTGTTCATCGACTGGAATGCTTTGGAGGATTTCTATGGCCGGACTTCTTACGGAAATTACAAAAGAGGTAGATTTTTCTTGGTTATCCCATCCATTAGCTGTAGCCACGGCTTCAAATTGCTGTTTATACATGGGCCAAGATGAACTACCATCAAATGTGGGTGTTTTACTAAGGGGACCTTTGGTAATCACGGTGTGCTGGTATTTCACTCTCTGCAACTCTTGTTGTAATTGTTTAATTTTGGTTTCCACTTTGTTTTGGATGGCACCGATTTTATCTTGTCCTTCACTTTGTCCTGTGTTTTTAATGGAACTGATTTCAAATTTCACCTGGCTCTGGATGGAATCGATGTCCTCTACTTTGATTTCAAGAGTCTCCACATTTTACTTTTTAGGATATTTATGTCGTCCTTTATTTCTTTTATGTTTGATACCACTAATTGCATTCTTTCATTAACTGTTTCATTAACTTGCGATACTATTTCCATTATTTGTTCAGTTGTCTTTTTTCTTCAGTTACTTTAAAATCATTTTGTCGTTTTAATTCAATTTGTTCTTGTTTTTCTTCAAATTTCGAAAATAATCCTTCCATTAAATTCTGTTGTTTCTCTTCCAAGGTAGTGATAAGATTTTGTTATTTTAAATCATAAGTTTAAACGATGTGTTTACATTTCAATGTAGTGAATGTTCATATGAAACGAAAAATAAGCTAAATTTAAACCATCATATTTTAAAACACAAACGAAACCTACAAAGCCATGTTTTAAAACACAAAAGTTTATAAAATATTAATACATTCAAATGTATTGAATGTCGTTATGAAATGAAACATAAAGCAACCTTAAGAAAACATTGTTAAAAATATGAAAGTATAAACGATGTTAATACATTCAAATGTGCCAAATGTACGAGACGAAACACATATTTTAAAACAGAAGTTTGGACGATAGTATCACATTTTAGTGTGGAGTTTAAAAACACATGGTTTATAACATACAAGTTTTAAGCGAATGTAAGAAATAAGCAAAGTTAACACAGGTATACAGGGTGAGTTTTTTTTAAGATCAGTATGGGGATCTCGGAAACTAGCGAAGATAGAGCAATGTTTAATTGGGAAAGATTTGCAGTTTTACTGGCCCAATTTAATGACACTTTCGGATTTTTGTAAAAAGTCATGGCGTACTAGATATTATGGAAACCATAGTTAGCTATGACCTCAAAAAATCGGAAATTTTTAGAGCTTTTCAACGATATAATACTCGATATAGTTATTCATAAAAATAACAGAGTTATGGATGTTTTTCTCTCTTATTTTCACTTTTAACGTAGTTAGCCATGAAATAGATTGATTTATTAATAACTATTCCAAAAAACATTGAACGATTTTTTTATTAGGTATATATATTAGGTTACCAACTGTCTCATACTTTCTTTTGTATACTTTGTTTTTTAGCGCACCCCATAAACAGAAGTCTATAACTGCCAAATCGGCAGACCTGGGTGGCCATTCACGTGGGCCATTTCTTCCTATCCAAGAGTTTGGATAGATGTTATCTAAGTGTTGTCTTACTAATAACGAGTTATGAGCTAGTGCTCCATCATGTTGGAACCATTCAATTTCTAAACGAGTTCTCAAATTCAAATTATGCAACATATCTTGAAAAGTGTATTGCAAGAAATGCAAGTAGCGCTCCCCAATAAGTGATTCGTCATAGATAAAAGGCCCCAGAATAGTAGACCCTATGATACTACACCAAACATTAAAACCAAATTTTATCTGGGGTCGTCTTTATTCTACATGGAAAGGGTTTCTTTAGCTCAGATATGCTCATTGTGTCTTTGCGTCTATTGAACATACCGCAGTTAGTAAATCTAGTTTCATCTGACCATAACACCTTTATTGGAAACTGTGGATTGTCAAGGCACATGTCTCTAAACCATGTACAAAACAAACTACGTCGATGTTCGTCACCAGCATGCAAAGTTTGAGAAACTGAAAGTTTGTACGGGTGGAACTTGTGCGCTTTCAGTACTTTAACTACAGTTCGTTGAGATGTGCCAGCTTCTGCCGCAATCTCACGAGTTGATGTAGATGGATTTTGATTTACCATTGCCAAAACATTTATTTTTGCGTTCCTTTAGTGGTTTAGTAAAAGATCCATATCTGCGTAACCTTTCGTAAAGCCTTTTAAATGTACATAGAGCAGGTTGACGGAAGACTTTTATCTTTGGATGAAAGTAATTCCTCATCTGCACGGTAACTGAATTGTAAATTGATGGCATAGTGATACATGCACATTTACAGCACTGTGCATTCAGTTTTTCACTGTTACCAAGGCATTTATAAGAAATGGAAACAGTCAATTTGTTATTTTTTTTCTGTAAATAGTACTCCCATAGTAGATTTAGTAAGGATTTTGAAGGAAATAATTGAACATGTTCATTCTGTTGGTTTGGAGTTTATAGCCACATATTGACCAAGGACCAACAAACAGGCTGCAATAAAATATCTTCAAACAGATACAACAAGTTATTGGTTAAGAAATAATATTAAAAATACATTTCATGGTTATTTAATTGATGGAAGAAATTATATATTATTTTAAAAGGTCTGAGAAATGTTTTACTCAAAAAACAATTACATTACATTCAAAATGATAAACATAAAGCTGCTTGTTGGTCTCATACTGGGGATATATATCACAAGGATGCAAAAATGGGTCGTGATTTTTTCTGATGATAAATTTTTGTATACAAGGCCAAGAATAATTTATACCATCAACTTAAACTTTTCAAATCATAGTAACCATGTTGTATTTCTTTGTACAATTCTGTCTCAAATTCTAGGTATGTTTCTTGTACCATATCATGTATAGAAACTAATAATTAGTGAGAACTTTATGATTGAACTAATAATAATAAATTTCTTTATTCCAAAATTTCTGTAATTCTGAAAAGGAGTGATTTATTACAAAAAACAGAAATTAGCAAATCAACGTAAATATGCAAATTATTAAAAATTCACTTCCAGTCAAGTGCAAGTAAAACTTCAAATTCTTGTAAGGCTTCAATTAACATTTGTGACTGGATTTCTTCCATTGTGGCTCTTAATTTGATCATATATTTGGATCTCTTGACCTTTTTTGTTTCTGAAAAATTGAATGTGATAATAATACCTTATTTTGGACCACCCTGTATGCATGAATTTATCATAAAAAACACAACCAAAAATAAAAATTGAAGAATCCAACAGTTTGTGCATGTTATATAAACTGAATCCTTTGATATATTTCTTTCAACTAACACATATTGACATTTATACTGTTTTGTTAATTTTGACTATGAATCATTTTAATGTATAAATAAGTAGTGCCATTTTCAACTGTATTTGTTAATTTATCTTTTGTAAATAAATAAATTTAATTTCAATATTAGTTTCATTTATTTCGATGAAATGTTATATTTGTGGCACATTCCTGATTATTTTTATGTGTTCTAGGGAAATAACACCCAAAAACACATAAAAATAATTCGATGGTACAGCCCCCTGTTGGTGAGACTTGGGACCAGAAACTGCAGATTCCTTCTTTTTATTATGGTGATGATCTGTCACATTCAACCAACGTCAAATTTAGTACTTGAAGAAGTTCTGAAGATGCTTATTATGCATATTCTAACCTCTCATGGGACAAAATGTGAACACATTTTACAACATTGAGGTGCCCATCTAATAGGGATGATCAATATTAGGTTAGGTGGCAAAATAAAGAAGCTATTTTATTTATCAACACGACCGCCACCATTGAAAGTAAAAGTCGAGACCTAGGTGGTATCCCTTTTTATTACATACTTTGTAATCATATACCTAATAGGAATTTGTTTTTAATTTTCTTTAAAAACTGCAAACGGCAAGAGGTTTATACGTAAACTTATCAGACCAAGGGAAAACGTTCCTAAAAGTGGTTCGGAAAATTGGCAGAGAAACATAAGCCACAAAATTTCGGGAAAAACTGTTGGCCATCATTACTAAGAACCAAATGTCTTAAAAATCTCAGATTTCTCAACAGAAGCATGAATTTCAGAACGTTGTAGTGGGAAAATGAGGTCACTGTGTTCTATGTCACAAGCATGATTGTGAAGAATTTGGCAGATTGCACACAGAAAACAAGACTAATTCAACAATGTGCAAATGTGATACTTACAATCATTATGTGTAACTTATTCTATTGTAAGCAATGGCTGTAATCTATTAACTTCATCCACAGAATAGATTATTCTGTGCTTTAACTTTATTTCTCACAGCACACAATCTACTATGTCAAAACATCGATGTTTTCGCGCTAAACATCGATGATTATTCAACATCGATGAATATCGATCATCCCTACCATCTTTATTGTATGATATGTGTTTCGGAGGAAACTGAAAACATCGGTAGCCTTTATGGACATCTCCGCTGCATACGACATCTCAATAATATCCTTGATTTTGAAAATGCTAAGGTGATAAGAGCCGAGCAGGAAATCTATGCAATGTTACAAGTTCAAAATATAATACAAAACCACCTGTGTAAGATCGACTCTTCTGTCTAAGGAGTCAAACTGCTGACAAAACCTAATATGTGTATTTGTTAGCATGCGATTTCATTATTTATGAAATGTGGTCATCCTAGTTTTATATACTATAATTAGTTCATAAAGTGTATTTTATTTGCATGAATATCCCGGAGTAAGTTTAAGATATCCAGGGTGTTTCTAAAATAGGGTTCCAAACTGTAATCTGTTGTATTTAAAATTACAGTCGCATTTCCTTTACAGCAGATTACTCAAACAAAATACAAACATTGCTACAAGATCCAGCATACAACAACTTATCTGGAAAAAAACAGCTAAGGCCAAAATCGAAGCAAGTAAAATCTACAATCTACTCCAACTCATTCCACGTGAAAAGTCATCGAGATGTCCGAAATTCTACGGGTTGCCTAAAGTACATAAAGAAGGTGCACCTTTGAGGCCAATAGTAACCTCAATTGGATCACCCAACACAACAGCTAGCCAAATACCTAGACCAGCAACTTCAACCATTTGCAGACTCGTACGTGAAAAATTCGACACATTTCATCCAAATACTTAACAAAACGGTCTTACAACCAAGATTGTCTTCTTGTAAGTTTTGACGTAGTGTCTCTTTTCACTAACATCCTTACCGACGAAGCCTTGGATATCATAATAAAAAAATTCAAACCACCTCAAAACCTTGTAGACTTAACAACGCACTGTCTGAAGTATACTTATTTTGTTTACGAGAACCAACGATACAAACAAGTGGAAGGAGCTCCAATGGGATCACCACTCTTGCCTGTAATAGCAAACCTTTTTCTTGAGAACTTTAAGGAATTGGCACTAAAAACACCAAGTCTTAAACTCAGTTTATGGTTGCGATATGTGGATGACACATTTGTGATTTGGCCTCATGGGAGGGAACACCTCAACACATTTTTAGACCACCTTAATGGCATCAATCATAATATAAAATTTACCATGGAGGTTGAAGCGAACAATCAACTGCCATTCCTTGATGTTCTGACAAACGACACATAAGCAACATTTAAACACTCATGTTTTAAAACACAAAAATTTAAACGACGTTATTTCATTCAGGTATGCAGACTGTTCTTAGAAGACTAAACATAAAGAAACTCTAAAAAAACATGTTGTAAAACAAAAAAGTTTAAACGATATTATTACATTCAAATGTGCTGAATGTGCTTATGAAACGAAACGTAAGCAAAATTTGAGCACTAATGTTTTATAACACAAAAGTTTAAACGATATTATTACATTCAAATGTGCAGAATGTTCTTATGAGGCTAAACATAAAGGGAACCTAAAAAGTCATGTTTTAAAATAAAAAAGTTTAAACGATATTATTACGTTCATGTGTGCTGAATGTGCCTATGGGACCAAATATAAAGGACAAAGACATGTTCTTAATCACAAAAACTTAAAAGATATTAATACATTCAAATGTACTGAATGTCTCTATGAAACGAAACATAAGACAAGCTTAAGAACACATGGTTTAAAACATAAAAGTATAAACGAAGTTAATACATTCAAATGTACTGAATGTCCGTATGAAACGACACATAAGCAACATTTAAACATTCATGTTTTAAAACACAAAAATTTAAACGACGTTATTACATTCAGATATGCAGACAGTTCTTATGAGACTAAACATAAAGAGACTCTAAAAAAACATGTTGTAAAACAAAAAAGTTTAAACGATATTATTACATTCAAATGTGCTGAATGTGCTTATGAAACGAAACATAAGCAAAATTTAAGCACTCGTGTTTTAAAACACATAAGTTTAAACGATATTATTACATTCAAATGTGCATAATGTTCTTATGAGACTAAACACTCTAAAAAACATGTTGTAAAACACAAAAGTTTAAACGATATTAATACATTCAAATGTACTGAATGTCGCTATGAAACAAAACATAAGTCAAGCTTAAGAACACGAGAGTAAACTTAAGGGATACCTAACGACACTTGTTATAAAACACTAAAGCTTAAACTGGTTAATAAATTGAATATATTTAATATTATTAATACAATTAATGTGCAGAATATATATATATATATATATATATATATATATATATATATATATATATATATATATATTTATATTTAAAACACAGGTGTTTACAGAAAATGCATATATATATCCAATGTCCCTATATAAAACGAAATTTTTGCGGGTTATTTTTGAAAAACTAATGCTTTCTAAAATCTGCTACACTTGTCCTAGCGAGTTTGTTCTTCAAGACTTGTATCAGAGCTCAATTTTAAATTATAATGCATGCTAAAACAGCGTCGCACTTCTTATTTACAAGACATGTAATCGAAGAGTGACATTTTTGAATACATATTTAAATATTTTTGATATCGGTTTCTGAAAAAATATCAGACAAAATGTTACAAAATGTTAATTACTTCAAATGAACCTTTTTACGCTTAAGTAAGAATTCCATACCTCTCAGTATATAGAAATGACTTATAATTAGTGAGATAATGTAATGCAGTGAACTATTTGACTCACACTCCCTTTCTTTATTTTTAGGTGTTCTGGTCAAGAACTAGAAAAAGATAAACACATTGAAACTATAGAAGGCACATTGGAAACGAAATGGAAAAGAATTAAGGCAAAACCGAAATGGATCTTAAAAATTCATGTTTTAAAACCTGGAAGTCTTAGTGAAGTTCATACATTTAAATGTGTTGAATGTCATTATGAAACAAAACATAAAGGGAGTTTTTCAAAACATGTTTTAAAACATAAAAGTTTGAGTGATGTAAAGACTTTTGAACGTGCCACAAAACATAAGAGTACCTTAAAAACACATGTTTTAAAACATAAAAGTTTAAACGACGGTATTTCATTCAAAAGGGCAGAATGTTCTTATGAGGCTAAACATAAAGAGAACCTAAAAAGACATGTTTTAATAAAACACAAAAGTTTAAACGATATTATTATATTCAAATGTGCTGAATGTGCTTATGAAACGAAACATAAGCAAAATTTAAGTACTCATGTTTCAAAACACAAAAGTTTAAACAATGTTATTACATTCAAATGTGCAGAATGTTCTTATGAGTCTAAATATAAAGGGAGCCTAAAAAGACATGTTTTAAAACACAAAAGTTTAAACGATATTATTACATTCATGTGTGCTGAATGTGCCTATGAGACCAAACATAAACGCAACCTACATAGACATTTTGTAAAACACAAAAATTTAAACGATATTATTACATTCAAATGTGCTGAATGTGATTATGAAACGAAACATAAGCAAAATTTAAGCACTCATGTTTTAAAACACAAAAGTTTAAACGATGTTATTACATTCAAATGTGCAGAATGTTCTTATGAGGCTAAACATAAAGGGAGCCTAAAAAGTCATGTTTTAAAACACAAAAGTTTAAATAATATTATTACATTCAAATGTGCTGAATGTGCCTATGAAACCAAACATAAAGGAAACCTACAAAGACATGTTTTAAAGCACAAAAACTTAAAAGATATTAATACATTCAAATGTACTGAATGTCGCTATGAAACGAAACATAAGTCAAGCTTAAGAACACATGGTTTAAAACATAAAAGTATAAACGAAGTTAATACATTCAAATGTCCTGAATGTCCTTATGAAACGAAACGTAAGCAAAATTTAAACACTCACATTCTAAAACACAAAAATTTAAACGACATTACTACATTCAGATGTGCCGGATGTTCTTATGAGACTAAATATAAAGGAAACCTACAAACACATGTTTTAAAACACAAAAGTTTATAAAATATTAATACATTCAAATGTACTGAATGTCGTTATGAAACGAAACATAAATCAAGCTTAAGAAAACATAATATAATCGATGTTAATACATTTAAATGTAGTGAATGTCCCTATGAGAAAAAAGGAAACCTATAAACACATGTTTTAAAACATAAAAAAAATAAATGTTAATACATTCAAATGTGCCGAATGTAGTTATGAAACGAAACGTCAGGAGAACTTAAAAACACATATTTAAGAAAATAATAAAAGTTTGAACGATCAAGGGCGGATCCAGTGACCAGCTTCCGGAGGGGGATGTTGTGGGTCAGAGGGGGTGATTTTGTACGAAATCAACCTAGTAGAGGAGGACTTCTCTATGGCTTTGGATCCATTGTATTTTCTGATCAACTATATTAACCCTTTTAACCGGCAGAAATTAGTTTATTTTGAGCGCTTCTATGCAAGATTCTTCTCAATTCAGTGTCGAAACCACTGACCTTGAGACTTCCGGAGGAAGCAATCGCCCCCACCCCTCTGGGGCTGCCCCAGTGAACGATATTATCACATTAAAGTAGCTGAATATTCTTATCAAACGGAGTTTGAAAGCTCATTGTTTAAAACATAAAAGTTTAATTATATGTAAAATATATTGTATAAATGAAGTATATACAGAATAATATTTAGCATATTTCATGTCTCCTTATGTATAAAGTTTTAAGTCAATTTAACAGTATGGCAATAATAAATGGTTATAACATAAAGTTTAAGTGAATTTAACACTTGAGTGTCTTTATAAAATCAGCTTAAGAATACATTTAAGAGACAAATTTAGATATAGTGTCAAGTGAATAACATTGTAACTGTACGAAAAGTTCCTACATAAATTTTAAATATAAACTGCAATGAGTTGACTTTGGTTACCACGTCAAAATTGATTTTCATTCTTCACAAGTTCTGTAATAACTAGCACACTCAGTGAAATAAATTAACGATGACAGAAAGTAAACAGTAAAAAAATAAATGTTTTATTAATAATTATTATAAAAATATACATTACTGTTAAACTTATTTATATAACTAATATTATAGAGCTGAATAGTTTGTTTGTTTATTGAGGAAGGTTATACGCTAGGTTTCATATCTGTAAGAATAATGTATAAACAAATGTCGCTTTTATATAGTTCTACGTAAAAGTCTACATCATATATCTAAGTGTCATATAAAATATTTCTACGACCTCAAAAACGGAGGAAGTTCACATTCCAGCTGGATTTTTGTATGTTTATTGCGTGATATCTTCATTTATTGTGAACAATTTATATATAAACACCTATTCTCTACGTAGGAAATAATGAAATGCAGTGAAAATAAAAACAATAATCAAATAAAATATTTAAAAAACATATCACCGACTTCCATCTATAACTAAAAATTTGAAAATAATTGTAACAAAATACAATAACACATTCAATGTTGTTAGGTACCTATCCAGAAAGTAAAAAATTTAAACATTAATTACCTACCAATCTAGCATATTTTAGAAGTGGGTGCCAAGTAAATCCAAAATCCCGCATTGTCTACTTATCTAGTACTTCATTAAGCTTGATTGTTGCTTGGCACAGACTTCAAAAATATACTAGACTGGTAGGTAATTAATTTCTACAGAATGAGCACCTTTTAATATTTACATTTTTTACTTTCTGGGTAGGAACCTAACAACATTGAATGTGTTATTTATTTTCTAGAGTTGTATTTTGTTACGATTATTTTCAACTTTTTATTTATAGATGGAAGTCGGTTATATATTTTTTAATTTTTTATTATATTTTTTAATTATTATTTTGCAAGTATATGTATAACCTTAATAGACAGGACCAGGTAACGTCGAATGCCTCAACATTACACAATGATATATTCTCATTTAAATTGACAGGTAACTGTTTACGAACAAAATGTACTAGTACGCGTTAACTAAATATGCCAAAAATATGTATATGGCTTATGTAACTTTTATTTCAACTTTATTTGACAACCCTGTATAACTATAATTACACTCCACCCTACGAACCAACCATCGTATATATACGACTGAGAGGTGTTGTCAGTGAATTTTCTATTAGGCCGGGAGTAGGTGACACCAAAAGCATCGTATTCGCAAAAAATTTTCATTTAAATCGGTATTTGTCTGGTACACTAACAAAATGAGCTTGGTACTCATTGACGTAAGGCGCCGAAAATACTATATTTTAGTACTTATATGCTTGAGATGTGCATAGAAAATTTTCAAATTCGCATTCATAATTTTCAGTGCCTACAATTCCCGCACTATAACGTTGGAATTAAAATGTGAGTTAATTCACTTTGATGAAATTTTTGATAAGAATATTAGATTTTTCGGCGATTTTCTGCAAAACTGCATGTTGCACATCGCAGAAAAGTGTATGAGACCACCTAGGTTTCTTCCTTAATATATATTACACTTGAAAAACTATACCCATCCATAGGAGATTTTGGGAAAAACGATCAATATTGGATATTAGTCGATTTCCATGCACGCATGTGTTCAATCACAAATTTGATCACTTTACCAATCGAATTCTTTTCCCAAATTTGAAGTTGTACCAATCCGAATATATACTCTATTAAACAATAAATCAGGTAACATACATAAAACAAAAGAACGCGACGAATTGATAACCTCCTCCTTTTTGGAAGTCGATTAATAAAAACTTCATTATGCAATTGCGAGACAAAATAGAAAAAGAGCAATGCAGAACATAATTGGATTCACAACCCTGAAAGAATCGATATTAGTACGTTACAATGTACCAAGTGTCCTTATGAAACGAAACAAGAGATGAACTTAAACTCACATGTTTTATAACATACAAATTAAAGTAAAATTAACACATTTACCTAAATGGGCTAAATTTCCTCATCAAACTTAAGGTGCTTAAGAAGACATATTTTAAATCACAAATTTTTCAGTGAAATTGAACTCATTTACGTGTGCAGAATCTCCATAGATAACGAAAAATAAAGAGTCCTTTCTTAAAGAAACATGTTATGAAATACAAAGTTTGAGTAAAGTTAATAACTTAAGATTTGGCTAATGTTATGAATAGAAACATAATCAGAACATACATTTAAAACACTGGTGTTTAAAGGAAATGCCTACATGTTTCAAATGTCAATATAAAACGAAATTTTTACCGGTTATTTTTTAAAAACTTATGCTTTCTAGAATCTGCTAATATTGTCCTAGCGATTTTATTTATTTTTTATTTATTTATTTTTATTTACTCTTATACGGGTAACCCCATTAACATAAAATACCAAAAACAAAAAAAATAGTGTAAGTAACATTAAATCTAAAAAACATACAAACCTAAAGTTGGCATGTCTAACATTGGACTCAACTTTTAGAAATAATACAAAATACAGAATAAAATATAGTTAATTAGAATTATAATTAAAATACATGTTGTCGCGAACAAAAGGTAACACATCAAAACAGAACAAACGGCAAGATTAAATATTATAATGTAACGAGCGCTTGATTACATTGACGGAGTTATAAAACACATCTATATGTGAGGAGTACTGATTGGCTGTACGCATTAACCTATTCATTGCTGAACAAAATCCATAGTTAGTTCTATGAAATAAAACATGGAAGAGTTCTGAAGAACGAGTTCTCATTGTCGTATTCAAGGAAATTCTGTCTAGTAAGGAAGGGCAGTCAAATTCACCTGATAACAACTTGTACAGAAAACAAATATCAGCTATGTTACACCGATTTTGCAAAGATTGTAAATGCATTTGTAATAAAATATCACTTTATTGATAATTGTCCCTGCTCAAACCCATTTTAAGTGCTACTATACGAAGAAATTTATTTTGAACTTTCTCAATATTAGCTATATGTGTGTTATAGTGGGGGTTCCATATGACAGAACAGTACTCCAGAATAGATCGTACTAGTGAACAATATAGTAAACAAATCGTATTATGAGAAAATGTTTTTGATAAACGATTGATAAAACCCAAAACCTTGTAACTCTTGGAAACAACTAGATCAATGTGTCTACGAAATGTCAGAGAATTATAGAATTAGAGAATTATTAACGCTGTATCGTTTAAATAAAACATTTATTGATATTCAGGTCAAGATCATTGCTAATACACCAGGCAAATAAAGAGTTTAAATCGGATTGGAGTAACATAGCATCATTGCAAGTTGCAATTTCTTTAAACAGTTTGAAATCATCAGCATACAATAAGATATTACAACGATTAATAATTTTGCCAATATCATTAATAAATAAATTAAAAAGAAATGGTTCCGCGTGAGAGCCCTGTGGAACTCCCGAAGACACACTTATAATCCTGGAAATAATACCCCCCACTTTAACATAATGGTATCGGTCTGAGAGATAAGTCTTTGTCCACTCTAAAAGTGGCCCATAAAATCCTAGAGTATGAAGTTTGGCCAAAAGTATTCTATGGTTAACTCTATCAAACGCTTCAGCGAAATCCGTATAAACAGAGTCAACTTGTAGTCTATTCTCCAAAGTTTTTACTATAAATGACTCGTAGACGGCCAAATTGGTTAAAGTAGATCTACCTGAAAGAAATCCATGCTGTTCGTTAACAAAAATGTGTTTAAATTGTCATGATAAGAATTGAGAGAAAAAGTACTTCAATAATTTCGGGATCTCCGATTGTAAGCATACAGCTCGGTAATTCTCAATATTTTCTTTAGATCCACCTTTGTAGATTGGCCTCAGGTAGCTATGTTTCCAAAAACTAGGAAACTTTCCGGATGACAGTGACAAGTTGAAAATTGTTTTCACAGGAAGCGCTAGCGTGTAGACACAGTTTATTAAAAAATGCGAGGGAATACCATCAGGGCCACACGAGAGCTTTATCCGAAGTTCATTAATTCTGCTAATGATGTCTGCTACAGACTTCAAGACTTGTATCACAGCTTAATTTTAAATTATAATACATGGTAAAACAGCGCCGCACTTTTTATTTACAAGACATGTAGTCGAAAAGTGACATTTTTGAATACATATTTAAATATTTTTGATATCATATCTAAAAAATATATCAGAGACAAAATGTTACAGCAAATTGTCTTCAAATAGATTGTCAATTATTTCAAACGAACCTTTTTACGCTTAATCAAGAATTCCATACCTCTCAGTATATAGAATTGGCTTATAGTTAGTACGATAATGTAATGAGTGAACTAATCGACTCACAATTCCTTTCTTTCTTTTTAGGTATTCGGGGCAAGAACTAGAACACAATAAACCGTTAAAAACCACAGAAGGCATATTAGAAACACCATGGGAAAGAATTAATCCAAAACCGAAGGGGATCTTAAAAACTCAATTTTTAAAACCTGGATGTCTTAGTGAAGTTCATACATTTAAATGTGCTAAATGTCATTATCAAACAAAATTTAAAGGGAGTTTATCAAAACATGCTTTAAAACATAAAAGTTTTAGTGATGTTAAGACTTTTGAATGTGCTAAATGTCTTTTTGAAACAAAATATAAGAGTAACCTCAGAAAACATCTTTTAAAACATAAAAGTTTAAACGATGTCATTACATTCAAATGTACTGAATGTGCTGCGAAACTATTTAAGAGTCATTTTTAAACGTAAAATTCAAATGTGCTGAATCTGCCTATCTACAAGAACATGTTTTGACTCACAAAAGTTTAAAAGATATTAATACATTCAAATGTACAGAATGTCGTTATGAAACAAAATATAAGTCAAACTTAAAAAAACATGGTTTAAAACATAAAAGTATAAACGAAGTTAATACATTCAAATGTCCTGAATGTCCTTATGAAACGAAACGTACGGAAAATTTAAACTCTCACATTTTAAAACACAAAAGTTTAAACGACGTTATTACATTCAAATGTGCTGAATGTGCCTATGAGACTAAACGTAGAAGAAATCTACAAGGTCATTTTTTGACTCACAAAAGTTTAAAAGATATTAATACATTCAAATGTACAGAATGTCGTTATGAAACAAAATTTAAGTCAAACTTAACAAGACATGGTTTAAAACATAAAAGTATAAACGAAGTTAATACATTCAAATGTCCTGAATGTCCTTATGAAACGAAACATAAGGAAAATTTAAACTCTCACATTTTAAAACACAAAAGTTTAAACGACGTTATTACATTCAAATGTGCTGAATGTGCCTATGAGAGTAAACGTAAAGGAAATCTACAAGAACATGTTTTGAATCATAAAAGTTTAAAACACATTAATACATTTAAATGTCCTGAATGTCCTTATGAAACGAAACATAAGCAACATTTAAACCGTCATATTTTAAAACACAAAAACGATTTTATTATATTCAAATGTGCAGAATGTTCTTATGAGACTAAATATAAAAGAAGACTACAAACACATGTTTTAAAACACAAAAGTTTAAACAATAGGGACCATCCATAAATTACGTAAGATAGTTTACGATAGGTGGGTGTCTTCTAATATATTACGAAATCTGATATGGGGATGGGTGGGTGTTTGAAATGAATTTTATGTAAATTTTTTAAATATTATTTTCATTTATTATGACTTTTAATTGCCTAAATTAACTATTTTCAAAATATATATAAAAAAATTGTATTATACTTGATTAAGCATTTCCAAAAGAAATATAGTTATAACATTAACTGTTAATTAATATCTAATAAATATTCTAACCCTTATTTATTATTGATGATTGTTTCGGTCTTCACTTGATGAAAATTCATTTTTAAGATTACTTAAAAACAACAAACACTTGTTTAAATGTTCACTTTTTATTTCTTTAAATTTGAAGAAGTGTTTGTTGTTTTTAAGTAACCTTATTTATTACATGCAATTAATTAAGTACCATAAGAATTAATATTTTATTTTTTTTATGTAAGTATACATTTTTATTCGTGAACATCTAACGGTTTAATTCTAGGAAGTCAGTCAGTATCCATATGTATAAGTACTTAAATGTATTTATAATTTTAACAAGCTTTATTAATAAAAATATATTGTATTAAAAATGTAATATTTATAATAAAAGTTTATTATTTCATTAATATTATGAGATACAGACATTCCAATGTTTAAGCACTTTCTGGGAAATAACCCAATTCCAAACGTTTCAGAGACTATTTCAGACTCAGTTGTCAATGGTAAAGGATAATCTCTTCGAGGTGTCATTCTTTTGTACGCAAGACAATATATATAATATATATTGTTTCTGGTTAGGGAACCTTCATCAGTTGCGCTTACCACAATTAATGTCCTCTCGAACACTTCTTTGTGTATTTGATACATTTCGTTAAATTTGAAGACGCGAAAATCCTAGATGTCGGTCTTTACATCTCGCGTCTTCAAATGGTAAAGGAACTATGAAAAAAGGCACAATTCTATAATGTAAAATTAAAATGTTTGACAATATCTATTATTTGACTTTAATCTAACTAAGAGAATTGAAATCGAAAATATTAAGGATAGCACAGAAACTTCTAGGGATCATCTAATAATAAAGTTCTTTTTAAATTTGAAGAATTTGAAATAGATGATCTTGAGAATTTTATGTGGCGCTCCTAGGTGCGACTTTGTTATAAGATGCATTCGCCAAAAAATGCGATCAAGGAATATTGTTTATTCAGTGATCCCATTAAAATCATAACAGAAAACCTAGGAAAAACCTTATGAACTATCCCGATATTAGGTTGTTCATAAGGACATGACCATTAGCCAATTTCTTCCTTAATCATCGGCAAACAGGAACGATTTAACTCCACGGAGGTAGTAGCAATACAATCGTTTTCATTTAACAAAATTTAAGCACTCTTTTAGTTTTCGTTTCGTGTTGTGTCTTCTTTGTGTAATGTAGGGGAGAGGGGGCAGTTTAGATCAGAGGCAGTTTTGAATTATTGGATTTATGAACGCATCATTTGTCTTTCCTAACCTCCAATACATTTTTAATACTGGTAACACTGAACTACACGTCTGTCAGTTGCCAATTTACATCAAGGTCAGTGTCAAACAGAATAAAATTTGTCGGTTACTTTACGGAGACGAAACCAAACATTTTTATTTTTTATTGTAAGCGGATTACTGAAAACGTAAGTATTATTTTCGAGTTTTGATTATTTCATAGTGTTGTGTATATTATAGCAAGTGTATTACCAATATAAGTTAATTAAATATTAGTTTCTTGGTCGTCTAGATAATTTTGTTTCTGAAGGATGGTATTGGGGAAGATTTGAAAAAAATCTATGGGGCAGTTATGAATAAAATGTTCAAAAGTGCCCCCCACTATTTTAACAAATAATGTTTATTTATTTTTAAAAATAATTGATAAATATAATTAAATAAGTTCATTTTATATTTTTTGACAGTTATGAATCACAATGGTAAGAAATTACAAAAAGAAAAAAGAAAATGATGTTAACGAAGAAGACGCCGAGAGAGCTGTATTGTGTGTTGTCAATGATAGCATGAAACTGAGGACCGCTGCAGCTATATATAATATAAAACCAACCACTTTGTACTATAGAGTAAAGAAATATAAAGAGAATGTAATGCCAAAAAATATAAACTATAGCAGCAAACACAGGGTGCATCAAGTTTTCACTAAGGATGAGGAACTTATGCTGGAAAGATACTTTTTAAAAAGATGAATTATGGTCTTACCTAGGGATGTCGGAAAAATATCGATACAGTAGAACTCCAATTATCCGAACTCCGACTATCCGAATCGCCGATTTTCCGAATCCGCGTGTGTAGGCACACCGGCAAGTTAAGACAAGTTCCGGCGCATTGCAGTCACGGCGCACCTGTCATTGTTTGTTTTGATTAGCCAGTGTGCTATTGACCTTGCTCGAGGACGCTACTCTTTCGCTACGGCTTACTTTTGTTTGTGCGTGTACAATACTGTATTGTTTTTATTGAAGTGAAAAAGCACCAAAAATGGGTGGGAAAAGAAGGCAGTAAGGTGCTTTTAATTGTTGATAACGCACCCACTCATCCTACAGCAGAACTGTTGGAAAGAGAGAATGGGCAGTTTAAAACGACGTTTTTGCCTCCCAATGTTCCAAGTTTGCTGCAACCCATGGACCAGTCTGTTATTGAAACAATGAAGCGCCATTACAGAAGGCAACTGCTGAGAAAACTGCTGATCGAAGGTGCTGAAGATGAAGAATTGGTTTTGGCAAATCATAGCAAAATAAATTTAAAGGACTGCTGTTACATGGTAGCGGAAGCTTGGAGTTTGGTTACGGCAGTGACGCTAAGACGTACGTGGAATAAACTGAAAGGCCTACCGTCTGAGAAGAACAAAAAAAAAAGAATCTGAAGAAAATGAGAAACAAGAATATGGAGAGGATGATGATGATGAAGATGCGTTGTCACTAGAGGAAATAAGAAAAATGATTGTAAAAATTCCTGGTTTTACAGAAGTAAGTGCTGAAGATGTAGGAGAGTGGATGGCTTGTGACACGTCTGACCCTGGTTTTCAAATTCTCAATGACGATGAAATTGTTGTAAGTGTGAGAGAAGATGTTGAAGTGGAAGAAGAACTTTCTGCTGATGTTGAAGTAGACGCTGGACCATCAGCTAGTGAAGCATTTGCCGGCCTCGAGATTGCTTTGAAGTGGATGGAGCGTCAACCCGAGTGTGACCACTTGCAACTGCTCACCGTCAAGCGAATGCGTGACCTGGCTGCCCGAAAACGGTTGAAGACCGCAAAACAGCTTACATTGACGGAGATGTTTAAAAAACAATGATTTTTATTTCTAAACTTGTACATAAGTACATTTTATTTATATTTAAAACATGTGAAAATTTCATGTTTCTTTCATTTAATTCAATAAAAAAATAGTGCAATATCAAAACGTAGCTTTTATTCTCTCCAATGGCGATTATCCGAATATTTGATTATCCGAATGGGTCCCGGTCCCCATTAATTCGGATAATTGGAGTTCTACTGTATATCGATATATCGATATTTTTTGTTTTATATATCGATACTTTTACACGATATAATTTTATTCGATATATCGATATAAAAACCAAGTATCGAAAACTTATCAAAAACGATGTATGTTTGTTACGTCTAGCTGTTTTCCAATTACTAGAGCACAAAGTGTTTTTGTGTCGTTCTGTGTCGTAATTTTCGGGCGTTAATTGGAACATACTTCATTCTTTATGATAAAGTTTTATGTTTACTTAGTACTTACATAAAACATCCCAAAGGCACAGTTATTTCTTGCGCCCATTTGTGGGAGCCAGTGCTGTAATTGGAACACTTAGTGCTCAGCACTGTGCCGCACTGTGCGCAATTGTGCAGTAATTGGAAAACAGACAAACAAGTTGAGATACATTATCTTTGTACACAAAGATTAGCAGAATTCTTTCAAGTATAATTAATTTATTATATTTATGCTATATGTTGCCTAAGTGCTTGAAGTTAAAATTAATTTTAAATATGTTTCTGATGCATGAGGTAGAAGGGAGGTATATATGAGAGCTTAGATCATTTACCATCTAGATATAGGCTGTCAACCATAAAATCGTGGCAACACTAGAAAGAGAGGGCAATAGAGACAGTAACAGGCTATTTCACTTAGTGGGTGGAAGCAGCCAATGAACAACATGCTTTATTGGAAGCAGCTCCCAACCGAGTGAAAAAGCCTCTTGTCCTCACTATTGCCCTCTCTCTTCTTAGTCTTACCTCGACATTTGTGCACTGCAGGCTATCTTTAGAAAGTAAATGCTCTAAGTATGAGAGTGTATAAATGATCATTAGAACGACATCTAAATTTTCAGAAAATATGAGAGGTAGTAGTATATAGTTAATTTAACAATATATTACTACCTTAAGCTGTGAAAAAGTCTCAAAATAAAATATTTTTAAATTTTGTAATCCAGTCTACCTACCATCTATCTATAGATTGTTTGCATATAACTTTATCAGATACACTTGTTAAGCAAATTACTACTAAGTATATATATACATATATATATATATATATATATATATATATATATATATATATTACTGTTCTAAAATAGTACCGATATATCGATATTTTTTTCTCGATATATCAATATCGATATTGATACTTTTAAAAAATATCGATACAATATATATCGATACTTTTTGACAGTTCCGACATCCCTAGTCTTACTTACTTACAAGGTCGAAAATTGGCATATCAATATGCAGCAGCGTTGGATAAGTGTCCTGAAAAATGGTTAGTTAACAAGAGTGCGGGCATTGAATGGATGAAAAACTTTATGAAAAGGCACCCAGTATTATCTTTGCGAAAACCTGAAAACACCAGTCTTTCCAGATCAACCAGCTTCAATAAGCATAATGTCATGATGTTTTTTGATAATTATGAAAGAGTGTTACAACGTGGAAATTATACTCCAGACTGCATCTATAACTTAGATGAAACAAGTATTATGACCGTTGTTCAAGCACCCAATGTTATTGCTAGAACAGGTCAAAAGCAAGTTGGACAAAGTGTTTCGGCGGAAAGAGGTCAATTGATCACTGTGGTATTGTAAATGCTCTTGGAAATACCATTCCTCCGGTTTTTATTTTTCCAAGAGCTAGGTTTCACGAAACAATGCTTATTGGAGCTCCAGTTGGAAGTGTCGGGTTTGCCAATAGTCCTACGAGCGGTTGGATGACTGGACCTTTGTTTATGAAAGTTCTAGAACACATTAAAAAAACCTCCAGGTCGTATTTCAAAACTGCCCCTATGGGTATCAAATGTGCCCCTGGCAAAAAAAGGGTTTTTGAAAAATAATGATATTGTTACTTTAATAAGTAAAAACAAGTAAATTTAATTTTTATTTTGTAGCACAAATAGCATATGTATTCATAAAAAAATAATATACCTTGATATGTAGCACAATACGACAAATATAATATTTTATTTAAAAAGTGTTCAAAGGTGCCCCCCTCTCCCCTAACTGAATTTTAATTAATTTTTATTTTATGACCAAAATTCCAAGCAAGTTCACAAATCTTGGATTTTCAAACTGGCGTTTTTAAATTTAATTTTTGTGTTCGTGTATTCTTACATTTAGAGGTCTAGAGGTTTCTCCAATATAGAATTTATTCAGACGAGATTTTATAAATGCAATTTTTTGTATTTTGAGTTGTGTTTTTTGGTTTGGTTTCTGATAGATTTTAGTGTACTTCTTGTTTTCAATGATTTTTTTAAAATTATATCTGTTGTTTTCTGATTGATAATTGTGGCATCTCTGAGTTTGAAGGTCTAAATCAGACCTATTTTTCAATGGAATGAATAGAAATTGAACTAAAAATTTAAAAATTAAGAAGATTATCAATGACAAATATCGAAATCACAATTTTTCAATTTTTTGTTGAATTTGTATTCGTACCATTGAGAACGAGGTCTGAGTTAGACCTTAAAATGTTTGGACTTTTGAAATATACAGACTTTCAAGTTTATGTGGTAGTTATTCCCAAAGAACTCAGAAAAAATTATATCTGTTTTCACTCTTTTCAGTCTTTCTGAGAGACCCTGTATCTTGGGAGTCAGTGTTGCTTGGTCTTTTGGTATTCGATTTTGTTTAATTCTTTATTAATAAATTTTTCTGGGTAATTATTAGCAGAAAGTACATTTTTATATTTTTTTCCTCGCTGAATTTATTGACGTTAAAACAGTTTGTTTTTGCTCTGGCATATAGAGATTTGATGATACTTTTTTTTTACTGTACTGTATTTGGATGAATAGAGTTGAGCTACCTGTTAGTGTGAGTCGCTTTTCTGTCAACTTCTGGTTCAAATGTCGATTCTGTTTTAGGTATTAAAATGTCTAAGAAAGATAATTTGTTATTCTGTTCAAGTTGTAGGGTCAACCGAATTGTTTGTTCTTTGTTGAATTTGTTATCATTAGTACTATATCATATGACTTAATAACACCTTTCTGTACTATATTCGGATAATTTGAATTGAAACTTAGGTATCTGTTAGTATGTGTTGGTTTCCTATAAACAAAAAAAAACTATAAAAAATGTTCTTACTGGAAGCAAGTACCCTACAAAATTTACAACAAAAAATTATCTAGACTTGAACAGAAAACAAATCATCGGAATCAACCCGGAACTTCTCTTAGTAACACTACTACTCAGGACAACTACATTGTAGTTACAACTATCCCATATATACACGGTCTCAGAAAGATTGAAAAGAGTTGTGGGCAACAGATTTAATGTCAAAACAACATTAAAAATATGAGATACACTGAAATCACTAATATCGAAAACAAAACCAACCAACAAAACTCAGAACTCAAAAAACTGCATATACAAGATTCCTTGCGATTGCAATAAATTTTATATTGGAGAAACATCGAGGCCATTAATCGTACGAATTAATGAACACAAGAATTACATAAAGAAACGAAAATTTGAAAATTCGAAAATTTGTGAACATGCCATAAAATATAATTTGACAATTCAACTATAGTTCACAAAGAATAACATAACACAAAACGAAAAATAAAAGAGTTGGCGATAATTATTTTGAATGAAGACGATTGTATGGCTTCTATCTGTATAATTCAATCGTATCTGGTCACCGATAATTAAGGAAGAAATTAGTAATAGCCATCTTCTTTTGAACAACCCACTATCGGGATACTACCTAAGGTTTTCTCTCATGACGTTAATGGGATCACTGAAATAAAAGAATTCTTTCATCACATTTTTGGCGAATGCGCTATCTTATATCAAAGTCGTACCTAGAAACGTCACAATAGACCTGGAAACGTTTGGTTCCTTGACTATACAGATTGTTTCGATTGTGGTGTTATTTCCCAAGAAGACATAAAAATAATCTAGAATATGCCAGAAATAACATTTAGAAGATAATGAGTTTGGTTATTCGTTCCAAATTGATTTTCTTTCTTTACATATTCTATAATAATTAACACGCTGAGTGAAATAAATTAACGACGACTGAAAGTGAACAGTAAAAAAATAAATGAAGACATTATATTCAAATTGTTATTGTAATAGTTACAAAAATAAACATTTTATTAATAAATATTATCAAGAACAGCTAATAATTGATTCCATTGTCTGCAATCAAGCCCACGCCAAACGACGAAATCTCTACATGGCATATGTGGACTACAAAAAGGCCTTTGATTCAGTTCCACATGATTGGCTCTTTCAGGTGCTGAAACTCGATAAAGTAAATAATCGTATTGTTAACTTTTTAGAATATGTCATGACTACCTGGCAAAACAAAATCTTTCTAAATGAAGCCGACTGTTCGATAAAAACCGACTCTATCCCAATCAGAAGGGGTATATTCCAGAGAGAGCCTTGCCATGAACCCACTCTCACACAAACTGAATGCGACTAACTTTGGATTCAGTCTCAAACACAACAACGTACAAGCACTACAGATAAACCATTTGTTATACATGGACGACTTAAAGTTGATGGCAGCTACGAAACAACAGTTACATGATATGCTTAAAATAGTAGAAGGGTTTTCTAGTGACATCCATATGCAATTTGGCCTAGACAAATGCCGAATTATCAATATAGTAAAAGGCAAAATGCAGCAGGGTCCCTACGAAATGAGAGATGGCAACTCAATTGAATCCATGGAGGAAGGCCATACTTACAAATACCTTAGAATAAAGCAGGCTCAACGAATGGATCACTTCACAATGAAAAAGGACCTATCAACAGAGTTCTATAGAAGGGTAAGACGACTGTTGAAAACTAAGCTTAACAGTAAAAATCTGTTTCAGGCTATTAACACCTACGCGTGCTCAGTACTCAGTTACTCATTCGGAATACTTAAATGGTGCAAGACTGACATTGAACAACTACAAGGGAAAGTTCCAGTTCTACTAAAAAAGCTCAAAAAATCACCATCCAAACAGCTCTGTCGAACGTACAACGTTGCCACGGTATGAAGGAGGAAAAGAATTGGCAGATATAGGCAAGTTACGTGATCAACAAATTTCTAATTTGCGTAATCATTTCCAGAAACTCGCAGAATTTTCTGATCTACACAGAGTCATATGTCAGGTTGATGACTCAACACCTCTGCGACTGACAGAACAACAAGTTCAAGTATACCACCAGTACATCGTCAAACACCCTTCTATCAATAACGGCATATGTAGATATGGTTGCCAAGCATCTGAATCTACCCAGCATATCACAGGAGGTTGCCAAGCGTTCGCTGCAACTGAATACAAAGAACGACAGAAATACTGCACCAGGAACTAGCGCTGAAACTCGAGCTATCACAGTCGGTAAGAACACCCTACTATATAAACAAACCAAAATCTATTTTAGAAAATAACAACTACAAACTGGACTGTTGCTCACAATAGACCAGATATAGTTTTGGTAGATAAAGTCTCTAGAAAAACAACCTTAATTGACATAGCAATTGCTAACAACAATAATATAAATATTAAGCAGGCTAAAAAAATAGCCAAATACAGGGATTTAGAGTTTCAAATACAGAGTCAATGGGACATGAGCAACACTCGAACGGTACCAATTGTTATGTCAACAACAGGGGTAGTCCCAAAATATTAAACAATTTGAAATACCTCGGTCTGGATCTTTACCAACTGATGCAAAAAGCCGTCCTGTTTGGAACAGCCCGGACGGTCCGAAAATTCATGGGAAACTGCAGTCACGACGCCAACCACGGGCCTAATAACCTGGCAAGGGCTCCCACAGAGCTAAACCCTTTTGATATATAGTATATCTGGGTTTTAGTGAATTTTCCCCTAAAGGTACGCTATGCGTGTCTTAGAGGGAGTGTGCTGCCATACATTGTATTGTCAAGTCGCGGTTATTTTCAAAATATAGATTAATTATAAACTTATTTATATTAATAATATTAAAAAGCCGAAGGGTATGTTTGTTTTGTTCATTTGAAAGCTTTAAAACTACTAGATTTGAAAAATTCTTATTGTATTCCATATTCTGTTTATTGAGGAAGATTATACGCTAGGTTTCATATATGTAAGAATAATTTATAAAAAAATATATCTAACTGTTTATAAAATATTTTTACGACCTGAAAAACGAAGGAAGTTCACATTCCAGCGGGATTTTTATCTGGGTTTTGTTTGTGACTTGATATCTTCATTTATTGTGAACACTTTATACAGGGAGTAACAAAAGTAGCGGTACCCCCTTGTAACAATTGTTCTTTAGAGTGTATGACGCCATTTCGAGGATATTTAACATTATTTTCGACCTGTAAAACATATGTTAAAAGTTATTACCCTCAGCAAAAAAAGAAAGTAAAAAAATATAGAAATAAAAAATAACAAATATTCTTTACAAATAATGATTGCTCTTGAAATGACCTTGAGAGGTCACTTAGACCCCAAGGTTAAATACATACATACAAATTATCCGCTGTTTCTTATTCCTGAATAAAAAATAGGGGTTTCCATTTAAAAAAAAGTAAGTTGATCTTCAAATGACTTTCAAAAATGACCTTAAGCTCAAAGACAAGGTCACCACTGAATTTTTAAATTAAAACTGAACAAATTTTGTCTGGAACTTTTTCGGGAAAAATGATATGCGATCATAGGAGCAAGGGGGGGGGTACCGGTACTTTTGTTACACCCGATATATTTGATATATTTGAAATTAAAAAAATGGTGGAGTTGATAATATAGGTGCAAAAACTCTAATAGTGTTATCTAGACATATAGCACTACCATTTGCTCACATCATAAATTTAAGTATACAGACAGCAATTTGGCCTGGGGCACTCAAACTAGCTGATGTTACACCAATCTATAAGGCTAATAATAGGGACAATATCGCTAATTATAGACCAATATCCTTGATATCAAACCTAGCAAAAATTTTTGAAAAAATTATCTACCACAGACTACTCGATTTCATTAAAAAGAATAAAATCTTATCAAAAATGCAATATGGCTTCATGAAAAATACTGGTACAAAAGATGCTCTAAATTTTATTACTAATACAATTTATGAAAAACTTGATAAAAATGAACCTATTGCTATTATATTCCTTGACCTAGCCAAAGCTTTTTATACTGTTAACCATTCAATATTATTAGATAAATTATACAGATATGGAATTAGAGGAAGTGCATTCAAACTAATTTCAAGCTACTTGACAAGTAGATATCAGCGAGTAAAAATAAATGACACTGTAAGTGGTTTCAGTGAAATTAAAACAGGTGTTCCACAAGGTACCATCTTGGGTCCCCTACTATTTATATTATATATAAATGACCTACTAGTTGATATACCAGAGGGAATTATATTATCTTTTGCTGATGATACGGCTGTGATATCAACAGGAAAAACATCGAATACAGTCGAAACGCAAATGAATTTCTACCTGAATTTGATAAATAAATGGCTTGCCTTAAACAAATTGACTCTAAATGTTGATGACACGGTTTTCATGACATTCGGAAACTACTGCAATAGTGTTCCCCGCGATATAAATATTAAGACAAATACCAAAAAAATAAGAAGGGTAGAAAGTTGTAAATACTTAGGAATTTGTTTTGACTATAGAATGAGATGGGACACGCATGTTGAATATTTAATAAATAAAACAAAATACTTAGTCTTTATATTTCGGAAAATGGCAAAAATTATGTTGAGAGACTCGCTGATAATGTTATACTATGCACTTTTTCATAGTAATATCTGCTATGGTAACATAGCTTGGGGAGGGATTTATTCAACTAAACAAGTTTTATTACAACGTTTACAAAATAAACTCCTGAAAATTATATATAAAAAACAAAATTTTATCGAAAAAAAAACACTAAATCTGAGACAAATCTTTGCTTTTGAGTCTTTTAAATACTATTATGACACGTTTAAAAATAAATTTATAAAATCCAACAAGAAACAGAAGTATTATGATTCCAAAAAGAAATAAAAGTATAAGCAGTAAAAATAGTTATGTTAAAGTTATTAATGTTTTCAACAGCTTACCGAATGATTTGAAAACTCTAAAAACCTTAACACTGTCAAAAAGAAAATAAAACCGTGGATCTTGGCTATATTTAAAATTTCAAATAGCAGGATAGTAAATTATATAGGGAGAAATCGATATAAGTTATAATTCTTTAAAGTATATATTAGTATAACATAATTATCTCAGCAACACTAAATTTGTAGTATATTAGTAATAAGATTTTATAGGAAATTATCATTAAGGTTAGATTATCAGACCTGCGAACAGGTAACTGAGTTTACCTCTGCAGGGTTTATTATATTATACCTAATGTATAAGTATTGTAAACATTCTGATAAAATAAATAAATAAATATAGAAACATATTACCAACTCAGGAAATAACGAAATGCAGAGAAAATAAAAAAACGATAATCAAGTAAAAACTTATTATGCAAATTAGAATAAAATTGATGAAGAACATAATTGGATTCACAAATCTGTAAGAATATATATATTAGATGCTTAAGAAGACACATTTTAAATCGCAAATTTTTAAGTCCATAGGAAAAGTCTTAAAGAAACTTGTTATGAAGCACAAAGTTTCAATGAAGTTAATACCTAAGAAGAGCTTAAAACACATGTTTTAAATCATTAACATTTGAGTTCTGCTACTCTTGTCCTAGCAATTTTATTCTCCTGGGCTTGTATTACGGCTAAGGTCCGACCGAACATTGGGCGTCTGATTCGACTTCGACCACCTTCGGCCAAAAAAAGCAGCTTCAGCCTCAACTTCGGCTTCGGCCAAAAATCAACCCAAGGTTTGGCCTGAGCCGAAAGTTTTTCTCAGTCCCCGAAAACAGACGAACTTGTACGAATGAGCACAAGTTGTAAACCGAGGACAGTGGTAACAATATCATAAACTCCATAACTTATTAGAATAGGTCACTTGGCAATATTTAATTTCAAAGGTATTTATTTTTTGCTTGAAGTAGAAACATCGTAATAACACAGAAAAAGTCTTGTTAACAAATTTGTATTTCTTTATTGAGCAGTGTTTAATTACTTTTATGTTTTTGGGCAATAATACCACAATCGAAATAAAACGATGTATATTGTAGAAAACCAAACGTTTCAAAGTCGATTCTGACTTCGTTGTCAATGGCTTTAATATTAATAAATCAAGAATATGCCACAAACAACATTTAGAAGACAATTAGAAACCAATTTACATCAATAAATATTAAAGTCATTGACAGCGAAGTCAAAATCGACTTTGAAACATTTGGTTTTCTACAATATACATCGTTTTATTTCGATTGTGGTGTTATTGCCCAAAAACTAGTCAAGAATATGCCACCAACAACAATTAGAAATTCTAACCTTCGTTATAATTTTCGGCTACAGAATAAAAGAATCTAAAGTAAATTTGATTTAAAATTTTTCAATTAACCATCTTTGTTGTGAAAAAAATGTAGAGATTTGAAACTCAGTAGAAAATTTCATTTTTAAGAATTCAACTTTGGTGGTTTTCTAGAAAATATAGTTTTTCAGACAGCTTTTCATTTTACGAGATTTTTTCATTGCTGACCCGACTTGACTTGACTTGACTTGATGCACGATGTTCTGAGTTTGTATAAGGTTGGAAGGCAAGTGATTGGTCGATACTTTTCTGGGTCCTGTCTACATAGGTTGTTCTTTGGTAAGAGGTATGTAGCACCATGCGTAAGGAAACTAGGCATCTTGTGTGGGTGGGTAATTATGTCATTTATAAGGGCTGTTAGTGTTTCGTGGGTTGCGTACAGTATCTTTATCCAGTAATTTTTCACACCATCTGGTCCTGGAAAACGGAAATATTAATTTATTTATAATAAAACCAACTTAAATAAATAGTAAACTCGGACGCGTTGTTTTGAAAGGCTTGATAAATTACTTCAGATCCTTTCAGATTGTTAAAAAAATAATTCGCCAAAACAGTAGCATTGTAAACATTATGTAAAATGAAACACTTACGAAAAAACACACTTTGTTAGGAAACCAACAAAGTCATGAACACTAACAGCATTGCACCCTGGATTTTTTTTTAGTTTTTCCAAATAATATCTCACTAATTAACCACCAAACTTACATTTGACACTAACATTATGTATACTGTTGCTGAGAAATTACAAAACTCATAAAGTTACGATTTTTGCAACTTCAAAAACTCCCTATAATTTAGAATTTTGCTAATCACACCATTTTATATGTATTATGCGCTGTACATTCTACTAAAAAATCTAGCCAAACACTTGTGTGTTTTTTGCAACAGAAAATAACAATTTCCCTAGGAGATATAAAAACTGCATTGCCTACTCAGTTATAGTTGTTTGTTGAGTTAAGTTCTGTTACCTTATTTCATTTCAACAAAGAAACAATCGGCTTCGGCCAAAATCGGTCGGATACTAATTACAGCTCTATTTAAATTAAAATGCAAGCTAAAACGGCATATGATTTCTTTCATATAATTTCATCAAAACGGTCTAAATAATTTCACTCTTTATAAATAGTTTGGACAAGACAACATATGCCGTGTCATCTAGTTAAGCATATTTTTGGCTTATTAAGTCAAGGCGTACCAAGTTCATTTTGATCCTATAACTTATACATATCAATATAAATGTTGGGGCTTTCGATGTTACCTTGTCCCGGTCTATTAAGGTTATACATACAAAATAAAAAATGAAGAATAGAAAATACCCGAATTCAAAAAAAATAAAAATTTGAAAATAAAAATTAAAAATCCTACTTCCAAGTATAACTAAAAAGTTGAAAATAATTGTAAACATTAAACGGTGCTCAGTCTGTACAAATTAATTACCTACCTATGTAATATATTTTTGAAGTCGGTGCCAAGCAACAATTAAGTTTGATAAAGTACTAGATAAGTACCACCGAATTCACAAATACCTATACTAGATAAATAGTTAATTAATTGGTACAGAGCACCTTTTGATGTTTACATGTTTTACTTTCTGGGTAGGTACATAAACACAATTGGATTCACATCCCTGCAAGAAACGATGTTAATACATTAAAATGCGCCAAGTGTCAATCTGAAACAAAACATGAGATGACCTTAAAATCACCTGTTTTATAACATAACAATTTTAGTAAAATTAACACATTTTCCTAAATGAACTAAATTTCCTCATATTTTAAATTGCAAATTTTTATGTGAATTTGAACTTAATTACTTGTGCAAAATATCCATAGAAAACGAAAAATATAGTGTTCTTAAAAAAATGTTATGAATCACAAAGTTTGAGTGAAGTTATTACTTTTAAATTTGGCTAATGCCCTTACGAATCCAAATATTCCTAGAGTCCATATGAAACCAATCGTAAGAGGAACTTTGAAACACAGGTTTTGTATCACAAAAGCATGAAAGAAACATTCATTACAAACATTAAAACATTCAGATGTCCTCAAAGTCCTTATGATGAGTGACATAGGTATAAGAGCTGTTTAAAAATACACCTTTTAAAATATACAAGTTCGGATGAAGTTAATGCATTTAAATATACTGAAACCTTCACCAACATGTTTTAATGCACAAACATTTTAACGATGTTAATACATTCAAATGTGCCCTGTGTCTGGAAAGTCTTCTGAGAGTAAACGTAAGGAAACCTATCGATAATGTTATAAACCACGTTAATACATTTAAATATACTTAATATTATTAAAACATTTATTGTGCCGAATATCCCTATGAAACTAAACGTAATCAGAATTTTAAAACGGATTCTATAATCTATTACTCGTGTCCTAGCGTTTTGTTTTTCAAGAGTTGTATTACAGCTATATTTTAAATTAAAAAATTATTTTAAATTATTATCTAGGTATATCATATATAATTTTACTAATTTGTATTTGTGAAACATGTAAGTGCAATGCTCTTTGAATTTTGTTATTTATATTGAGGTTAATTTGTTTTAATTGAGTATAAGTCCCGTTAATACGACAGCGATTATGCAGAAGGAAAACTGCGATTGCGTGAGGACTTGAGTTAAGACTCAAGGGGTGGATGGCAAGGGGGCTGGAAGTGTTCATCAGTAAATATTCTGAAGTGTGTGTGGAGCGTTTTATTTTTGAAGAGTTGTATTACAGCTGTATTTTTAATTAAAATACATGCCGAAACATCGGCGCACTTCTTAAAGATCTCGGTTTCTGAAAAAAAAATCACAGACAAAATTTTACCCTTTTTAATTGTCTTCACATAGATCGAGAATTATTTCAAATGAACCGTTTTACTCTTAATTAAGAAATCTACATCTCTCAGTATATATTAGTGATGGGATCATTGGAATGAAATATAATCGGTCATTCGATTACGAAAATCACTCGACTATTCCGATTATGGAATCAAAGTATTCGAATGAAAAATAATCAGTTATTTAACTGGAAACATTCACCGAAAGGCGAGCGACGCGGACGAGCGATACCACAGATCAAGCGATGCTGCCTTCAAGTTATAATCCGAATGATTTCCTTGCGAATCGAGAAGTGCTTTTCTGCCATTCGGCGTTCATATGCAGGCACTTTCGTTCGTTTTTGGTTCTCGCTCGTATGCCGTAGCTTGTTTGCGTATTTCATTGGACAGAAGAAATATGTAAATACTATATTTTCAGAGTACGTTGCAATTATTGCAGTGTGGAGTAATTTGATGAATTGGATGTTAATATAGATTAAGGAACATTATACTGTTCTTTGAATGATTAATAACAGTTCCTTCACAAATAAATTTTAAATTAAATGAATATTTAGGAAAAATTTAATAGTATAATTTTATTTAAATTTAAATATTCACCCAAAAGGCAGCCGCTGACACCTACTTATCAAAGGTTACGGATCTGAGAATAAAACAAGCGAGATTCGTTAGAATCATAAACGTACCATTCGAGTAATGGGCCATTCGTGCGATCATTCGTTTATTAAAATCACACAAGTTGTAATAATCGATTACTATTATCATCGGATTATGCTTATCACTAGTATATAGGCTTATAATTAGTGAGATAATATAATGTAGTGTTCGACTCACAATTCCTTTCTTTCTTTTTAGGTGTTCAGGTCAAGAACTAGAAAATGATGAACAGATAAAAACTGCTGAAGGCATATTAGAAACAAAATGGAAAATGATCAACGCAAAACGTAAGGGGATCTTAAAACAACATTTCTTAAAACCTAGAGGTTATAGTGAAGTTCATACATTTAAATGTGCTGAATGTCCTTATGAAACAAAACATAAAGGGAGTTTAGCAAAACATGTTTTAACGCATAAAAGTATTAGCGAAGTTAACTCGTTCAAATGTGCTAGATGTCCTTATGAAACAAAATATAAGGGTTACTTAAAAATACATGATTTACAGCACAAGAGTTTAAATGACGTTACTACATTCAAATGTGCCGAATGTCCCCATGAGACTAAATATAAAGGAAATCTACAAATACATGTTTTAAAACATAAAAGTTTATACGTTGTTAATACATTTAAATGTCCTGAATGCCCTTATGAAACGAAACATAAGCGAAATTTAAATCTTCATGGTTTAAAACACAAAAGTTTAAACGATGTTAATACATTCAAATGTTTTGAATGTCCCTATGAGACTAAACATAAAGGAAGCCTAAGAAAACATGTTTTGAGACACAAAAGTTCAAACGACGTGAATACATTCAACTGCACCGAATGTTCTTATAAGACTAATCATAAGAGAAACCTACAAAGGCATGTTATAAATTGCAAAAGATTAGACGATGGTAATATATTCAAATGTGCCAAATGTTCTTATCAAACGATACGTAAGAGAAATTTAAAGTCTCATATTTTAAGACACCAAAGTTTAACCGATGTTAATGCATTCAAATGTACTGAATGTTCTTATGAGACTAAACATAAGGGCAGCCTACGCATACATGCTTTAAAACATAAAAGTTTAACCGATATTAATATTTACAAATGTATTGAATGTTCTTATGAAACAAAATATAAGGGAAACTTAAGTTCTCATATTTTAAAACACAAAAGTTTAAGCGATATTAATGCATTTAAATGTAATAAATGTTCCTATGAGACTAAACTTAAGGGAAACCTACAGAAACATGGTTTAATACACCAAAATATCAACGATGTTAATACATTCAAATGTACGAAATGTCCTTATGAGACTAAACACAAGGGAAACCTAAAAAGACATGAAAATTATAAACACATATTATAAAACATAACGGCTTAACCGAGGTTAACACATTCAAATGTGGCTAATGTGCCTATGAAACGAAATATAAGTGGAGTTTGAAAACATTTAGGTGAAGTAAACATTCAAATACACTAAGCGTCCCTATAAAACGAAACAATTACGAACTTAGGAAGAAATCTTTTACAACACAAATTTATTTGCCTTCTTATGTATTAAAATTTAAAGGAAATTCATACATTGCAATATCATTTTACAACGAAACATAATTAGGATTTCTGGTTTCATAGCAATTGGAGAGATATGAGTCATTAGTTAACAAATGTCCTTGACCTTGAGAGTCAAATAGAGGTCAAATGCATTTTTTATTCTGGTGTCGAAAGAACGGACATTTTTACGTCCAGAATGACCTTGACCTCGTTCATGACCTTGACCGCTACCAAGGTTAAATGCAGTTTTAACAAACAAAAACTCCTATTTTCACCACAATCGGTTTTTGAGGTCGCCGATCACGAACCTGCGGTCCGATTTACAAAATTCAAAATACAGGATCCAAGATGGTGGACGCAAATTTGAAAAATCAATAGATTTTCCCAAAATCGGATGACCTTGTCGGTTGTCGGCAAAGTAATTTTATTTCCCAATCCGATTTGGAGGATAAGGGATTTCTATTTGAAAAAAAAAGTTGCTTTGAAATGACATTGAAGGTCAAGGTCGTAGTGAACATTTTCCGCTTGTTCCGAAACTGGAAGAAAAAATGGAGGTTCTCATTTGAAAAATGCATTTGATATGACCGCCTAGGTCATGGTCAAGGTCACAATTTATATATATATATATATATATATATATATATATATGTCTAGTCGTAGTCTTTCACGGATGGAATAATGTGAAGAAATATTTATCCGGAAATACATCCGTTCGTTATATTGATTCATCTTTGAATCCTGCAGACGTTTCGCCAAGGTCACTTGGCATTCTCAATGCGTTGCTACAGTGAACTGAGAGGTGATCTGCCTGAGCTGTTTATTTTATATGTCTCCGTCGGAGGTCGTATCGCGCCTGATTGGTCGGTGTTGACTCCGCCCCCTTCGCTGCCGTGTCGGGTTTATTGCTTGTTGACGAGTTTGTATTTTGCGTAGCTAGTTGTGTTTTATTTTGATGTTTAATAATTGTCTTCCATGTGTGTGTTTTGTAGTGAGAAGTTTCAACCAAACCTCAATCGACAGGAAATGAAAGCCCTCAAGACTCTCAAAGAATCCGAAAACATCACCTAATACCTGCCGATAAAGGAAACCCCACCGTCGTAATGAACACTATAGACTACCAGGACAAAATGAAGCAACTTCTCGACAATGACTCAAGTTACAAACCATCGCCCAGAGACCCGATCACCTACCTAGAAAAAAACAGCAAAATACAAAATTAAAGATTCACCCAAGAAGAAGAACTACAGAAAAAACTAATCCCCAGAGAAAAGTCAAGTCGATGCCCAAAGCTCTACGGTTTGCCCAAATTCCATAAAAACGGAGTACCACTTCGACCTATAGTTAGTGCTTTCAAATCGCCGGTATACAACTTTGAAAAATATCTAGCCGGTACCCTACAACCAATTGTGGAAAAAGCAAATTCCTACATTAAAAACTCGGAACATTTCACACGCATTCTCAACAGCATTTCCATAGAACCAGAAGATTTCATTGCTAGTCTCGATGTTAAGTCCTTATATCCAAGCATACCGATAGAAGAAGCACAACAAATATCTGAAAATGAAGACCTCCCACAATTCGTAATAGATTTGTCACGACACTGCCTAAAAAGTGTCTTTATGACCTATTTCGAGAAAAAGGCACTACAAACAGCAAACCTGAAACCAAAGTTATGACTAAGATACGTCGATGACGTATTTGTCATATGGCCTTTTGGTAAACAGGAAATCCTCAAGTTCCTGGATCACCTAAACTCTGTACACCCCAGGATTCAATTTATGTTAGAACTTGAAGAAAACAACCAGCTGCCTTTCTTTGACGTTCTCGTAAGAAAAAACCCCCAAAATGGGCATTTCGACCACGCCGTATATAGAAAGCCGACACACACGAACAGATATTTAAACTACAAATCTCATCACCACCCATTTCAAATACAGGGAGTTGCCAACACGCTAATTTCCAGATCCATACGACTGACAAAAGACAATAACAAAACACACGAATTAAAGCAGATAACTACCGCTCTACGACAAAACGGATACACAAACCACACTATCAAAAAAGCACAACAGACAGAGTTGGCCGAATTCTTCGAAGGCATGACATAGCGACAGCATAGAAATTGCACCAGACTATAGGCACAAGTTTATGGAATCCCAAACCAAAAGTAAAACTTGAAAACCAAGGAGTATGTAGTATAACTTGCGGAACGTGCGATAAGGTATACGTCGGACAAACGAACAGGAGAATTTCAGCCCGTTTAGAGGAACACAAATTAGCTGTCAAAAATAAACAAACGACATCGGCCCTGTTCCAACACCAGCAACAATCGGGCCATAAAATCAATTTCGATAGTTGTAAACAGATCTCACAAACTCCTCACTACAAAACCAGACTAATTCGAGAAGCTATTGAAATTGAGAAAACTGGACAACTAAACGTTGCTGAAGGACAATTCAAATAAAACACAATTAGATAAAACCCGTCAACAAGAACAAACCCAACATGTACGACCTCGGACGGAGACATTCGACAGAATCACACCGTAACAACGCATTGAGAATGCTGCCGAAACGTCTGAAGGATTCTTTAGTACGTTTCGACAGAATCACATCTGCCCTCTTTAGGTCGCATAATTCTACGATAATTATAATCATTGGTTGTATTATTAATTTTAACTCCTTGAGTTTCTATTATAAAGAAATAAAAACGAAATATTTAACATCAATAAGTATAACCAGGAGAAAAGCATAATGTATAAACTGTCAGTAGTGAAGTGATGCAACTAGGGCCATAAACATTTTCGATAGTATAAATTCACCAGAAATCAAGTAAAACAAACTTAATGAAAAACTCAAGAACTGGATGGTAGCCAATGTATAAATAAAACAAGTTGCAATTAATGTAACTATAATCTGTGGAAAGATAATAGTTTTAAGAATATAACTAAAATAAGAAATTGCTTATTAGTTTTAAAATTAATTTTAAATTATAGTAGTTCTATTTTTTTTCTTACTTATATCTCTTCCATGAGTTTGCACTATATTTTCTATGTGGTTAGTTTTAAATTAGCTGTTAAGTAGACTACCAGTTGTAAATCCAGGAAATCAGTTTGCCTCTGTAGGTTACATGTAATATGTTTTTGTAGTATATGTATTTTCTGGTGATACATTCATAAATCCGATCAACTTATAACAACTAAATCTCATTTCAGATTTGGCAGGTAGAAAATGTCTCTACATTTTAACTAACTATAACTGTCTGGAACACAGTAAATAAAACTTTTTATGTAAATTACTTTATTTAAACCTACACCCACAATGCTCCAGATGAACAGCAGCCGCCTGCAGTATGTAACCAAACCAAGGTAGGTCATTATATACTGGGTAATTTAAATTCGACCCTCACCATTGGGATCTCGGAAACGACAGGAGATACGAAGTTTAAATGGAGTCAAAACTGCTTAATTTGGTGATTAAATTTTCAGAATATTTCCGAAGATATCCGAAAAAAGTAGAATATTGAAGATTTCTCGTTTTTAGCGTTATTTGACGAGGAAACTTAATTCCAAAAACATATTTTCATTGCCACTTTTTTCAGCTATAACATGACATGAGATTTGTCATCCACGCTTCTTTTTTCAGCTATCCTATTTTCTTCTTATAGACACCATATCAGATTTATCTACAAAAAATACAGCATTTCTTTCTGATTTCACTAATATAAAGCTTGTTCTAATTTGCTTTCTTCAAAACACAAATAATTAAATAAACTGAAATATCAGCTTAATTGAACTTACACAAAAACGCAAATACACTTGGAGATTTATACTTTATTTTGACACAACGACACGTGCTTCGGCATACAACGCCTTTATCAAGTTTCCCAAAATACTTATTCTAGAATAATATCATTATCTGATTACGAATCTGAAATAGGATTTTCAAATTCGCAATCTAAGAGATGACGGACCAGTTTTAGTAAAAAATCAACCAACTTAGTTCTAATTTTGTATATGGGAGTTTTCGATGTCGATGATTACAAAGCTGAAATCAGTTTTTGAAAATTTGCAAAACAAGATGGCGGACAAGTTAAAGGTTAAATTTGTTTTTTTTAATTTGGAATACTCTATTTGAATAAGTCATCCTTCGAATCAGCATTAAAACCATAGATTACGGTAAATTGGTTGTGCATCAATTGATTGATTTTTCAAAAAACTGCTCCGCCATCTTCGATCCGCCATTTTGGAATTTTGTAAAATTGATTTCAGTTTCGAAATCAGTGATGTTGAAAACCCCCGTATACCGAATTTGGCTATAATTTATAGATTTTTCAAAAAAACTTTATCTTGGCATGACCTTGCAGGTCAAGGTTAAGGTCATGGTCAAAATAAAATTTTACGCTCTTTCCGAATCCGTAATCAAAAATGTGGCTTCGCATTTAAAAAAATTAAAATTGTGTATGACGTCATACAGACCACATAAATGACATCATGAAAAAATCCTAGATGTCGGTCTTACATCTCGCGTCTTCAAATGAAAAAATTTATTTATTTCCAAATTTTCTCATTATTAAACTATAGTTGATGTGTTCGATGGTTTTCTTCTTCTTTTATCTGGATACTTTTATTTAGTATGTTTCATACTTAACGTGCACACTGTATTATGTAACTATAGCTGGAGTGTCAGGTAATTACCCTCATTTAGAGGTCCGCCATTTTTAATTATAATTTCTTAAATATAAATAAGTAACTAGTAAAATTGGCATGCATTTTCTCTATAAAGAGCGTTAACCAGCTGAGTCAAATTTACCTCATTTCAAGGTCCTTTGTCAGCACTTAGCTGTACGCCCTTTTGGATTATGATTTTTTATGTGTAAACAAAAAACTCGTGCAAATGGCGTCCTTTTACTTGATGACGAGGTTCACCACTATGTTTGACAACTTTACCCCTGTCTGTCACCCTGATGATAACGCTCTAGGCAGACGCCTCTCGGGAATTTGTCTAAATACATCACACTCTAGTATGCCACCAATTTTGAAACTTTTACTCAATCACGACCTTGACCAAAAAAATACCACTTTCACCCCCTGTAACTATCCTCTTTTATAGCTTCCACTGGCCATATCAGATCTAACCATTTATTTTAAATCTCACTATTTGTATTCATATTATGCACTTTGTAATCGTACTTAAATTGTATGAAACTATTAGCATTTAAAATAGAAACGATATAAATTAAAGCTATAATGTTAATATAATGAAATATCGGAAACACTTTGATCAGTTCTAATTTTAGTTCATAAACCATATTTCGCAAGAAATAAAATTTTCAAACTTGCCTTGACGATTACCCAATAAATGGTATTATTATATAATATAAATTTTTGTGTGAGATCTCAATAGTATGAAAATGTAGATACCTTCAGGAACCGATCAATATAAGTTAGTTAGTTTTTCGCATTCGTGTCAATCCATCTTACAATTTTCTCTCCAATCTGGCGGCACTGTTTGGCACTAACAGTGAACGTAAATTATGAATTTTCTATTTTGTATTATTTCATGAATGAACCAATATTATAAATAGATTTAAGCATTCTGCACTGAAGGTCTTAAATAGCTCGTAAACAAAACAAAAATAAAAAAATTGGTTGAGGGACAGAGGTGAAAACGGTACCAAACCGTATGTACTAGTGGACACGACAGACGTTGTTCAGTCCAAACCTGCCTTGGAGCTATTAGCGAGATCAGAAAATGTTTGATTTTTATATTAGAGTTCGATAAATCGTATACAAATGTACGGAGAAAAATTAAAAAATCGTCAAAAATAAAAGAAATTCCTAGAATAAGATCTTAGTGCCAACTATCGGGGCCTCTTGTGAATCTAAACCATTCTCGAATTCCCTTGAACACAAACAAGAATCTATGATCCTATGACCGAAAGGTATATGGTCTACAAGGTTAGTAATAAAGGATTGCTCGATAGATGTACCTACATTTTTACGAAAGTCTACGTCACAAAGTGGCTACTAAGCTTTGCACCGTAACCTTTTCTAATTAAGTTGTAAACATTGTATTCAATATTACATTAAAAAGATGAAACAAAACTAGAAGAACTCGTCAAATGACAAAGCGCCACAACAACTGGAGAGCGGTGATACGTCACAAGGTGGCCGGTTTTCCATCGAAAATTTTTAACATTGATCAAGCAATCCATTGTAAAATATCCTTGGATGCTCTATGATGTAACCACAGATTTAACTCTTTATTGTATGATCTGTGGATTTAACCTCATCAGATCAGGATCAGGCTTTAATGTCTCAATTCCGTTGTACAAGAATTTATTAAACTATTTTTGTTTTTTCTAGGGAAAACAAGTATATTATTCGTATTAGCAGCAAAGGAAAACATTGGCAAACAATATATTGAGAACCTTGGTGACATAATTGGTGTAAATATTGTTACTTTAATAGCCTTAAGCTGGTCAGGCATATTTGGTGTGTTTATGTATATACATAAAAATTACAAAATATTTAATATAGTTTTTGAAGAAATTGCAAGGTGATTACTCACTAAGAGTTATATGATTATTATTTGTAAGTATATAGTTTTAGGTAACCTAAAGTAATGAAATGGCCGAAAGTTTGAAGCCACATTGACAGCTTTAGTTTCATAATATTCAGATTAATTGGACTCAGAAGGACAATTCTGTTTCTGGTTTATATACCAACATTTTCCAGTGAAACAATCTGGAATATTTAAACCCCATTAATACATTTTTATAGGTAACACATAGTGTACGTAATTAAAAGGAAATGAAAATGTACAAAATCTGTATTAAAAATTTAGAAAGTCTATTTGCATTTATACAATTTATAAGTATTTGGTATCAGGTAAGTAATGATTCTTGTATACTATGTAAAAAAAGTCTACAACACGAAATTTTTATTTAAAAGTGCAACACTGATACCTGCTTCAAATCTTTCTAGCTGCTTCGATATGCTTTCATTTATCGTATTAATCCAGGGGTTATCAGGCTTGTGATATAAAACACTACCATATTTATTTGGCTCAACCACAGCAGAAAAGTTTGAGTACTAATCTGTTTTTTCTTTAAAAATATATGTTTTAGAATTAATGCTTAAAACATCAGACCTACTTACATTACATTACAAGAGTCAAACTGGTAATCTTGAAAATGAGGCAAGGCTAGTATTGATATTTGGAAAATGTAAAATATTCAATTATTGTAAATATAAAATTTGTTTGGATTTTATTCGTAATTGCTTACACAATTAGGATTATTGACATTGTACTGAACTGAGAATGTATTTGTATATTTATGTTTTTTTCAGAACAGAAAACTGTATCGAAAAATGCAATTGTGAGTTTATTAGGTATGTGAATTTAAAAGTGCACCTATTTAGCAGCTGGTGAGAAAAACTTATTATTTGGTCAAAAATATGACACCGTGATCTGTTGTTTATTTATTAATTTTTTAAATACACTTTTTCATAACATTTTTAACATTAGAACCTTTTTATGTATTGAAAGAATGTGGAGATAATGTTCCATATCAGCATTTATGGTTATTACAAAGTTGTCATAATGAAGAGAAGTAATTCATATCCTTATGGATTTAAAACTACTGTTCAAGAGATTATTATTTAAAATATAATTACTAGGCATATTTTTTCTGTAATTTTTTTTAACATGGACCAATATGACATTCCTCCTCCCTTCTGAAACACTGACCCTGGTTACGCATATGCATTAGTGTACAAAACAGATTATCTACAAAATGACATTTCTTATGTAATTCAAAATTAAACTGTTTTTTTGATATATTCTAGTTATAAGCATGCTCTGTATGTTCAGTATTTATCATGATATCTTGATCATGGTACAAGCATGAATCATGTATTTATTACCTAAAGTTAGCATACTATACATCAATCAGACTACTGAGTTTGCCAGAGCGGGTTACATCTTGTCTCTTGCTTCATGGTTCACGCTGAATAATCTAAAAAGGCCACATGAGCAAATTCATTAACAGGATTGGTGTAAAGGTACCTTCAGGTAATATAAGCTTCATTATCCACAGATGTAAACGTAATGTTCAATTTTGAAAGAACGTATGTGTAGGTATACATCTAAATTCTGATTATTACCTAGCAGTTGATATTATTAAAATTTTTGTTATTTAAATATGTATATATATATATATATATATATATATATATATATATATATATATATATATATATAGACACATTGTATTAGTTATGATTACTTGACCATTAAAGGTTTGTTTTTGTTTGGATAGTTTTTCACATTTTGAAACTTTTTATCATCAATTATGATTATTCACAACTAGTATACATTGAGTTGTCCAATTAATACATAAATTTATACAGGATAACAAAAGATCCAATGGTGTTATATAATAGCCATCACCAATATTATTCTTAGTTATTGGCAAAGAGGCACAAGTGAATTCTACTGAAGAAGACGTCATGCCCTCAAGTGATGGTCCTTGTATGTCCGACCGAAGGCTAGATTTTGGTGATAGCCGATTGTTCGGCCTTAGCCTTAACCTTCGGCCGAAGGCAAAGGTTTTACTTTAGTAAGAAATTCAATACTACTGACTAAAATACAACAATATCACGGCAAATTGTATTTATATATTTCTTTTACACAAAAACTTCAGAGGTGTGTGACTGTTGGTTCTTGAACAAGGCATGACATATAAAGTGTTGTTAATATATTTTTTTTAATTCTTGTATTAAAGTTGCAAAAATCGTATATTTGACTGTTTTGGTAATTATTCAGAAACACAATTTTTTTGTATCAAGTGTTAAATTTTTTATTATACTCATTTTAAACCTACATAATAAGATGCTGGACCATTCGATTGGTTCCACATAGCAAAATATGTTGCAGAATTATTGCAATACTGGCGGTTAACTGATGATATTGCAGAAATATTATATGGCGATATATAAATAAGCAATATTACTTCAACATTGCGGTAATATTTAATATCGCAGGTGTATCACAGCAATATTATTGGCAATATAATTGTGATAAAATACTAGCGGACATTTAATATTTCTACAATCTGACAGTAATATTCTTGACAATATCACAGCTAATTTGTGGCATTCTCGTGATATTTTTGCAACAGATTTTGCTATGTGGGAGTTGGTGAGTTATTTTTGTGAAAAACTGAAAAAAAATAATCCATCATGCATAGCTGTTATATGTTATGTTAGAGCTTTGAAATCTGGCAGGTTTCATTTCTATGACATAACATCAACTTGATTTCCTTCCATATGTGCATTTTTGCATTAGCATTTTATTTTATGTGATGATTACGTACATTCATCACATTTTGAGAAAATAGTAATTAGCAAATCTTTCAGCGCATCGTTTCATAGTTTAATATTCATATAAGTTTGTTTTTGTCGGTAAATTCAGTTATAAGTTTTTACTTTAGTCTTCGGCATCGGAAACTCAGAAAAATAATAATCTATATCCTATATTAATAAATATTAATCTAGGGTATAGTGCATCGATTTGGAGCATTGACTATACAGCAAAATTGAAGTCATTTTCGGACATGAAATTCAACAGCAATTCGCTTATACCATCACGTCAATAACAGTTCATAGAGAATAATTGATAAGATTTTAACAGCAAATTCGTAGAAGTAAATTATTTAAATATTAAAAACCCTCAAAATACATTTTTTTTTGGTTTTTTGTTGCCTATGAAATGAAAAGTAGTGATGTAAAAGTGTGACTTTATTTAGACCAACAGCTAATAAAAAAAAGTATAATCCTTAGAAAAAAGGTGGTGAGACGCCGTTCCACAACAAAAAGGTCACCAGAAAAAAAATTAAAAAAAAAACATTACTTTTATCTGGATGAATAACTGCCAATAAGAAGGAATTCTAATTCTCTACAACTTTTATATTGACGGCATTACGATTCCTTCGAAGAAATCGTAATGCTGTCAATTGAGCTGTTATTAATCCTGATAAGATCATTTTACACCGAGGAAACTCGGAAAATTTGGTAAAGATAATTTTTTTCTCCAAATTTTCAACTTTCTGGTGACCAGTGCCCTTTTTGTCGTGGAACGCATAGGAACGGCGTGTCACCACCTTTTTTCCACGGATTATACTTATTTTTTAATAGCAGTTGGCCTAAATAAAGTCACACTTTTTAGCTCAGGAGATCGGATTTGATGTTGAAGAGCTCCATAATTACATCGTTTATCTTTTTTTTTAAATTCTTGTGTTCCTATTACATATTTATTTTGAAAAGTTACAAAGTTGGTGTTTCTACTGCGTTGTTCACCTCTCTGGATAAAAGGTAATTAACAATTCTTTTCATCACTGAATAAACTGCTATAATTAATTTCACTTTCATTTTATTCTAGAATAGTTTCTTTTTCAAGGATTCTAACATTTTCACACATTGGTTTTCCATATATTTGTTCTTGTCTAGGTGGACGAAAAGCTCAACAATTAAATGACTATTTTTGCCATCTTTCAGCTGTAGTTTTTTTTTTAATATTTCCAAAGGTACGCCTGGTGAATGTCCCTGAATATCCGCAGAAGTTTGTTGAAGTTCTCGAGTTGGTGGACAATGCCATAATCAGCTTAGTAATTATATAATCATGGACTGTCGTCCCAGTGGCTCCCCAAATTGAAACCATTTTGTGGACACTTTCTTATACAGAGTGTGCCCCCCTTTATTCAACCCTTCAGAATTAAAATTACCAATATGCGACAGCCATTTTTTACAGTTGTAGGTTTGTTTGGCTCTAAGCTTTGGAAAGGTATTTTTGTTATGGTGGAGTAAATTTTCTTAATTTATGTAGTTCTAAGATTGCGGCCGTGTTTATAGAGGAACGTATTGTGTATTATTACTATTGTACTGCCTGATTATTGTAGTTTGACATGTGCTAAGTGTTTTTTCGCTAAGATTGATTGTTTTTTTTTGTGAGTATATTTAAAGTACAAGTAGTATGTGCGGGAAACTTGCGCCATAGTGGGTGAGGGAGATATGCTCATTGGTTTATTTATCCCTCTATAGTATTTATATGAGGATTTTTGGAGTTTTATTTTATAGATTTAGATATTTGCGACTTTTTAACTAAATTTAAAAATAATTCGGAAACCATAATACGCGAGTCCAAATAGTGTTTTGTTTTATTTTTAATATTTAATCTTATAATTGCATGAAAAATGCCTTTTCGATACGAAGAATAATGAAATAAAAAAAAACGAAAGATGAAAATTAATAAGAGTTTTTGAGAATAGCGACACTGAATCAGAAAATGAAAATGATATTAATAGAACTAATAAGGTTTAGAAAGACACTAATAAGAAAGGAAACTAAATCCTAAACTAAAAGATGACAAATAGAACGTTCCAGGAAAAACTAAAGGAAAGAAAACATTGAAACTAAACAAGGTTCACAACAAAAAGCCCAGAGAAAGAAGACTGGAAAAGGCAAAAAATAAAAATAAAAAAAAGTTAACGACGATAGTGAAACCGAGTGTGAAGGCGAAGATGTTGCGTACGCTGATAGTTGCAGTAATAGTGATTTTGCAGAAAAGCCTGACGTGAATGATCGTTGATATTGTTTTGTTTGCCAATCATAAGAAATGATCATGCGTCTATGTCCTTTATGCCGCAGATATGTCCATGACATATGTGTAGGACTTACACAAGATATTGATGATTTCATTTGTCATGAATGTGACCACAATTAGATTTTTTGGTTACCAGCTGACTGAAAGTAATTACTAAGGCTGATAGATGATACCAAATGACTAGAATAAGTATATAATTAAACAAAAGGTTCACAAATAGCAATAAGTTTGATTAAAGAAACGTTAAATGTTTAATTTTATTAACAAAATGTCTAATAATTATGTTAATTGTGAAATGTTAAAGAATATGTTGTTTTGTTTTTTTTTTCTTTATAAGAAGAGCAATAACTGTGTTTTTTATAATTTAATTATGCAATGTTCAACGCTCCCCAGACCCGGTTCCAAGTGTCCCTAAGGGTGGGGAGAGTTGACTCATATCCCATTTTTCATTCAAATATACATAACATATTTCAGTACTATAATACCGAAAAGGTAATGCATAAATAAACCTAAATAAGTAAGCTACTGTTTATTATAATATTTGAATCACTAAGCCTCATTTATAAGAAAATACGATACTTTAAACAAAACGCGGTTCAACTCTCCCGGACTTCCCCTATATTGTGCTAAAATCAACCTTCAGTGACATCAACCCCCCAAACGAGATCAAGCCCCCCACCAAATAATAATCCTGGATCTGCCCCTGTTCTTATCGAACTGTCGTGGTTAATATGATTAGTTCTTCAAAATATTTCTAAAAATTATTTAAATTGCAAGTCTGCAAGATCTACTAAACTATCATTAAGAGGATCTGTGTTCAAGATTTTCTGATTGTCAACAATTTTTCTAGTAACAACATTATGAACACTGTAAGCAAAAAACCAAAAAAGTTCATATTTTTTTGGGGTTTTATTGCTCAAATAATTTACTTCAAATAGTTTGCTGTTAAAATTAAGTCAATTAAGGCTTATAAACTATTATTAACTTAACCCTAATCGTTTCATATGTAAATGATACAAGTTGAAGTATCTAAATTTTATATACCAAAAATAATATCCAGAGAAAAATCAAGTTATATTAACTTTTCTTATTTTTCAATTCATTGAATGCATGACACTACATTGTTTTTAGTCGAGAACCTTCATCATTTGCGCTGATTGAAATTGAATAATGATTTATAGATATACTATACATATAACTGAATTTAACATTTTATCACGATATGAATTGCGACATCTAGGAGTTTTCTGAAATTTGGAGTCTCTGTGAACTAGTTTTTCCTGAAATACCTAGATGTCGCAATTCATTTCGCTATAAAAATGGCGGTTTTACAGAGGGGGCGAGAGGTATAAAACTAAGAGGAAAAGAGTGCCCCTTAATCGGAAAATACAAAAATTTAACAAAAACTTGTAAAATGCCCCAAATTGGGTGAAAATTGAAAAAAATTCCGACACTTATAGGCAAGTTCCGTAAATTTTAGTACAAATTATTTTTTTTCTCTTCGGGGCCGCATTGGGGGAGGAAGGAAAGGTGAAATGTCTGCAGTAGTACGGAATGTTTGTTTAGCCCTAAAGGAATTTGCCTACTAACTTTTTCCAATTTTTGCCCATTTTAGGACATTCTACAAGTTTTAGTCCAAATTTAACAGAATTAATAGTTTTCATCCATTATATATTTTTAAAATTGCTAATACAAAATTTATTATATTCATAATTCATTCATTCATTGAGATCTGCTGTTTTGTTTTAGATATGTTAGATGTTTGTATGTTACTTGTTTTACATCTTTTTTTGACAGTAAATATCTTGCCTACCATCAGTCTTTTTGAGAGACTGTGTATTTAAGGTACTTATAGACGTAGTTGTTATTGTAATGCGATAGTCTTTTAATTATAATAATAATAGATCTTAATTCAACGTTTAAAATCACTGCTTTACAAAAAATACAAAAATCTGCCAATGCAAGTGAATTGTTTGCTTTGTCAAACAATCCACATCCGCTTCACTCAGCATCTTTCAAAAATTCCACATGTGAGTACGAGGGCTGCCTTTTATATTTCGGGATTAGACAACCCTAGTGTTGCAATCTAACAACTGACAGCTCTATCGTAAAGTTTGACATTTTTGAGGTTATACGTACTGAGAACGTTTTGACATACGAGCGCTATGTGTTGTTTACAGTAACTTAAAGGATTCATTTCGGCCAAAAAATGGAATTAAAACGTGAACATTTTCTTGCGATTATTTTTTACAACTTTCGACGTGGATTAAGTAAGCAAGAGTGCATGGATGAACTTAATTTAATTTTTGGCGATGAAACTCCATCAAGGACCACTGTTTATCGATGGTATGGTGAATTCAATCGAGGTCGTAGTTCACTCCAATACGAATTTCGTGAAGGTCGTTCAAAAACAGTTGTTGTTCCGGAAACCATTGATGCTGCGCGCGAACTGATATTGCAAGATCGTCATTTGACCTATCGTGAGATTGAGTCAACCTTACACATTAGTGGGACCAGCAGACATTCAATATTGCATAAACTTTTGAATGTCAAAAAAATTTGTTCGCGTTGGTTCCCACACAATTTGTTAATTGTTCAAAAAAAGGTTAGTGTCAATTGGTCGAAAGAAAAGCTCAAAAACTACGATCGCGGTGCTTCAAAACACGTTTATGACATAGTGACAGGTGGTGAATCGTGGATTTACGCGTATGAACCCGAAAGTAAACAGCAGTCGACTGTATGGGTGTTTCAAGATGAGCTGAATCCAACAAAAGTTGTTCGCGCACGAAGCACTTCCAAGCAAATGATCGCCTGTTTTTTTCGGAAAAACTGGACATGTCGCAACCGTACCACTAGAACAACGCAGAACAGTCAATTCTCAGTGATACACAACCATTTGTTTGCCAGTTGTCTTCCAAGAAATGAGGAAAACCAACTGCCGAAGACGGATCACTCTTCACCACGACAATGCGAGCTCTCACACATCGGCTCAAACAACTGCATTTTTGACCACTCAAAACATCGATTTCATGAGTCATCCGCCGTATAGTCCTGACTTGTCACCAAATGACTTCTTTTTATTCCCGTACGTAAAAAACAAACTGAGAGGTCAACGTATTTCGACACCTGAAGAAGCGGTTGCTGCGTTCAGAATGCATGTTTTGGAGACACCTCAATCAGAGTGGAAAAAGTGCTTCGACAATTGGTTCAAACGCATGCAAAAGTGTATAGATCTTCATGGGGAATATTTTGAAAAACAATAAAGCGATTTTCGATGATTAATATTTGTTTTTGTTCTCTAATCCCGAAATATAAAAGGCAGCCCTCGTAGTATGCTTTTGTGGATAGGTATGTGTAGAGCTTCCAAACTTCACTATATTTTCCTCATTCCCCCTAGTTCGCTTATATTTATTCAAACTCATGTCCCCCTATAGATATGGGAATTTTGCCCAACTGATTGCCTAAACAATGGCTGATATAGTTCATTACTGCTATGTGTTGAATAATTATGTACTTGATCATTTCTAGTAAGTGATTCTTGCGGCTTGATATTCATTACTAATGGGCAAATATATAATGGATGGGCCGTCAAAATATTAAACTCAGTGAAAAATTGCTTGCAACTAGTTAATGGGGGACCACCACCCGCTTGGCGAAAAGTTATCATAACGAGCTCATAAATATAAATTTTTTTGGATCTGATAACTTTAAGAATCATCTTATAGATAACAGAACGATATCAGAATGATATCCAATGCGCTAGTTTCGGACATCTTTTTGATATCTCCGAAATAATAACAAAATGATAACATTTTTCTTATGTCTAAAAAATATTAATGAAGTCATATAGATATCACTAATTAGATATATGTCGTTGATTGTTTAAAAACACAGTTTTGTACCCTAACAACAAACCTTCATTTAAAAAGTCATTTCAACAACTCAGGTTGTCATCTTTGTGGAGTAAACCAAATTAAATCTATTTACAATTTTGGTTAATTTATACCTACAAGTAAATTCGTAAGTAAGTTCGTAAGTACCGAAATTCCAAACGATAGGTGTTCCTAAGTTCTCAGGACCAGAAAGATGACAACTTAGAGTTCCTGAAACGGCGTTGAGTGTTTAAATAAAGGTTTGGTGATAGGGTACAACACAGTGTTTGTGACACATCAAAGTTTCCACAGGATTTTCATTTTTGAGATTATTTACCTAAAATTAATATTTGAAATTTTTTTATTTTAATGTAAAAATTAAAATCGTTCAAATATAAAGTATTATATTTAAAAAATAACAGGTAAAGCCATCTTGTCATCACTGCTTCTATTTTTGCATCGTGGTCATCGTTCCATTTTTGTAGACCAGTTTCTGGAAAAAATAAAGTCAATTGTTGAGGTATTTTGGATGAATAAATCAAAACAAAAAACAAAAATATTATGAATATATAAGAAACTATAAACAATGTAGTTTTTTTAATAGTCATGAATTTACTGTAAGAATAACTTCGACGTTTCCACTCCTGCTATGGAGCCATTTTCAAGAGACAAAAATGAGAGAATGACAGTTTCAGGGTCTAGATCAAACTCGGGGTCTGAATCTGCCTACTCCCCAAGACTCACTAGGCAACTGAAGTGAGTGTGATTCTGCTTCTTTTATTTACAGTTTTCGGTCGATTAGAAAGGGAAGTCACGTGATGAGGGGATTATGTTATGATTGGTTGGGTGTTGGAAGGCGTGTCTGTTTTGTTAAATCTGGCTATTATGAAGCTCCATGCTGTAGGAATGTGGGAGATGTCATCGCGTCGGTTTACCATAATTTTTTGAAGAACTTGATTTACGTAAAGATCTGTTTTTCCATGAGCATTTAAAAATGCTTAACTTTTTTCTCATAAAATACCTATACATACAACAAATCACTAATAAATATAATCATAACGCTTACCATTCTTTATAGTCAATACATCATCATTGGATAATGATGTTTAATATCGTGAAGTCTTACACCTGCTTCTTTTGGTTTTTCTAAACTTTTTGTCTCTCATTAGTAAAAAAATTTCCTCGTCATTTGCCGAATATTCAACGCATCTCGTTCAAAACAAAATAAATTATTGTGCAATTATAGTGTTAATAAATTACCATATGGCGATGATAAGTAGACCAGGTGTCTTCAGGATTAATAACTCTTAAAATTTGTAAAATTGGGGTTCGATTCTTAGGTCATTTGAAACTTTTATTGATAATATCTAACCATGATATGGGATTAGTTTCAGATGTTTTAATCCCAAAGACCACATATATTTACTCTCTTCGAGGTGTCATTCCTTTGTACGCAAGACAATATATATTTTATATATAAATATAATATATATTGTTTCTGGTCGGGAACCTTCATCAGTTGCGCTTCCCACAATTGAATGTCCTCTCGAACACTTCTTTATGCATTTGATGCATTTCGTTAAATTTGAAGACGCGAGATGTAAGTCCGACATCTAGGATTTTCAAGAGAATCAGTACACAGAGGTTCCGAATCTGGAGCCGTTCCGTGTAATTGCTGTTCTCCCTTAACTCCTAGGACAGAATGTCACGATAAAATTTTCAGGTTACTTCATCTGTCAGAGATATTGAATACTCTCTTCGAGGTGTACGCAGGTATGACACCTCGAAGAAAGTATTCAATATCTCTGACAGGTGAAGTAACCTGAAAATTTTATTGTGACATTCTGTCCTAGGAGTTAAGGGAGAACAGCAATTACACGGAACGGCTCCAGATTCGAAACCTCTGTGTACTGATTCTCTTGAAAATCCTAGATGTCGGTCTTACATCTCGCGTCTTCAAACCACCTATATTTGTTGTTAGCTTATTTGAAGGCATAAATAAATGTATACTAACCTCATTTTGATAGACTCTAACACCGCCTCCAAGAACTAGACCCTTCTATATTCGTTAAACATCATCAGTTCAGTGATAAATTTAAGTAATGTAAAATGTTATGAGAAAGATGTTGGATATCCTTTTGATGTCACTAAACTGATGTCCATAGAAAGTTGCCAAACTGATAACATTTGTCTGAGCTCTCAAAGATATCGTTTTTTGGATACCATAATGATTTCTTTCTGTATCAATTTCAATATCAGCTGAATAGCCCCAAAATATACCTAAGACCATATGACAAAATCGATTTCGTTAAGCCGAAATATGCTAATGTAAGAATGTTGAAACTTACAGTCTGTTTTAATTGACGTGTTAGGAAAGAGGTCTTACTTAATTTATTCGTTAAGTAATCAATGTGTGTTTCCCAAGAGTTACTTTTCCTAAGAATATACATAAATAAGTAGATTCATTATTTAACTTGACACGATATCATATTATTTTATTGTTTTTAAGTAGGAATAACATTATTAAATTTGTGATTTTGTATCATTGACTGTTAACCTATGTGAATTGCAATAGTCCTCAGAAATCACTTTTTCCAAATATACCAAAATTTTATTTCATCAGATAGAGGATTTTCAGATTACATGTGGGACATGAGAATGAAATATCATTAATAAATATAAAGAGTAGATTAGGGCCCAATATTGAGCCTTGTGGCACCCCTGTATGGACTGTCTTGAAATTGATTGCCCATAATACGAGAAGTTTGGTATTGTTTCTTTATAATTATGTGATCTTCAATTTTGTTTAAATGTTTATTATTGAATTTTTAGAATAATTGTTTCTAGAAACAATACTTTTTATAATTGATTTTTCTGTATTAAATTTGATGACATCATAACAATGGGTCTTTGCTCTATCATAATATTTAACAACACCATTTTTCACTATATTTGGATGATTTGAGTCAAAAGTAAGGTATCTGTAAGTTTGAGTTGGTTCTCTGTCAACCTATGATTATGAGATAGTAATGGTGAAATTATGTAATATATATAGAAATTATCAGTTTAGTATAATGCTTTATAATTATGAAAATAATGAAGTACAATGAAATATTCAAATTCGAAAACTGACAATTTCCTTATTTTTTAGGGTTTCAAATCAAGAATTGCGAAAAGTTAAAAAAACAAATACCTCAGTTTGCATCTTCCAAAGAAATAGGAACAGGAAAGGAATAGAACCTAATTTGATTAAGAATTCTCTAGAAAACACATTTAATTGTGCTGAATGCTCTTGTAAAAATAGGCATTATTTGAAAATTAATGTTTTATCTTCTGGGAATGTAAACAGCTGTGAAACTTTCAAGTGTCCTGAATGCCCTTTTGAAACGAAACAGAACAGGAGCTTGAAATTGCATGTCTTGAAACACAAATATTTAAGCGCAGACAACACATTCAAATGTACTGAATGTCCTTATGAATCGAAAGAGTTTGGAAATTTAAAATCGCACATTTTAAAACACAAAAGTTTTAGCGAAGTTAACACATTCAAATGTAATGAATGTTCGTATGAAACGAAATATAAAACAAGCTTAAGAGTACATGCTTTAAAGCACAAAACTTTAGCCGAAGTTGAAACTTTCAAATGTGGTGAATGTCCTTATGAAACGAAGTGTAATTCGAATTTAAAGAAACATGGTTTAAAACACAAAAGTAATTTTAACACTTTCAAATGTACTGAATGTCCTTACGAAACGAAATGGAAGGGAAATGTAAAAGTACACGCTTTAAAACACAAAATGTCCAGCGAAGTAAACACATTCAAGTGTATTGACTGTTCTTATGAAACGAAACATTTGGCAAACATAAGAAGACATGCTTTAATACACAAAGGTTTAAGCGAAGTTAAAACGTTCAAATGTGCTGAATGTTCGTATGAAACGAAAGATAAAGGATATTTAAAAAAACACGCTTTAACACACAAGAGTTTAAGCGAAGTTATCACATTCAAGTGTACTGAATGCCCTTTTGAATCGAAACTTAAAGGAAATCTAAAAAAACATGTAGTTAAACACAAAACTGGAAGCTAAGCTTGCACATTCAAGTGTGCTAAATGTCTTTATGAAACATTGTAATCAGAATTAAAAAAAATCATTGTTTATCACATACAAAATCAGTTTAGAGTGAATATAACATATTCTATTCGAATGTGGTATATGTTCATATTAAACTAATGAAGTAGTGTTAAAGGAGATATACATGGGCGTAAGTACTAGGAATGTAACGAATGTCCGATTTTCGAAATTCGCGAATGCGAATATCAGATCAAAATTTACTTATTTTAGTTTAATCAAAAATTATAACCTAAATTGAGCTTCGTAATCATTATAGAAAGCCACCCTTCTATTTTTAATATATAAATTGAAATAGCTGTGGAATCCTTGTTGTTTCACAGATGTGTGAGCACAAAATTTTGTATACTAACACCAAACCCTTACACTCAACGCTCTTTCAACAGTTAAGCTGTCATCATATTGGAGTGAACCAAAAAAGTTTTTTTGATTTATGAGAGAAGTTATAAAAAGTTATTATAATTAAACAGAAAAATTATATAATTAAATTTATGGAGTCAAATAAAAACTAAAATTATATGGATTGCCAAAAAAAGGAATTTTATTGTAATGTTATAACTTATTTATGGACTCATTTACATATTTAAAAAAAAAGTTTCAAAAACATAGTGAGGATCGAGTCTAACCTTTGTATAGGTTTAAAAGTAAGATTCTTCAAGCTTGTATATTTCTGAGTAAAATGAGATTGAATGCATGAGAATTGGTAAAAAAATAACTGACTTATGACAAGGTATGTTTTAACATCCTGACAGCTAATTTCCCTTATTTTGCAAAATTAACTAGGCCTAAACAGAAATTTCACTTCGTTGGCTATCGCTACTAATTTGAATTTGACAGCTGCGATAAAATTTGCATCAATACTTTAAATTAGAGAATGATACATGGCGAGTTCTGCCATAATTTGTTGCTAGACGATATAATAAAAAATCAAAACTTACAATTTTGTTAAGAAATTTCACCTCACACAATTGCCAGGCGGGCGCAAAGTAGGCAGTTGCCCAAGGAGTGTAAGAACGCAAGTATGACAGTTATGGTGCTTTTATTTCCATTTATCTAACTAATGGGGTTTTATAGGCCGTGTCCCATGTAAACACATACAAAACATTCATTGTGTCCTTACTGGAAATTATACTAGGCCTTTTCTAGCTATTTTATATTGTCCGATAGCTCAGTGGTTTGTTTTCGCCCCCAATTTCAGCGTGTCTCTGTCACTTTGACGCAACTCACGGCCCGAACCGCACAGAGCTCGTTTACAGCTCTGACAAAAGGCCTGGAGCTAGTCTGAGCGTTCCACAAACAAGATTGGTTGTATATTTTTCTACCCACCAAAAAAAAGTGAAAGACCATGAACCGTTTTTTTAGACAAAGGGGCAAGTTCACTAACTATACAGGGTGTCCCAAAAGTCCCGGAACGGCATTTTATCTCGGCGGGAACGCATTTTATAGAAAAATGTTTCAAACAAAACTTATAGGATTCGTCCCTGGCTATCGAATTGTGACCTTGAATTTGACCTTGACCTTCAAGGTCAAGTCGATTTTTTTCAAATGGGACAACATATTTCTGACCTCGGAAATGGAAAGATCGGAAAATTTTACGTTCAAATATGTCATTGGGTTTTCTCTCCTCCAAATTTTTTCCTGTAACAGATACGTATTTAAAAAATTGTATATGTAGAACAAAGTGTAGTAAGGCAATTTCGTAAAATTGCCCGGATTACTGGCTGTCTGTACAGAGATTCTTCCTCACAGTTTTTCTGAGAGAAAGAGATGTTTATAAAATGATCAACCAGTATTCCTGTATATAAGTAATCTATTGTATATTGTGTAATACTTATCTGTGTATGGAGACGTTTCAACTCCGAGTCTGGAGTCGTTGTCAATCGTTTAGTGTTGTTTTCGATGTTTTTTTCTAAAAAATTTTCGCTTTGATTTTGAATTTGTTGTTTGTCAAAAAATTTGACACTGAAAATTTGTCGTTTGGCGATCACTTGACTCTGAGGTTACCGTTTTTTTGTTCTGTTAGCAGTAAATTCTTCCAGTCCAAATGAAGGTCGGCTGAAGGTAACGGTAACCTCAGAGTCAAGTGATCGCCAAACGACAAATTGTCAGTGTCAAATTTTTTGACAAACAACAAATTCAAAATCAAAGCGAAAATTTTTTAGAAAAAAAACCTCGAAAACAACACTAAACGATTGACAACGACTCCAGACTCGGAGTTGAAACGTCTCCATACACAGATAAGTATTACACAATATACAATACATTACTTATATACAGGAATACTGGTTGATCATTTTATAGACATCTCTTTCTCTCAGAAAAACTGTGAGGAAGAATCTCTGTACAGACAGCCAGTAATCCGGGCAATTTTACGAAATTGCCTTACTACACTTTGTTCTACATATACAATTTTTTAAATACTTATCTGTTACAGGAAAAAATTTGGAGGAGAGAAAACCCAATGAATAGACAAAATAATTCAAGACCTGCTCAACAATCTTTTCGAAATTACTTCAAATATGTCCTTGACTATTTTTAAAACTTGACCTCTGGTTGTCAGTAAAGGTCAAGTCAAGGTCAAGAACAACTTCGTTGCGTAGCTTGTCAAATATGGGTTTAAATTTTTTTTTTCAAGAACTAAGGTTTAGGATTTTTCCACGGCAATGCGATGCTTAGTATGGATTTGACGTTGACGTTGACCTTCGAGATCAGTTCAAGGTCAAATGCATTTTTAAACAGGCAAGTCCTATTTTTTATGCCGAACATGAAAAGAGAGGAAATTTTCAGATGCTAATATGGCCGTGACCATTTTTTTCATTTGACCTTGACGATCAGGACTGGATTAACTTCTTAAAAAGACAGTTGTAGGAACGGAAAAATTATTGTTTTCTTGCTACGCAACGAAGTTGTTCTTGACCTTGACTTGACCTTTACTGACAACCAGAGGTCATGTTTTAAAAATAGTCAAGGACATATTTGAACGTAAAAATTTCCATACTTTTAATATCCGGCGTACAAGATGGGGGTTGCCGGTTAAAAAAATACATTTGACCTTGAACTGACCTCGAAGATCAACGTCAAGGTCACATACATACTGACCATCGGATAGCCGGAGAATAATCCTAAACCTTTGTTCTTGAAAGGTTTTTTGAACCCATTTTTGACGAGCTACACATTGAAGTATTACTTGACCTTCACTTGACCTTTACAGACCACCAGAGGTCAAGTTTTAAAAATGGCCAAGAACATATTTGAAAGTAAAATTTTCCGATCTTTCCATTTTCCGATCTTTCCATTTCCGAGGTCAGAAATATGTTGTCCCATTTGAAAAAATCGACTTGAACTTGAACGTCAAGGTCAAATTCAAGGTCACAATTCGATAGCCAGGGACGAATCCTATAAGTTTTGTTTGAAACATTTTTCTCTAAAATGCGTTCCCGCCGAGATAAAATGCCGTTCCGGGACTTTTGGGACACCCTTACTGACCACCAGAGGTCAAGTTTTAAAAATGGCCAAGGACATATTTGAAAGTAAAATTTTCCGATCTTTCCATTTTCCGATCTTTCCATTTCCGAGGTCAGAAATATGTTGTCCCATTTGAAAAAATCGACTTAAACTTGAACGTCAAGGTCAAATTCAAGGTCACAATTCGATAGCCAGGGACGAATCCTATAAGTTTTGTTTGAAACATTTTTCTCTAAAATGCGTTCCCGCCGAGATAAAATGCCGTTCCAGGACTTTTGGGACACCCTGTATAATGATGTCTGTGGATTTAGCAGCGCTACCTAACGAAGCAAAATTTGTTATCAGGAGATTTAAAACATACGCACCTTTATAGTGTAATAGAACAATTATTTTTTGACAGATTCTCGAATGTGACCTCCTGTTGAATTTGCAAATATTCAAGCTTTGCACTTATTTTTAAAACTAGAAGTGTGACCCAAGAAAGTACCAACATATTTTAAAGTCTGTCAAAGTTTAGATATGTCTGCAATTTTGTTTTTAAAACTGATTTAAAAAATGAAGTCAGCACTCTGACACCATCAATTGTGGAGAACCTTTATCAGTTGCGCTCCCCTCAACTGATTGAATTTCCAGAAGATTGTATCATAATTTCTTTGACAGGTTTTCGTTAACCTAAGAATTTTTTGTCCTAGAAATCACCAGGAAACGGCGTTATATGCAGTATGACTCTTGATTTTGAGTCTCTGTGAGCTAGTTTTCCCTGAAACTTCCAAATCTCGAAATTCATTTAGCCATAAAACCCTATATCATGTTATGAAACTGACATAACTTGCTTAATTTTATTTAGCAATTAAATTGTTGCCTGATTACATATACGAGGGTGAATCAAATATGAACCGGACTTTTGTTTTAAAAATTTTATTGGTACGATCAATACATATTTTAATACATATTATTTTTCTACATAGTCTCGTCTCTTATGTATACATTTTTCCCACCGAATCGGAAGTTTTTTAATTCCTTTCTCAAAGAATGAAACTGGTCGTGTCGATAACCAACTGCGCACAAACGTTTCTACACCTTTGTTGTCCTCAAAGTGGTGGCCTCCCAGTTCTTCTTTAAGTGGTCCAAACATGTGGTGGTCACATGGCGACAAATCAGGACTGTAAGGCGGGTGTTCATGTTCATGCAACAGAATCACACTTCGGATAGACATATCCCACCTCTTTTGCCGATAGGCAAGTTTCACTTGTTGGAGTAGTTCGCAGTAATACTCAGCATTAATTGTACGGCGTTCGTGCAGAAAATCGATCAGCAGTACGCCTTCAATCAGCTCACGAATTGCGTAGATATTCGCCTCATTGATGCTTGTCGTGGGACGGCGTGCATGAGGCTCATTTTCCACTGTCTGTTGGCCATCTGAAAACTTTTTGTGCCAGTCGTACACTTGGGTCCTTGAAAGTGTTTCATTGCCGAACTGTGCAGATAGTCGACGCAAAATTTCAGACGGTCTAACGCCATCCCGCGCCAAAAATTTGATAACAACACGTTGCGCAACTCTGACATGATGCTACTAACAGCGCATCGACTACGCCTCGCCAAACCGACGAACTCCCCTCTTCTTAACATTCCTACCTAACATATATCGAGACGTCACGCCACTCGAATTACCTACAGGGCGAGAAACAGAAAAGTCCGGTTCATATTTGATTCACCCTCGTACATGTCAGGATTCCAGAAGAATTGTATATATGTAATTAATACCTACCTGTAAGACTTAACTTTTGAAATCACAAATAAGTTATACAGTGTGCAATGTTCCTAATGAGTAACATCATAATACTTACGCTTTTCATTGTCAAACACATTCGCAAAAAAATCGCATGAATAACCGCAAAAGGGAATGGGAATATTAAAAATATTCGTTACATCCCTAGTACGTACACCTTGTGCCAAAATAAAGATTTGTCCCTTTGCCTAAGTTATGTTTTTTCTCATTTGCCCCTCGCTAGAACAATTTCGTTTCTGATTTACCACTTCCTAAACCTAAAGATGTGTACGCCCATGGAGATATAGTTTAACCCCGTGCAAGGAGCATATATTGTTTTATCAGATTAGAGGAACACCGATGTCCCAAATAATTAATAGCTATGCAATTGTGTGCAATGAAGAGGTTGGGTTACAGAAAAATTCATAATAGTTCATTTGAAGATTATTAAAATGCAAATGTTATTTTTAAAGATTAATAGGAAGCAAAAATAGCATCTCACATGTTAAAAGTTAGGAACAGTTTTGTATAGTTTATTTAATATGAAAACAAATAAAAATGTATAAAATATATAAATGCAGATTTAATTTTTATGTAAATTAGTAAATACAACTATAATTTTTGTGTTCAAAATATTTAAACGAAGTTTCCAAAAAAATCTCATGGCTATATTCAACAAAGGTTTAGAGAATATTAACTTCGATATATATTGCTTGTGTATTTTCTGGAACATCGTAAACAGGTAGGTGTATGCACTTCTAGTTCCTTTTCCGTTTCCTATTTGTTTCCGTTTTTTATAGAGGTACGGACGAGACACCCTTTGTTAGAAAAAGTGTCCGCTAAGAGCCCCTTTTCGCCGGCGTCACTGACCAGCGGGTAATTTTTAAACATTAACACAAATTATAAAAAAAACGACGTATTCCCTTTATCTCCGAAACCCTAGAACCTATAGTTAAAAAAATAGAAATAAAGGTCCTCACTTGAACTTTACAAGAAAAATAATGAGAAAAGACTGGTATTGGTTTTGGATGCTAAGTTACTTAGTATCTTTTGAGGAAGCCAAATATGATTTTGGCGAAACGTCAAGTGATTTTTCAACCGAATTCAACAGACGAACGGATGTACACCGGAATAAATCATCAACCACATATTTCCATCCATGCAACAATATACACAAACATATATAAAAAATATTATATATATATTTATATATATATATATATATATATATATATATATATATATATATATATATATAAATTTTTATTTTAGCGAATTTTTTGACCGTATGTTTCCACATAAATTGAAAATTTTTTTCTTGGTTGGTGGTCATTTATTTATTTAATTTCAAATGTGACCTTTCGAACACAATTTGTTCTTTTTCAAACATGTCAATTTATGTGAAATTACAGTTTTGCACCCCAACACCAAACCTATATTTTAAACAGTCAACGCCGTTTCAACAAGTCTAAGTTGTCATCATCAAGGAGTAAACCAAACTAAATCTAAATTACAATTTTCTCTAATTTTTACCAGTAAACTATTGGCAACTTACAGTAATTATTACAAAGAGTAAATTCCAATTACCTGAATTCTAAATAACAGATTTCACAGATAATGCTGATTCTATATAATGAAATTGTGTAAATTAGGATAATCCTTAAGTACCTACCTACTTTTACCCTACATTATATTGTAATGACATTTTAAGACCTAACCTATTAGTATGAGATCCGGCTGCAGAATTGGTGCACCCATCGCCTGTTTGCTAAAGACCAAATTTTTAGGCATATTTGTGATTAGGAGAATATTTATCTACCAGGTTGCCTATCAAAATGTAGCCGCTAATATTTTTAATTAAATTATTATTAATTGATATTTTGGTAAAAAATTTCACCGACTTCTTTTTTCAATAAAATATCGTCCACTTCACGGCAACATAGGTATGATTCTGTTACATTTATACACTCATAACGTACATTTATTATTTATATATAAATTTAAAGCTATTTTTTTATATTTACTATGATGTACGGTTGCCTAATTAAATCTGGGCGCAAATAAGAGTTGCCGGCTGTTAAAGATGGTAAATATTAAAGGTAGAGTGAAAGAGAGCTAGCGCGTAACATCACCAGGCAGACGAGGATAGCGCTTCTCAGTTGTACGACGGTTTAAAGCCATTGCGTATGAGTCGGATGCTAGTGTTCAAACAATAGTAGGTACGACTTAATATAATAAATACTTCAAAAGAATTATATTTCTTTTCAAAATGCCAAATTTAAAAATTCCAAAAAATACAAGTTTAAAAAATACAAACAGAAATACAAATTGAAAAATTACAAAAAAGACAAGTTTAAAAATTACAAAAAAATGATATTGATGAAAAATAAAGCGAAGGTTACTTATGTAACAGAAAAGTTTATTGTGCAAGTACTATTTGAGAAAATATTTATTTTATTCAATAGATGGGTTTTCTACATATTATTTAAATATTTAAGTTAATTAAAATTTTTTTCCCAGGATCTTGGGTTCTGGGCTTACTATTTCACTCTAAGTGACAATTTATTTGGTTAACTTTGTAGTGATATTGTTTAATATAATTTACTTCATTATTTAATGTTACTCATATAATATTTACCGTTCACTACTCAAGTTATGTCACTCTAATTTTTTAATAATCGCACTTGTCAAAATGTATTCTATTATTCTATATTTGAAATGATAATTAAAAATCCATTTACTTCATAATCCAAGTTTAATTTTTTCAAAAATATAAAAATAACCCTATCTATATATAAATAGGCAAAGACTAAACGGTTAGGTACCATTTTCTCCTCGGTCCCTCAACCGATATATTCGATTTTTGTTTTGTTTAGTGGCTTTTGACGACCTTCTGTGCAGAATGCTAAAATGTATTTATAATATTTATTCTTTCATTAAATAAAGTAAAATAAAAAATTCATAATTTACGTACACAGTGCCGCCCGATTTGCCTGGAGAGAAAATCGTAAGACGGATTGACTCGAATGAGAAAAACAAACTAAATTAAACGAAAAACTAACAAATTGTGTTTGGTTCTGAAAGTTATTCAACATTATCATGCTATTGAGAACTCACCCACAAAAATTTATATTATATGATAATGACAATTTATTGGGTACTCGCAAGTTTTTCTAATATAGTTTGTCAACTAAAATCAGAAATTTGTATTGCGTGGCAACTGAACAATGTTTTTCCGATAATATTTTATTATTTTAACATTATACTATTAATTTATATTGTTTCTATTTTAAAGGCTAATAGTTTCATACAATTTAACTAAGATTACAAAGCGTATGATATAAATACAAATAGTGAAATTGAAGATAAATAGATCTGACATCATGGCGATGGTTCTAATTTCTCGACCAGTTCACGGCCAACCACATTGTAGCAGATTGAATTTCAATTTGACATTTCTTAACAATGTTAACCGCTAGGTTAAGATACCTTCTCAATGCAATCAGAAAATTATCAATGTATAATTTTCAAAATTTCAATTTCAATGAACTTAAAAAAATTGTCAACAAATAAAGGTATTATTTAACATAAATTAACAGGTGGTGCATTGTATTTCTTAAATGTTTTGATATAATCCTCCGATGAAAACTTTTACGTAAGTAAACTAACTATTGAGAGATTATAAAGCTAATTGATACATTTGATTTCAGATCCACTCCAGTTGAAAGTTTTTTTTTTATTTTTGCTATGTGTAAATGAAAATTGAATAAGTATTAGTAACATATTGCTGTTTTATTCGATGTAAGGTAATCTTTTAAATTAATTTTAACATGTCTAAAATATTAACAGTCAAAAATTGTTAAATGTTCTTTTAACGAGATGTGATATGCTGCAAATATATTTTTACTTATTTATCTAACAATATAGTACATATAATGTTTTGTTTATTTACATATATCTTATTATATGTAATTCTCGCAAACTGCACTATGACTGTCTAAATTTCATTTCAGGGTTTAGGCGTCTAGAAATCGATTGCTCGGGAAAAATCGTATTACCGAGAAAGAACGAAATTGTGACAATAGTTTAGTTTAGTTACAGGACAATTATTATAAAGTAATGAAACATACTAATAAACTATGGTATCTTAAATACTTCAAAAAATGATAATAATAAAAAAAATAAAAATAACGCAGAATATTACAAATATTACAACGTAAATTTTACACAGTTTTAAAAAAGAAATGAAATAACAATTGACAAATATTAAATCATAAATTTTACACACAATTTTAAACAAGAAATAAAATAACAATTGACAAGAGACTTTTACTAGGAACTGAACCATGGTTGATCTGACATTTTTTAAATATACCCTTCAGCGATTGATTCAAAATTGTCATAGTTAATATCACAGATTATAGATATACTGTTATAAGTTCTACACATGATAAATAATGGTGACTTTATGAGTACATTTGTATTTGCAAACAGATAAAAATATGTGTTATTTCTTGAACCAATCCTTGGCGAATGTATCGGGAGCATTGACAGAAGAACAGGAGAGTCAATTCTGTTATGAACCAATTTGTATAAAAATGAAAGGCTATGTAAATTCCAATGCATAACTAAAGACCTTATCCCAAATCTGTCAAGAAGTAAATTGTGCTGGTACCCTCTGACAGGATATGAGCCGTCGACTCGAAAAGCGAGAAATTTCAAGAATTTTCTTTGCACTGCCTCCAAACGCTTATGATGAATCTTGTAGACAGGATGCCAGATAAGATTGCAATAATCTAACTTTGAGCACACTAAGCATGTATATAAAGATTTCAGCGCGGATATTTTATGAAAGGTGTTGCAATTTCGCAAAATAAAACCCAGCGAACGCAGTGCCGATTTGCAAGTTATGGAAATATTTTCAGCGAATGAGAATTTGTGATCGAAATATACACCTAGGTCCTTTATGATAGTGCATCGCTCAATAGTTTGATTATTCAACGAATAATCGAATAGTATAGGATTCCTCTTTAAAGTATATGAATATAGTTGTTTTCTGAATATACTTTTCATTTCGCGATGTTCAAAAAGAGTTTGTTCTTGGTACACCATAACGTGAGCTGATTGAGGTTATGTTGTAGCCGTAAGCTATCATTGATGCTCTCGACTTTGAGAAATAATTTCAGATCGTCTGCAAAAAGAAGAGTTTCAGATAACAGTATACTTGATAAGTCGTTAATGAATATCGGAAACATTAACGGACCGAGATTGGAACCTTGGGGTACTCCTGAACTGATAGTAAATATGTTTGATTTAAAGCCGTTATAGCTAACAAATTGATGGCAGTTACTTAAGTAGGATTTAAATAGAGTAACCAGAGAGTAACTGAAACCAAAAACCGATAATTTTTCGATTAATGAAGGGTGATGAAGTTTATCGAAAGCCTTTGTAAAATCCGTATACACCACGTCTACTTGACTTTTGGAGTCAAGGGCTGCAGCTGTGAACTGGGTGAATTTTATCGCTATTTAATATTTTTAGGGTTCCGTATATACAATATACGGATACCCTTATAATATCACTCAGGATTTCTGCCTCTGTCACATCACAGCAATTTTTTCCTAAACTACTGGACGGAAGAGGTTGAAATTTGGTATGAAGGTATAGTTTGGTGACCCGATCAGGACTACATATCGCAAAACAAGAAATTTTGATTTTAGGGGTACTTCTGGGGGGAAAAACTAAAAAAATCGACCCTTCCCCCTCCTGATCTCCGAAACTACTGACCCTAAAATTTTGAAAAAAATAGGAAATATAGAACGTTGCCCGAACTTTACAGAAAATATGGAGAAATCGTTAATATAAATTTTGGGGGGCAAATTATAGAATTAAATGAAAATTTAAAAATTAAACATTTTTAAAACCCATCATGTAATACATCAAATTAGAAAACAAAGAAATTAGTTTCATTTGATCATTATGATAGATTATCACAAACTAACGGCTTCCACAATTCAATTCTAAACAATAACTAATAAAAGTAGCTATTGGACTTTTTAATAGCGTTCAAAGGAGAATCTTAAATAGAAATCTCAAAAAAAAAAAGAAAATCGAAACTATGAATATATTTTAATAGGGGTAAGTGAGTAAGGATACATTTGTGAAATAGTGAGTATAATATTTTTTTCTTTTTTCAATTTCATTATTATTATATATATTATTATTATATTATGTTTTAATACAATATGTTGCTTAAATATTTTGATAATACAACATGCATTTTGTCCAGAATAAAGGGGACGATAAAGTTTTGCATTAATTAGTATTGTATAAAAATAAAATTTAGAAATACTTGAATACAATTTAGTCAATAGTGTTTTTAGTATAATACGAGGGTGAATCAAATATGAACCGGACTTTTGTTTTAAAAATTTTATTGGTACGATCAATACAAATTTTAATACATATTATTTTTCTACATAGTCTCCTCTCTTATGTAGACATTTTTCCCACCGAATCGGAAGTTTTTTAATACCTTTCTCAAAGAATGAAACTGGTCGTGTCGATAACCAACTGCGCACAAACGTTTCTACACCTTCGTTGTCATCAAAGTGGTGGCCTCCTAGTTCTTCTTTAAGTGGCCCAAACATGTGGTAGTCACATGGCGACAAATCAGGACTGTAAGGCGGGTGTACAAGGGTTTCCCAATGCATTTTGTTCAATTTTCCTTGAGTCAATGCAGCTGTATGTGGCCGAGCGTTGTCATGCAACAGAATCACACTTCGGATAGACATATCCCGCCTCTTTTGCCGACAGGCAAGTTTCACTTGTTGGAGTAGTTCGCAGTAATACTCAGCATTAATTGTACGGTGTTCGTGCAGAAAATCGATCAGCAGTACGCCTTTCGAATCCCAAAAAACTGTTGCAAGAATTTATCCTATTAAAGTGAACGTGTGGGCTGGCATAATAAATAACAGAATAATTAGTCCAATTATTTTTGAGTGTTGATTAACTGGGGAATTTGTTTGATTTTTTTACAAAATGTTTAATATCTAAATAAAGAACATTTTTCTGATATTGTTAAGCCCGCAGACATTAATATATACATATGATTTCAACACGATGTAGGTATACCACTTTATACATCAACAGATCTATTTGTCTTCTAAATGTTGTTTGTGGCATGTTCTTGATTATTTTTAAGTTTTCTTGGGAATCACACCACAATTGAATTAAAAAAGCTGCCATATTGAAAGAAAATACCAAACGTTTCAAAGTCGATTCTGACTTCATTGTCAATGACTTTAAAATATGTAATGAAAATGTAAATTGCAAATTGAAAGTTTGATTTATGACATTTAAGTTGACATAAGATTTTGTTGTTTTTAAATATACAGGTAGCACAAAAAATTCTAAAGATCATGTATTAAGTTAAACAGCTTTCAAGTTGGAAGAATTTGAAAGAGTTGTCTTTAGAATTTATAAGTGGCGTTCCTAGGTACGACTTTGTTATAAGATAGCGCATTCGCCAAAAATGCCATCAAAGATTTCTGCTGTTTCAGTGATCCCATTAACGTCATAAGGGAAAACCTAGGAAAAACCTTATGAACTATTCCGATACTGGGTTGTTCAAAAGGAGATGACCATTCATAATTTCTTCCTTAATTGTCGGTAACCAGGTACGATTGAATTCCACAGAAGTAGAAGCGATACAATCTCTTCATTCAAAACAATTAATGCAGACTCTTTTATTTTTCGTTTTGTGTTATGTTGTCTTTGTGAAGTATAGTTGAATTGTCAAATTGTATTTTATGGCCAAGGTCCCATGCATGTTCACAAATTTTTGATTTTTCAAATTATCCTTTCTTTATGTAATTCTTGTATTTATATATTCGTATTGTAATGTTTTTATTTTCACACTCGGGTTCAGTTCAGTTCTTGGATTTATTTACAAATACAGTCCAACTCACTCTAATTTATTTCCACTACTTTAACACAATTTATATTCACAGAAACTATTTACATTTTATCTTAACTATACAATACGACCGTCGAAAACTGAATGACTCCTATCGCCAGCTGTCCATATTTATATATTTCTCTCGAAATTGTGTGGTAGGTCGACGAACCATCGGGAAACTTCTTTCTTGTGTTCTGGAAGCTTTAAGGGAATTCCCAGTAATGGCAGCGGTCGGCCTGTTGAGAGCCAAAACATTTCGGATTCCCAGAAGCATCGGAATAATGTCCCTTCCACGAATTGGTTGATGACCGGTTGCACCAGCTGTCGGATGAATTCTCAGTATGTATGTTTAATGGTCTGGATGTTTCTCCAATATAAAATTTATTGCATTCGCAAGGAATCTTGTATATGCAGTTTTTTGAGTTCTTAGAGTTTTGTTGGTTGGTTTTGTTTTCGATATTAGTGATTTCAGTGTATTTCTTGTTTGGAATGTTGTTTTAACATTAAATCTGTTGCCCGCTCCTTTCAATCTTTCTCACAGACCCTCTGTGTATGGTATAGTTGTAACTGTAATGTGGTTGTCTTGAGTAGCAGTGTTAATAAGAGAAGTTTTTTTATAATGTTTTTTTCTTTGTTGAATTTATTATTATCAGAACAGTTGGTCTTTGCTCTATCATATAATGATTTAATAACACCTTTCTTTACTGTATACGGATGATTTGAATTGAAATTTAGGTATCTGTTAGTATTAGTAGGTTTTCTATAAACTTCTGTTTCGAATAAAGATTCTGTTTTTGTTATTAATATGTCTAGGAAAGACAGTTTGTTATTTTGTTCAATTTCTATGGTGAATTTGATAGTTGGTTCTTTGGTATTTATGTCAATTAATAATTTATCTAATTCTTTAAAACTGTGTTCCCAAATTACGAAAATGTCGTCAACGTAAAGCCTAAAGGTTTATTTTCTTTTGATAAAATTACTTGTTGTTAAAATTTTTCCATAAATATATTACTTAATGCTGGTGAGAGATAAGAACCCATGGCCATGCCAAAATCTTGTTGGTAAAATTCATCGTTTAATTGAAAGTATGTAGTTTTGGTACAATATGTAGTTCAATTATTGTTTCAACTGATAACTGAGTTCGTTGGTTTAATGAAGAGTCCCGTTCGAGTAGTTGTTTTACTATCGGAAGTGTTTTGGAGACAAGAACATTGATATAAACATTTACTATATCAAAACTTGCTATTGTAAAGGTATTTATGTATTCTATATGAGAAAGTTTTTCTAAGAAATGTGCACTGTTTTTTAGAGGAAAAACACAACTTCCTGTAAGAGGACGAATACTGTTTAAAAGAAATTTTAAAAGTTCACTACATGGAGAATTTATAGACTGACAATTGGCCTTAAAGGAATGTTAGGTTTATGAATTTTTGGTAACCCATAGAAATGTGGTGATTTAGTATTGTGTGGGATGAGTGCTTTACGTTCTTGTTCTGTTAATTCATGTTATATAATAAACGGTATATTTTGTTTTCTATTGAGCTTGTTGGATCTTTTGTTAGTTTAGTGTATTATCCTTGGTTTATTATATTTTGAATTTTGTCATCGTAATCAGTTTTATTTAAAATTACTGTTACATTACCTTTGTCAGCAGGTAAAATTTTTATAGAATTGTCATTTTTTAAATTTGTAATTGCACATAATTCATTATTAGAAGGCACCAAATAGCAATTTAGAGTTTGACATGTGTTGTCACTGAATTTGCTATTATGCCGGGAGAATGTGACAACCAAAAGCACCGTTTTCGCAAAATGGAAAAATTTGCATTTAAATAGGTATTTGCCTGGTATACAAACAAAACGAGCTTGGTACTCATTGATCTGAGGAGCGGAAAATACTATGCTTTACTACCTATATGCTTGAGATGTACATAGAAAATTTTCAAATTTTCAATTAAAACTTCCAGTGCCTACAATACCCGCACTATTAAAATATTTATGAGTAAATGTCCGTTACGTTACTTCGATGAATTTTTTTATAAGAATATTGGAGTTTTCCGTGATTTTCTGCAAAACTGTAAGTTGCACGTCACGGAAAACTATATAAGATCACCTAGAGATCTTCCTTAATAGATTAAACGTTAAAAAACTTCCGCTTTCTAACAAACAATTGGGATAAATACCAAGTAAAATCGCTTTTTAAAACAAATAATACGTTAAGATCAAATTTGACAAAAACAAAACCGGAAAACGGTACTTAAAATTCCAAAAATTGTGTGTACAGTGTACCTTGTGCCTGCAGGAAAACATATACCGGTGAGACATCAAGACCTCTCCAAATTAGAACAAAAGAGTACCAATACAACGTCTCAAGAAGACATATAGACAGATCAAGTTTGGCAAACCATGTACTCACAGATATGCTATACACAAAATGGACTGGAATAAGACCAAAATACTACTTAACGAAGACCATACCAATAAAAATGAAAATCAAAGAAAGTGTCTGCATGTTGTTAAGTAATGGAGAAATTGGGACACCCCCTCTGTAGAGATACCGGTTTCATGACAACAGCTCCTGGCAAATAAAAATATAAAAAAAGAAGAAAGTTAATTAATTAATCAATTGACATTACCAAAAAGTTAAGCGACGAATATAGTGCAAATCATTTCAAACAAACTTTGTTCGACAACGATTCCTGATAAGGAATCGAAATATCACATTAAAAATAGATAAGTACAACACAAAATAATAATAATAATAATAATAATAATTTGGTCGAAATACAATCGATCCAGAGCCGGAAACACCTTTGGCACAAAGAGCGGACGAGACTCAAGAACTACAGCAAGAACAGCCAACCAACGCTGACCTGCTTGAGAAGATCCAAGCAGGAATGGAAGGAGCCCTTAGAGAGTATAATGGAACAGATCCACTGACTAGACCAGCTCTTCCCAAACTAAGATCATCTAAGAAACTGGGTATCGTCTTGCAGGCTATGAACAAATTTATCTTGCCAACCTATGTTTTAGGTGCTAATACGTTAGAGTCGCTACACACAATCATCTACTGTGCTGCAACTGCCATCTGCAGAATAATTGGGGTCGCAGTAAGACCAAAGCAAGACCCTCCCCAATTTAGACAAACCCCTCGAATACCACCTTGGCAAAGAAGACTTGAAGGGAAAATCAATTCTCTTCGGAAAGACGTTGGAAGACTGACCGAGTACCAACGAGGAGTCAGGAACAACAGAATAGAAAGGCTTGTCAAGACTATCATGGACAATAACCGAATACACTCCCAGTGGGATGGAGAAAACATCACATCTCAGCAGTGTCTGGACAGTCTACGACAAAAGCTCTCCGTCTACACAAGTCGATTGAGAAGGTACAAAACCAGTAACCAACGGAAACTAGACAACACACTCTTCCGACAATCAGAAAAAGGGTTTTATAGAAAACTTAACAACAAGAATAATAATGAAGCCCCTAGTTACCCCAGTAAAACAGACATCGAGGAATTCTGGAAAACACAGCTTTCCACAACAACCTCCTATAACTCCGGAGCCTGCTGGATTAATGAGGAGGAGGCTGCATCTCAGAACTGTGAGGCCATGCAACACCAACCATTTACAACGGAAGATACATCCAACATAATGAAGAACCTCCATAACTGGAAAGCACCAGGACCAGATGGTGTACAAAATTACTGGATAAAGAAACTGTACGCAACCCACGAAACACTAACAGCCCTTATAAATGACGTAATTGCCCACCCACACAAGATGCCTAGTTTCCTAACGCATGGTGCTACATACCTCTTACCAAAGGACGACCTAGGTGCACAGGACCCAGCAAAGTACCGACCAATCACTTGCCTTCCAACCTTATACAAACTCATAACATCATGCATTAATCATCGCATTTTCAAACATTGTGAACTGAACAACATAATTACTCAACAACAAAAGGGATGCGCGAAAAATTCGATGGGTTGCAAAGAACAACTGATAATTGATTCCGTTGTCTGCAATCAAGCCCACGCCAAACGACGTAATCTCTACATGGCATATGTGGACTACAAAAAGGCCTTTGATTCAGTTCCACATGATTGGCTCATTAAGGTGCTGAAACTCTATAAAGTGAATAATTGTATTATTAACTTTTTAGAACATGCCATGGCCACCTGGCAAACCAAAATCTCACTGAATGAAGCCAACTGTTCGATACAAACAGATCCTATTCCAATCAGAAGGGGTATATTCCAGGGAGACTCTCTTAGCCCGCTGTGGTTCTGCCTTGCCATGAACCGTCTCTCGAACAATCTGAACTCGACTAATTTTGGGTTCAGTCTCAAACACAACAACGTACAAGCATTGAAGATAAACCATTTGTTATACATGGATGACTTAAAGTTGATGGCAGCTACAAAACAACAGCTGCATGACATGCTTAAAATAGTAGAAGGGTTCTCTAGTGACATCCATATGAAATTTGGCCTAGACAAATGCCGAATTATTAATATAGTTAAAGGCAAAATACAGCAGGGGCACTTCGAAATGGGAGATGGCACCTCAATTGAATCTATTGGGGAAGGTCATACTTATAAATACCTTGGAATAAAGCAGGCTCAACGTATTGATCACATGACTATGAAAAAGGACCTAACAGCAGAGTTTTATAGAAGGGTAAGACGACTGTTGAAAACCAAACTAAACAGTAAAAATCTGTTTCAGGCTATTAACACCTATGCGTGTTCAGTGCTCACTTACTCTTTCGGTATAGTTAATTGGTGCAAGACTGACATTGAACAATTACAACGAAGAGTTCGAGTTTTACTAACAAAAACTCAAAATCACCATCCAAAGAGCTCTGTCGAACGTACAACTTTGCCACGGTATGAAGGAGGAAGAGGATTGACAGATCTAAGTAAGCTATTAGATCAACAAATTTCTATTTTGCGTAGTCATTTCCAGAAACTCGTAGAATTTTCTGATCTACATAGAGTCATGTGCCAGGTTGATGACTCAACACCACTGCGACTGACACAACAACATGTCCAATTACACCACCAGACCACAGATCAGAAACTGCTGAAATGGAAAGAGAAGCCCCTTCATGGAAGACATATAAATGACGTCAACCAAGATTATGTCGACAGTGCAGCGTCGAACTACTGGTTGATTTCTGGTCATATGTTCCCTGAAACGGAAGGCTTTATATTGGCAATCCAAGATCAAGTAATTCCAACTAAGAACTACCTAAAGTACATCGTTAAAGACCCTTCTATTAACAACGACAGATGCAGGTACGGTTGCCAAACATCTGAATCTATCCAACATATCACAGGAGGTTGTCAAGCGTTCGCTGCAACTGAATACAAAGAACGACACGATACTGTGGCAAAAATACTTCACCAGGAACTAGCACTGAAACATGAATTATCACAGTCGGTAAGATTACCATACTATAACCTCGAAGTTTCCTTGGACTTCCATCGTCTTGAAGTGGTTGATCTCACAACGTTTCAATAGCTGTGTATCTGCTATCGTCATCAGGTGAATGATAGGAAATTCAGAGTATCCGTCGTATTTATATTATACCCTTAACCGGTCATGCGTCACAGGTCATGGTCATTGGGTCTTATCTGGTCCAATCAGCGTCGTCGTCCCTGGAGGTTGGTTGCCGGTGATGCGTAGCGGCAGAGGCCGAAGAAGAGCTCTCCAAATATTTTTAATTTGGACGCTGGGCTCGCTAATTATATTTTCGTTCGAGATTATATAGGCTGTCTCTATGAATTTTCTTTTGTACCAGTGTTCCTCCTTGTGAATTGCTTTAGCCTGGTCCCAGTTGATATTATGCTGTTCGGTCCATGCGTGATTAGCTAGCCCAGACTTCGTTACCTCTCCCCTTTGAGTAGCTGTGCGGTGTTCCTTAATCCTGGTCTCCAGCGGTCGCTTTGTCTCTCCAATGTAAAGATTGCCACATTCACACGGTATGCTGTATATACAGTTATGTGGTATTGCTGGTACGTCGGGCCTCGTTCTTGTTATCATGCTCCTCAAGGTGTCGTTGCTTTTGAAGATTATTCTGATTCCATAGCTGTGTGCAATTCTTCTAAGCTTCTCCGACAAGCCTTTAGTATACGGTAAAAGTAGAGTTGCTACCGTGGTGTCCTCTTCCTGCCTAGGTGGTTTGTCCAGCTCTTCAAATGCCTTGGTAATGATCCTTTCCGGATATCCATTCGCCAAAAGGTCTTCTCTAAGTTTCACTTGTTCTTCTTTGAGGGCTTCTGGTGTGCTGCAGATAGTTTTGGCTCGATGGATAAGTGTTTTGATAATGCCAGTTTTCGTTGCTGATGGGTGGTTCGAATTGTAGTGAAGGTATAATCCTGTATGCGTAGCCTTCCTGTAGACTGTTGTTTGGATTCCGGCCCTAGTCCTTTGACACTTTACATCAAGGAATGGTAGGCACCCACTCTCTTCCATCTCCATGGTGAATCTAATGGATGGTTGGGATTGGTTCAGGTGCTCCAGGAATGCCTGTAGTTCTGTCCTTCCATGTTGCCAAATAATAAAGGTGTCATCGACATACCTCAACCATAGCTTGGGCTGCTTCTCGAAACTCCTCAGTGCATGTTCTTCGAACCATTCCATGTAGATGTTGGCGATGGTTGGTGATAACGGGGAACCCATAGGCAATCCATCTTCTTGCATGAAGAACCGGTCCTTCTCCTGAAAGTAGCAGTTCTTGAGGCAACATTCAAGTAAGTCCATGATTGAGTCTATTGGCAGCTCCGTCCTCTCCATCAGGGTTTCGTCTTCAGTAAGTTTCTTTCTCACTATGTTGAGAGATTCGTCTAGTGGTACGTTCGTGAAAAGGTTTTCAACGTCGAAACTTACTAAGCGGTGTTCTGGCCCAAGTTCCATGGATCCTATGATTTCGACAAAGTGCTTTGAGTTCTTGACGTGCGATGATGTTTTTCCCTCCAAAGGCTGGATGATTGGTAGAAGGAATTTCGATAGTGCTGCTGTTGGTGAGTTGCGCGAACTTGTAATCGGTCTGAGAGGTACTCCAGCCTTGTGTATCTTGGGTAGTCCATAGAGATGTGGTGGTTTGCTGTGATGTGGCGTCAATTTTCTTTTCTTTCTTTTTTCGAGGCCCGACGTACCAGCAATACCACATAACTGTATATACAGCATACCGTGTGAATGTGGCAATCTTTACATTGGAGAGACAAAGCGACCGCTGGAGACCAGGATTAAGGAACACCGCACAGCTACTCAAAGGGGAGAGGTAACGAAGTCTGGGCTAGCTAATCACGCATGGACCGAACAGCATAATATCAACTGGGACCAGGCTAAAGCAATTCACAAGGAGGAACACTGGTACAAAAGAAAATTCATAGAGACAGCCTATATAATCTCGAACGAAAATATAATTAGCGAGCCCAGCGTCCAAATTAAAAATATTTGGAGAGCTCTTCTTCGGCCTCTGCCGCTACGCATCACCGGCAACCAACCTCCAGGGACGACGACGCTGATTGGACCAGATAAGACCCAATGACCATGACCTGTGACGCATGACCGGTTAAGGGTATAATATAAATACGACGGATACTCTGAATTTCCTATCATTCACCTGATGACGATAGCAGATACACAGCTATTGAAACGTTGTGAGATCAACCACTTCAAGACGATGGAAGTCCAAGGAAACTTCGAGGAACGAGTTACATTGTCTACCAACTTCAAACTACCATACTATAAATATAAACCAGAATCTGTTTTAGAAAATAACAACTATAAGCTGTACTGGGACCGCACGATACTGACCGATCGGTCTGTTGCTCACAATAGACCAGATATAGTTTTGGTAGATAAAGTCTCTCGGAAAACAACTTTAATTGACATAGCAATTCCTAACAACAATAATATAAATATCAAGCAGGCTGAGAAAATAACCAAATATAGAGATTTGGAATTTCAAATAAAGACTCAGTGGAACATGAACAACACACGAACTGTACCAATTGTTATGTCAACGACAGGACTAGTCCCAAAACATCTCTTAAACAATTTAAAATACCTCGGTCTGGACGAACACCTTTACAAACAAATGCAAAAAGCCGTCCTGTTAGGAACAGCCCGGACGGTCAGAAAATTTATGGGGAACTGCAGCCACGACGCCAACCACGGGCCTGATAACCTGGCAAGGGCTCCCACAGAGCTAAACCCTTTTGATATGTAGTATATCTGGGGTTTAGTGAATTTTCCCCTTTAGAGGGAGTGTGATGCCATACATTGTATGGTCAAGTCGGATAATAATAATAATATTCTTTATTCCAAAATAATTGAATACACAAGCAATTAAAAAGAAAAGATGTCAACAAACAAACGGTTACAAGGTAGTAAGCAAAAAATTAAAACTCCAAGTACTCGGTTAGAGCGTAAGGCTCAACCTCATTTATATAGTTAAAAATAGCTTTCTTAAAGCTACGAAGCGTCCCCTGACACTGAATCGTAGCCGGCAACTTGTTGAATATTACAATAGCTGAATAAAAACACCCCTTTTCGAAAATGCAAAGGCGGTGTCTCGGGTACCTCAAATTTAATGTTCTAAATGAGTTGAGCCTCAAATCTTTAAAAAGCGAAATATTTTTAAACATAAACAATAAAATTTCATAAATATATAATCCTATCACAGTTAAAATGTTATTTTCTCTAAAAACACCTCTGCATGACCTACCATATTCCATGCCCAATATTGTTCTCATCGTTCTTTTCTGAATTACAAAAATTCGGTTCAGAGTGGAACATTGACCCCAAAAAATTATACCAAACCTCAGCAGAGATTGAAAATTTGCATAATACACCATTTTTAATATCTCCTTACTGAGATATTTCCTCAATACCCTGATTGAGAAGTGCACTTTATTTAATTTGATACTGAGATCCTCAATGTGCCTGCCCCAATGTAGGTTTTCATCCAGTATCAGCCCTAAAAATTTGACATCAGGCGACACCCTTTGGTTGACTTTGTTAAGTAAGATGTGTTCAGGGGTATCAACCCTTGACCACTTAGTTTTGAAGATGACACAGTTGGTTTTACTTTGATTCAGAACTAACCCATTACATGAGAGCCACTCCTGAACGCCATTTATGAGATGAGAGCCTTTTCTAACGGTACTGTTTACGTCCTCAGCTGTTACTAAAATGTTTGTATCATCAGCATAGCTCACTAGATGATTCTCAGCATTAGGCACAGAGTATGGCATGTCATTTACATATATTACAAATAGAACAGGACCAAGCACACTTCCTTGTCTGACATAAAACATTGATTATCACGCATTATTTGAACCTTTTGTACCCTATCAGAAAGATACGATTTGATCCACATCAGTGCATTTCCTCTTACCAAATATTTATCAAGTTTCTCAATAAGAATATTATGATTCAAACACTCATATGCCTTGGATAGATCCAGAAATACACCCATAGCACATTTCATTTCCTCAAACGCTGTCAGTATACCTTGGGAGAAGTCATACACTGCTGTTTGTATTGATCGACCTTTCAAATACCCATGCTGATTCTTATTAAACAATTTAAAACATTGAAAAAAATCTAACAATCTATTACACATAGCAGATTCAAATACTTTAGAAAAACAAGATAATAAGCTAATCGGTCTGTAATTCTCAATCAAATCCGGATCCCCTTTTTTATAAATTGGTTTTAGCAGTGCTAGTTTTAAGGCATCAGGGAATACCCCAAACTCAAAGGAATTATTAATTATAAATGTGAGTGGATAGCAAAGTTCCAACGCGCAAAATTTTAAAATAGCAGCCGGTATCTCATCAGCACCACTACTCATTTTATTTTTCACTTTCTGAATTATATTAAAGACTTCCTCAACAGTGACATTTCTAATATACATCGAATTTATGTTTCTACCTATGTTACAGATTCTTTCAGTTGTATTCAGCTTATTCACATGATTTAAACCAGCATTTCCCAGGTGATTATTAATCTACATACATACAACATATTATACAGGAATACTAGTTGACAAATCCGTAGACCTACTTTCTCACAGTTAATCCTGCGAGAGAGTTTTTTCTATGAGAAGCCAACTAGTATTCCGGGCAGTTTCCACAAACTATTCTTAGATACTACACCTTGATATTTAATTACTTATCTTTTTTTTCAGAAACCATTGTGAGGAGTGAAAATCCCAAATGAACATTCAATATAACCATTTGTCTCCTCAATCATTTAGAAACTATTAAGGAAAAAAAAAGTGTTGTGCCCGATGCAATAGAACTTGTGGCAAATGAACAAACTATTTTCCCGTCTTTTTTAACAAAACAAATTAAAATATTATTTATGTATACAAGGTGAGTTTTTTTTTTGATGATCAGTATGGGGATCTCGGAAACTAGCGGATATAGAGCAATGGTTAAATTGGGAAAGATTTGCAATTTTACTGGCCCAATTACATGACAATTTCGGATTTTTGTAAAATGTCATGGCTTACTAGATATTTTGAAAAAAATAATTCTGTCGATTTAGTCAAAACCCTCTAGCTCCTTTGTTTCTGATTTTATAAAAAAAAGTGTAAATATCAAAATTGAAGGGAATTGTATCCCGAACATGATTGTCATGTCCTCGTTTGCTTGGCAGCTCTCGTTTTCGAAATATGACACAAACTTTTTTTTAATGGAAACCATAGTTGGCTATGACCTCAAAAAATCGGACATTTTTAAAGCTTTTCAACGATATAATACTCCATATAGTTATTCATAAAAATAACGGAGTTATAGATGCTTTTCTCTCTTGTTAACCGACTTCCAAAAAGGAGGAGGTTATCAATTCGTCGCGTATTTTTTTCGCTCTTTTTTCACTTTTAACGTAGTTAGCCATGAAATAGATTGAATTATTAATAACTGTTCCAAAAACATTGAACGATTTTTTTATTAGGTAGGTATATCAGATATAACAAAAAAAACTAAATAAGTAGGTACTTACTAAAAACTTAAGAAATTAAAGTACATAATAATGGTTACAATTTATGTTCACCATTGTTATTTGGACAAAAATTGCATCTTTTTAAGACTGACATTACCGCTTTCCTCACAGACCGCCTATCAATTCCTTCAATTGCTTGTAATACCGCCTCCCTTAGGTCACCAACTGTCTCATACTTTCTTTTGTATACTTTATTTTTTTAGCGCATCCCATAAATAGAAGTCTACAACTGCCAAATCGAGAGACCGGAGTGGCCATTCGCGTGGGTCTTTTCTTCCTATTCAAGAGTTTGGATATAGATATTATCTAAGTGTTGTCTTACTAATAACGAGTTATGACCAGGTGCTCCATCATGTTAGGACCACTCAATTTCTAAACGAGTTCTCAAATTCAAATTATGCAACATGCCTTGAAAAGTGTATTGCAAGAAATGGAAGTAGCGCTCCCCAATAAGTGATTCGTCATAGATAAAAGGCCCCAGAATAGTATGCCCTATGATACCACACCAAACATTAAAACCAAATTTTATCTGGGGTCGTCTTTGTTCTACATGGAAAGGGTTTTCTTTAGCCCAAACATGCTCATTGTGTCTATTGAACATACCGCAGTTAGTAAATCTAGTTTCATCTGACCATAACACCTTTAATGAAAACTGTGGATTATCAAGGCACATATCTCTAAACCATGTTCAAAACAAAATACATGCTGGTGACGAACATTGGTTCGTCACCAGCATGCAAAGTTTGAGAAACTGAAAGTTTGTACGGGTGGAACTTATGCGCTTTCAGTACCTTAACTACAGTTCGTTCAGATGTGCCAGCTTCTGCCTCAATCTCACGAGTTCATCTAGATGGATTTTGATTTACCATTGCCAAAACATTTATTTGTGCTGCTTCGTTAATTTGATTACGTTCCTTTGGTGGTTTAGTAAGAGATCCATATCTGCGTAAACTATCGTAAAGCCTCTTAAATGTACATAGAGCAGGTTGAAGACGATTAAAATATCTATGAAAGTAAGCGTTAGAATATTCCATTTTATCACGAAAACTTGTCAATATCGACTGTCAGTTCAGCACTACTAATGGAATTACTCTCAAATGAGGAAACGTCAAAGTGAAAACAATCTTTTTCATGGCTACCTACGTTAAAAGTGAAAATAAGAGAGAAAAGCATCCATAACTCCGTTATTTTTATGAATAACTATATCGAGGATTATATCGTTGAAAAGCTCTAAAAATGTCCGATTTTTTGAAGTCATAGCCAACTATATGGTTTCCATTCAAAAAAAGATAAGTTTGTCTCATATTTCGAAAATGGGAGTGTCACGCAAACGAGGACATGACAATCATATTCGGAATACAATTCCCTTCAATTTTGATATTTACACTTTTTTATAAAATCAAAAACAAAGGAGCTAGAGGGATTTGACTAAATCGACAGAATTTCGTTTTTTCAAAATATCTAGTAAGCCATGACAATGACTTTTTACAAAAATCCGAAAATTGGGCCCGTAAAACTGCAAATCTTTCCCAATTTAACCATTGCTCTATCTCCGCTAGTTTCCGAGATCCCCATACTGATCATAAAAAAAACTCACCCTGTATATATATATATATAAAGTACAGATTTCAGCTACAATATGATAAACTATTTAATTTCCGCAAGTCCATTGAATCCGAGTTAATTAAATTAACGCAAACTCGCATTAATTTCCTCTACTAATTGATTATTAAAAACCTACCAGAAAATAAAATTAAAAAAATGTCTGAAAATATGACCTTCTAAGTGAAAATTTCAAAACTTCATATTAGATGAGGGTTCCCTCGCAGTTATTCGATTGAAACAAAATCGGCGGGTTGAAGGTAACTAAAAATAAAGTCCACCCTGTGGTGTATGTGTTTGAGTGTCTATGTGGTATATATTATTCATTTATTACGATGCCTTGCAAATAGTGAGGTTATCAAATGTCATACAATGTTAAACCTATAAAGTCACTATTTGTTTTTCTTTTCAGGTTTTCAAATCAAGGAAGGCCGAAGATTAAAGAACACAATTTCATTCAAAAAAGAAAAAGCAAATTCAGCCCATTCAAATGTGTTGAATGTCCTTATGTAACTAAAAAGAAAGGTTGCCTAAAGATACATATTTTAACACACAAAAATTTTAGTGAAGTTAACACATACAAATGTGGTGAATGTTCCTACAAAACAAAACGAAAAGAATCCTTAAAAGTCCACGGTTTAAAACATAAAAATATAAGGGAAGTCAATACATTCAAATGTCCAGCATGTCCGTATGAAACTAAATATAAATCGGGCTTAAACTCACATGTTTTAACACACAAAAATTTTAGGGACGTTAATACGTTCAAATGTGCTGAATGTCCCTACATAACGAAACAAAAAACAAGCCTTAGAAGACATGTTGTTAAACACAAAAATGTAAGCAAACTGAACATATTTAAATGTGTTGAATGTCCTTATGAAACGATACATAAAGGAGGCTTAAAGGCGCATAGTTTGAAACACAGAAATTTAAACGAACTTAAAACATTCAAATGTACTGAATGTCTCTATGAAGCAAAGCGAAAGTGGAACCTTACAGCCCATAGGTTAAAGCACAAAAATCTAAACGAAATTAATACATTCAAATGTACTGAGTGTTCTTATGAAACAAAACATAAGTCGAGCCTTATAATCCATAATTTAAAGCATAAAAATCCGAGCGAAATTAATAAATTCAAATGTGCTGAATGTCCTTTTGAAACAAAACGAAATTCAAACCTTATACTCCATAGTTTAACACACAAAACCCTAAGCGAAATTAAAACATTCAAATGTGCCGAATGTTTTTATGAGACTAAATACAAGTCGAGCCTTGTGAGACATGTTTTAATACACAAAAAATTAAGCTAAGTCTCACATCAAAATACAACACTAAAATTGTTTCATTTCATGCAAATTTTATTTATCTAAAGGTATGTCCCAACTTGATGCGTACACCGTACATGAATCGTGGAGCTCATGCGCAGTATTAACATGGGGACGCTTTTTTAACCAACTTCCAAAAAGGAGGAGGTTGTCAATTCGTCGTCACTTTTTTTTATGTATGCTCCATGATTATTCAAAAACGGCTTGGGCAAATTTAATAATTTAAACTGCATTGTATTAAGGAATATTACAAAAAGGTACCATATAATTTTCTATAACGTGAGATATACGGGTTTCCAGAAAATCAGAAAAAACACTAATTAAGGGACTACACTTGAATATTATAAATTTTGTTCATTTTCAATAACGTAAAACATACATTTTGCTGAAAATCGGAAACATATATGCACAAAAACTGTGAACATCATAGTAAATGTCAAATTTTCATAATAAATATCTAGTTTAAATGTCAAGATATGCGAAAGTATGTCGTACAGGGTGTTTGTAATGATTTTCATTTTGATGCTTTTGAAGTCAGTTTATTTTAGAAACGAAGTTAAGTTACAGTCGCGTGAAATTGCAGAAAATATTCCATTAGCTTATTAAAACGAAAATTTGTTATTCCGGCAATCTCTTCTGTGTGGAATACGGTTGAAAGTGTGTGCGTGCTTGCTTGTAATATTAGGTGGTACATAAGCAGTTGTATACATAGAATGGTTGAAATATAAGTTGGAATTGAATTAGTTATACAGGGTGGTTCTAAAAATATTGTATTGGGTAGCACATATGTATTTGCGTATACAAGGTGGTTGAAATCTATACTATTATAAAATTGTAAGTTTGTCTGTTTGTTTGTTTGTTTGTTTGTTCGGGCATCACGTAAGAACTACTTAACTGATTTTGCTGATTCTTTTTCTGGTTCGAAGCCTATAGTTTGACTTAAAATCTGGTAGACATTTTATCTCTCTAAATTGACAGAAACGGTAGATATAGTGAAACAACTTCTATCATGTTGGGTAATTCAATTACCCAATTGGTTCCACTGCAAGCACACAATATTAGATACTGGCATCAGCTTAGCCTTTATTCAAAATTCGGAATGCGCAAATGTAACATGTTTCGATTTAACAAAAATCAACTGTTATAACAAACGTAATTCTACAGGGTACTCTGTATATAGGAAACTTAGAGCGGAGTAGAATTACATGGATTTAAAAAATCTAAAAAAATATATTTGACGTCCTATAAGCAGCTGGATATATACAATGTTGTGGAAATAACGGAGAGTGGAATAGTTATACGGGGTGGTCCAAAAAAGTTATATTGAGTGGGCCATAAACAGTTCCAGTGGTTGAAAAAGGGTAGATATTTATACACTGAAAAAAAAATCTTAAAAAAATGTGTTAGGTAAGCAGTAAGGATCTTTGAATTATAGAGAGGACCGTTGTAATATTGTGTTGAGTTGAATTATAGTTGTACAGGGTGATTCAATTATAGACCAATGTGTTATATAGGAGTGACCAGTACAACGTACGTAAAAATACGCTAAAAATTTCAATTGAATTGTACCTTAATTAAATCAGATAAAAAAGATATGTCTGAAAATAGTGATTGATTGCACACGGTTTCTAAACTGTTTTTATTTTAAGTCAGCTGAAGTCGGTTCTTTTTTAAATATAAATTATTGTATGATCATTTCTTTTAATGAATTATTGATATTGCTTGATAAAGAATTTTCTATTTTTATACTAGACGTAGATTAATAGTTTTTTTCAATATTCTTTCTCTATTTGTTCTAAATCGTTTGTCTTGACTACTTTTATCTATGCCAGGTTTTTCAAAAGTTATTTCATTACAATTATCTACTCCAAAACACTGTTCTATAGTAAACTGGTTAATCCTTGTATTTACCGTGCGTGTGAAAATGTGCACTTTCTCACATTTAATGACGTCTGTGCGCCACACAGCTGTAGCATTGTGTCCTTTTTCAATGGCGAGGAGTAAGTACGCCTAATCTCTCTCTGTCTTGGACTTTTGCTCGCTCCGAATTTTTCAATTTAAAAGTCTTGCAACTAGCATCTGTGCACAAATTTTTCCAGGCAACCTTATACTGCATTATTTATAATTAAATTACTTTAATTTTAAGAATACTCCGAATTGGTTGACAAAAGAGTGAAATTATTAACATCAACTTACCTGCAGCTACCAGGTAATAAAGACCAAAAAAAAGTAAGGTACTTATTGTGTATAGTAGATACTTTCCAATAGAGTTTGTTTGATTTGAAATTTTAGAAAATTTTACATTTTTTAAATTTTAATTAACAATAATCTTGAACATTTTAATTGGGGTTGCCATATTAAGTCAAGTTCCGAAACTTATTTTATTTAATAAAATATTATTGTCATCCGGTCAACATAATGGTGAAGGTCTATCTTAGTTCGGATTCTCTACTAGAACAAATTATACCTTTTTAGGGTTCCGTATATACAATATACGGATAACCTTATAATATCACTCCGGATTTCTGCCTCTGTCACATCTCAGCAATTTTCTTCTACTGGACGGAAGAGTTTGAAATTTGGTACCAATGTATACTTCTGGGGGGAAAATCTAAAAAAATCCACCGCCCCCCCCTGATCTCCGAAACTACTGAGCCTAAAATTTTGAAAAAATAGGAAATATAGAAAGTTGTCCGAACTTTACAGTAAAAATAAGGAGAAACCATTAATATTAATTATAGAATTAAATGAAAATTTGAAAATTAATTTTTTTTTCAAACGCATCATGTAATACATCAAATGAAAGGTCCCATTCTGAGGAACACTAATATATTTTTTATCATATTAAAAAAAATTTGTTGATATTAATGAAAATATACCAAAATTTAACTAAAAACTATAAAACGTAACGTTTTGAAAAAAAATAGAGGTGTAGGGTCTGACCTGAAGTTTACTGGAAAAATAGGGAGAAATCTCTACTATTAATTTTGGGGGGCAAATTACAGAATTAAATGGAAAATATAAAATTAAAATAAAAATATATTTTTTCATAATTTTAAAATAAATAAATTAAAAGATATTAAGAAACATATAAAAAATTTGTAAATTGTAAGTTGTAAAATTTTGAAAAAAAAACATATACCTGAACTTTACTGGAAAAATAAGGAGAAACCCCTAATATTAATTTTGGGGGGCAAATTATAGAATTAAATAGAAAGTAGATAAAAATATATTGGTTTATAACGGATCATGTAATATATCAAATCACACGGCTCATTATGACGAATACAAATATCTTTTAATTTTTTTAAAATGAATATTTTAGAATATATAAAAAAATATTTAAAAAAATTACCCATTCCCCCCTTTATTCTCCTAACTATAAGACCTAATTTTTTTTGTTTACAGGAAAAATACGAAGAAATCTCTAATATTAATATTGGTGGCCAAATTATAGAATTAAACGGAAAATAATAAAATATTTTTTTAACGCATCATGCAATACATCAAATGAAAGGGCTCAGCATGAGGAATACAAATATATATTTTTCATATTTTTAAAATTAATTGTTTACAAGATATTATCATAAAGATATAAAAAATTCTCATTTCTCGCTTTATTTCCGAAACCATACTATCTAAAATTTTGAAAATAATTAGGAGTACTGGGGCTCACTTGAAATTTATAAGAAAAATTATTAGAAAACCCCCATAGTAATTTTAGGGACGAATTATACAATTAAATGGAAAATAAAAATTCAATTTTCAGACGCATCATGTATATCAGATAAAAGGCTCATTATGTGAATTACAAATATATCATGTTTTTAAATCATTTGTTTAAAAGATATTAACAAAAATATTAAACATCGTCTTAATTCCCACTTTAGAAACTACACTAAAATTTTGAAAAATATATTTTATCTGTATTTTTTAATAATTTGAATAACAGATTTAATAATTTATAATTTAAAACTTGACCTATTTTGCCCTTTATCTTCCAGTCTACAGAGCCTCAAAATTCAGACAGTAGAATATAAAAGGCTTTCCTCAAAGTTTATTTGTAAAATAAAACTGTAATGTTAATTTTTGGGAGCCAAATTAGAAAATTAAATACATATATATCCTTATAAAAATCAACGAATCCTGAAGCAGATAAAATAAAAGGCCTATGTGTGAAAAATCAAAGTGTATATTTTTTATAAATTTAAAACGCTTCCTGTAAAAGATATTAGGGTAAATATAAGAAAAACGAAACAGAAACGGTACTTAAAAAAACACAGTATAAAACACAAAAGTTTTAGCGAAATTAGCCCATTCAAATGTGCCGAATGCCTTTATGTAACGAAATATAAATCATACCTTAAATCACATGGAGTAAAACTCAAAATTAATAGTGAGGTTAACACATTCAAATGTGCTGAATGCCCTTATGTAACGAAATATAATTCCAGTCTTAAAACACATGTTGTGAAACACAAAATTAATAGCGAGGTTAACACATTCAAGATGCGCTGAATGTCCTTATGAAACGAAACAGAAACGGTACTTAAAAAAACACGGTTTAAAACACAAAAGTTTTAGCGAAATCAGCACATTTAAATGTGCTGAATGCTCTTATGTAACGAAATATAAGTCAAGCCTTAAAACACAAGTTGTAAAACACAAAATTAATAGCGAGGTTAACACATTCAATTGTGCTGAATGCCCTTATGTAACGAAATATAAGTCAAGAATCAGTAAAGAAATGACAGTAGATCAAAGTGCATTTTCCTGAAGCAACAGACGAAATGATTCAGTCAAAATGCCCAACAATATATTCATCGTTCAAAGTAAACATACTGACTGAAAACGTTAACAAGGCTATGAATCCAGAGCTGTTATAAGTCGCTTTTTATACCTCAAGAAAAATCGAAGAGCAGAAATATAATTTTTAATCCGGATATCGCAGTATTAAATATTCGAAGTGTTAGCCCAAGTAAGCTGGACAATTTATATGTTGATGTACACAATTATGATATTAGTTTTTTATGTTTGACAGAAACTGGTTTTAAGGATTGAAATCATTGTTCCTGTTTTATATCTTTATTTTATTTATATATTTACCATTTAACACAAATATATGTACATTTATATTTCATGTATCCATGTAAAAAACTGTCTTTTTCCATATGGTTTATAACTGTCAAAGGGAAATAAATATATTATTATTATTTTGTTGTTATTGTTTAGTCTCCTTAGTTTCACTTTACTGTGTTGTATAATACTGAATATAAATGGTTAATGGCTATAATAACACACAATATAAATGCAGTGCAGCGATTAATGATTGTCAATTAAATAAAAAAAGTAGTTCAGTTTTAACATAAGCTTACTACATATCAATTTTATAGTAGATGTTTAATAAGTTGACCATTATGTGTAATACATGCTTGGCATCTCTTGGGAAAAACATCGACAGCAAGTTTCATTAGCAGATAAAGAATAAATGGCATCTCTTTCAGTTTGGACGGTGGCGATATACAATATTTTTAATTCTTACCCACAAATATTAGTCGAGAATCAATAGATATGGTGTTCATGATGGGAGTTTTCCATGTTCATGTATATAAATCTACAGTGATGGGCAAATGTGTGGAACCAAGCAAATATCTCTGGAATTATTAGAGATATCAAAATGAAATTTGGAGGGTGGATACTGCAGTAGATTTACAATTTTGAACTTCCTGTTTTACCGGAAGTATTGTCGATTTTAAAATTTGCAGTGAAACACCCTGTATAGTATTTTAGTTTCTGATGAAACATTTTATTGCAAATACAAAAATATCGGGTTTGATATTGTTTACTTCAATACCTACCAAGATATTAACAGAAAAGTAATTAAGGAAAGGAAAAATGTAATATCCATTAAAGAAATACATAATCATAATTATTAACTAAATCTAAGTGATTTTCAAGACATTGAAACTTAACTTAACTAAACTTAATGTATTAGATGCTCAAACTGAACACCGTTTACTTCTTGACAATAAGCAAGTCGGTTTTTAAATTCTCTAGTCACATTAGATATTACTTCTGGTGTAATTCTCTGGATGTCTTGAGTTATTCTTGCAGCTAATTCTTGCAAATTATTTGGTATATCAGCATAAACCTTAGACTTTAAGTAACCCCACTGAAAATAGTCTAGTGGATTAAGGTCGGAACTTCGTGCAGGCCATTCATAAGTACCCCTTCTTCCAATCCATCTGTGATGAAATGTCCTATCTAAATGATCTCGAGCAATGCGAGCGTTATGGGGTGGTGCTACATCCTGCTGAAACCAGATATTTGGTAATTGTCCATTTACCTCCAATGCCGGAATAACTCCAAGAGCTGTAAATACCTATCTCCGTTTCAAGTTTCTCGTAAGAAGAAGGGTCCCACGATTCTGTTGTTATAAATGCCGGCCCAAACGTTCAATTTTTGGGGATGTTGTGTATGAGTCTCTTGTACCCAATTAGGATTACTTTGCGACCAGTAGCGGCAGTTATGTCGATTAACCGTACCATTTAAACAAAATGTAGCCTCGTCGGAAAACACCACATTTCTTATAAAATTATTATCACGGTTACAAATATCCATCATCGTTTCACAAAATTGCAAACGTCTGTTGAAATCGTCTCCGGGGAATTCTTGAACGAGGCGAATTTTGTATGGATGATATTTTTCTCGCCTTAATATCCTTCCTACTGAACGACGGATAATTCCATGCATATTGGCGAGGTCGGTAGTGGATAAGTAAGGATTTTCTTCCTAAGATATAGCAACATTTTGAGCTACACTTCATTACTTGCACTTTTTAACCGTCCACTTTTTGGTAAATTGCTAACTGTTCCACTTGTGTCGTACCTTCGCAAAGTTTTCGTCACTACTGAACGAGATATTTGTGTATTCTTATGAACAATCTTAAAAAGGTCACAAACTTCTTGATGCGTCCTTTTCCTCTCCCCATACCCAATCATCATTAATATTTCTATTCTTTCTCTTTCACTTAATTCGGCCATTTTACGATCAAATTAAAACAATACAATCTTTTTACGTTCAAATAAAAAAAACTAATAACTTATTTTGACAACTACTGTCACTTCTGTAATGAATTTCATGGACTACGAAGCTTGATTCAGATTTAATTTGCGCCTGATTTAAACAAACGCACGTGTATTCGACTATGGAACAAGGAGTGCTGTTGGCTGTGACGGTATAATGCCACCGATTGCCCAATAGAAATATAAATCCTTGCCGAGCGGTTTGTTTATATCGGGCGTAAATGAAATCTGAACCGAGTTTAGCTACCATCGAATTTTTCCTTTCCTTAGTTACTTTTCTGTTAATATCTCGGTAGGTATTGAAGTAAACAATATCAAACCCGATATTTTTATATTCGCAATAAAATGTTTCATCAGTAACTAAATTAGTAGTTTTTCGTCAATCAAATGTTCATAACAATCCCCATTCAAATTTAAAACGACATTCTATTAAGTTCGAACTTCCAGCCTAGAACAATAACTTCCGCTTCAAATGAATTTCTAAATATGGCAGTCTTACGTATTTTTGTATGTCTGTACCTTAGAAGCAAACTATGTTGTCACAAAACATAGTTTTGAGAAAAACGATTTCAAAGATATTTATTGAAGAGAATTCAAAGTTACTCAGTTATTTTTAATCCTATAGTTATAATATTTTTTGTATAAATAAGTTTTTTTTTCTAAGTGACTTATTATAGTTCGCTTCTTAGACAAAAATGTTTTACAGAACTTAACTTAAGTCCCTAATTGGATTAGAAAAAATAAAGCCAAGCCATGTTAAGTCCAAACAAAGGTAATTATTATTCTTAGAAATTAAAACATTTAACAAAAAAATGTAGAACAGTATTGCCAGTGGCATCTTAAAATGAATCTATTAAGCCATAGAAGTTTATTTCGACTAACCTATTATTCTTTGGATAAAATTGATTAAGCACAACAAACTATGTATTTCCTATTTAAAAGCTAATAGATCTATGTTAATCGAGTTCTACGTCTGGTCCATCATCGTGCGGGAGATCTGCGTAAAAGGAATGGAATTATTGGGGTATCAATTTCAACAGTTTTTGTAAAATTTTCTTAGTTACGTCAAAAATCAAATAATAAACATTGTCAAATATTTAAATTTACATCTTGGAATTGTACCTTTTTAATCCGTAGTTTCTTAGCCATTGACAACGGGGTCTGATCTAGACCCCGAAACGTTTGGAATATACAGCAATATCCTTTAAAGTGTGGTGTTATTTCCCAATAAACACTTAGACGTTCAAATTTGTGACTTGACATTTTTTCATGTGTTTCTAATTTGTGCCAAAAATTCAGGTACATTTTAAAATAAAATAAAATGGATTGTTTACTTCCGGTTTTTAGTTAACGTTATGGGTTTTCTGGGTGTTTAAGTCATGACGTGAAAAATTATCTTTGAATTTTCTTTTAAAAAATAAAATTCCTGGTGCATCTTGCCTTACTTGAAAGTGTACAACTTGTGAAATAAGAAAATTTTCCCCAGCATCAGTTTTCTTGCGTATGATAAACGATGTATGACTTTCTTCACACAAGCTTTTAAAATACAAAAATTTTTGCTTTTCATCCCTGTCACGTGAAAAGTCTTTTTTGCACCAACTAATCTAACAAACTGCTGCCAATCCCATAACTTAATTATCTTCATCTGAGGATTTTTTTTTCGTTCCCTTTCAATTGACGAATGGTCGCCATCGGCCTCCATGTGGGTGTGGCCTTTTGTTAGAAATTTATGGTTAAGAACATTAAGGTTTCTATTCTTTTCAAGGCGAAGAAACTAGCACATACTCATCTGTGTGTTTCTGTTTTGTGATGGGCAATGATCTGACCTTATGGTTAATTCATTTACATCCTCAGAAATTTCATAATCTTCAGACCATTTTAACACACAGGATGCCATTTTATTCCATCCTCGTCCTGAAATCTGTTCACCCCACACCATACAATAGGCTTCTTCCATAGTTGAATCATGTATCATTAAATTGTACGTCCAAAGCTTTAAGCTATAGAAGCTTTGTAAGTTGTGAAGTTCTAGAGTTGGTAAACACTTTTGTAAATCTATCATATCTATTTTTTCTGTGTTGTTTTCTCGTCAGCGTTTCTTTTCTTCAGCTATCATTTTATATATATTTCCTGCATTTTGCAAATGATCATCATACTCTTTCTGTATTGCGGATCTAAGTTCCTGCGTCTGTCTCTTGCAATTTTAATGAAAATATATCACAAGTGTCACAAGTGTCATTATCTGGGTTTTTAAACCCATAAGTGAAAATCTCACTATAAAGCCATTCTTTAGTAATATTTTGTGGCGGGACTCGTTACACCTCACATTGTTCTTTATAGAGTCAATATATCTCGGCGATGTTTAGCTGATTTCCAAGAAACTTTTCCTTGATCTTTCCCGCGAGTAATGCGACTCATACACAGGAAACTAAACTAAAATATCCAGACATTCCAGACCCAAACTGCGATCATGTGACTTCACCTCGTTTCGCTCAGGGCCGACTTTGGACTTAATTTGATTTAATACAAGCTATTTTCGTTGTATGTACAGATATCGCAAAATGAAAAAAAAGCAAAGGAATTAGCATGAAAAGTTAAGAAACTTAACATATTTAACTAACATTTGACAATTTTGGACTTAATATAGTTTGCTTCTAGGGTACAGATGTAGAATTCATTTCCGTAACCAAAACAGTCATATTCTATAAAAAAATACTTTCGGTCTACATCATTAACTTCCGGTTTAACCGAAAGGGGAAAATACCTGTATCGTAAGTGTTCTCCGACGGAAAATTCATTTCAGTGGTTAAAATATGCACGTTCTATTAAAAAGTTTGAACTTCTAGATCAATAACTTCCGGTAAGCAGAGCAAGTTTAGGTCAAAGGTAATTGATAGAACGTACGTGATTTATCCTAAGGGATGACCCCACTTTTCAAAAAAGCATAGTGTACGGGTGGTCTTAGACACCCTGTATAGCTTGGATGGTTTACATAGAAATATGTTTTTGAGTTAAACCTCGAGAATATTATAAAGTCTATGGTGGCATTTGGCGGTTGCAGAATGTATTAATTTTTATTGCTATAATTACTTTATAGTTTGAATTTTTATGTCATACTAATTCCTACTTACATTAAATACAAAAATACAAACATGTTACAATAAATTATAAAATATGATCAATTTTGATTTTAAATGTATGTGATTTGTAAAAGCTAAATCGTTGTGTAATTTATAGAGTTCCTGGTGATATACAAAATTTCGGAACGATTTTCAGTTTTCTAGGGTTGATAATATCTGAGATGAAAAACATTAGATAATATCTATGAAAAACAAATACATAACTTATACATACTTATTATTTTTAATCTTAAATGCTCTTTGAAAGGGAAGTTGTAAAGTTTATCCTCATTGTAGCAATTATCCATCATTCTCTTAATTCTTTAATAAATCTATAAATTGCAAGATTAAACATTTTGACGAAGTCTTTTAGACACAACTGCAAAAGTCTTTTAGACACAACTGCATTACTAGGTAACACTTGACACAACGTATTTTTTTCGCTGCTCACAAATATTTTGAGGGTCATAAGCTGTTTCGCCATTGCAGTCTTTCTCTCAAGTCCTCATCTCTGTATCCCTACACTTCCTCCATAAGTAGTATTATGGTATCGTTTACTATAGCGAGCACTGCATATGTTCCAGTCTTGTTGATCATTATTCAGTGGTAAAACTCACTATGATAATTTATGAATTCATTAATAGCGATTTACTTTATTATGTAAGAGTTCTTGTCCAAGATTTTCTTAAAAATAACAAAATATTGCTACTTGATCTTACTATATTTTTTATATTAGAGATATATGCTGCAGTATGTGTGTGTGTGTGTAAGTGTATGAGTGTCTGTATTATCAATTTCTAAGATCGTTTATAAACAACGACAATATCTATTACCTTATAATGCTCAAATTAAAAATTCACTTTCTGGATTTCTTTTCAGGTTTGCAGATCAACACATGGAGAACGTTAAAGAACACAATCTCAATCACATATGTCAAAGCAAAGTTAATACATTCAAATGTGCTGAATGTTCTTATATAACTAAACATATGTCCTACCTTAGAAAACACAGTTTAAAACACAAAAATCTAAACGGAATCAATACATTCAAATGCCCTGAATGTCCTTATGAAACGAGACATAAGAGCGGCCTAAAAAAGCACAGTATAACTCACAAAAATTTAAACGAAGTTTCTACATTTAAATGTTCTGAATGTACCTATGTAACTAAACGAAAATACTGCCTTAAACTCCATAGCTTCAAGCACAAAAGCCTAAGCGAAGTTAATACATTCAAATGTGCTGATTGTTCTTATATAACTATTTACAAATCTTACCTTAGAAAACATAGTTTAAAACACAACAATCTAAACGAAATTAATACATTCAAATGTGCTGAATGTTCTTATATAACTAATCAGAAAACTTACCTTAGAAAACATAGTTTAAAACACAAAAATCTAAACGAAATCAATACATTCAAATGCCCTGAATGTCCTTATGAAGCGAAACATAAGGGCGGTCTAAAAAATCACAGTATAATACACAAAAATTTAAACGAAGTTTCTACATTTCAATGTACCGAATGTACCTATGTAACTAAACGAAAATACTGCCTTAAACTTCATAGCTTAAAGCACAAAAGCTTAAGTGAAGTTAATACATTCAAATGTGCTGAATGTTCTTATATAACTAATCAGAAATCTTACCTTAGAAAACATAGTTTAAAACACAAAAATCTAAACGAAATTAATAGATTCAAATGTGCTGAATGTCCTTATGAAACAAGACGTAAGATTTGCCTAAAAGAGCACAGTTTAACACACAAAACATTAAGAGAAGTGTCTACATTCAAATGTACTGAATGTACCTATGTAACAAAACGAAAATACTGCCTAAAACTCCATAGCTTAAAACACAAAAGCCTAAACGAAGTTAATACATTCAAATGTGCTGAATGTCTTTATGAAACGAAAAGGAAATGGAATCTTAAAAGACATGTTTTAAAACACAAAAACTTGTGAAACGTTAACATATTCAAATGTACCTATGAAACAAAACAAAAACCCTACGTTAAGATTCATAGTTTAAAGCACAAAAATCTAACCGAAATTAACACATTCAAATGAGAGATATGTTCCTATGTAACTAAACAAAAATCTTTCTTGAAAAATCATAATCTAAAACACAAAAGTCTAAGCGAAGTTAACATTCAAACGTAGTGAATGTCCTTATAAAACGAAATATGAATCAAACCTTAATTCTCATATTTTAAAACACGGAAGCCTGAGCGAATATAATAGGTTCAAATGTGCTAAATGTCCTATAACGATACGAAAGTGGGACCTAAAAATATACTGAATGTACCCATGTAACTAAACAAACTACTAACTTAAACTCCATAGTTTAAACACAAAAGCCTGGACGAAATATAAATCAAACCTTAAATATCATGTTTTAAAACACGAAAGGCTTAGCGAATATAATACATACAAATGTGCTACATGTCTTTTCGAAACGAAGAGAAAATCGAAACTTAAGAAAACACAAAATATTAAGTAACGTTAACACACACATTTGCTGAATGTTCTTATGAAACTAAACAAAAACCTCAAGATCCATAGTGTAAACCACAAAACCCGAAATTAACATATTAAAAGATGCGGAATGTTCCTACCTAAACAAAAACCAAACGAAAGCAGAGGGGGAGGAGCCAATCCCAACCAATCAGCGTAGCCTATAAAGGCATATAAATACGGAGCGCGGGCACAGCAACTCTCAGTCTATTAATTAGGAAATAATAAATTTTAATTGTATGGTGGTGATAACTGTAAATGAATGATGTTATAATTAATTAGTTATTTTAAAAAAATATCTATCATTTTCATTTCTAATGTGTGTTATTTTGGTACACTTGTTATACTTTAAAATGAACTATTATAATTTTATTAACTTTTGAATTGAGTTGAATATGAATTTTTATGAAGGTTTTTAAAAGGACTGTTTTTTATTTCTCGTTTTCCTGAAACTGAGGTTGGCACTAATATTATTTGACTTGAACTTGAACTGAATATTCACTAAAAGTTTTTTATGGTGATTCAAATAAAACTATCTCTTTTCATATGGTTCAGTTTTACTTACATAAACAGTGCAACGATGTACATACTTATTATTTTTAACCATAAACTCTCATTGAAAAGAAAGTTGTAAAGTTTATCCTCATTGTAGCAATTATTCATCATTCTTTTAATTATTTATTTTAAAAAATCTGTAAATTGCATGCTGTTTTTTAAAATCACACAATTTTAAAATCAAATTTTATATTATTAACAGATACTAAGCTAGCACTAATAAAACTACTTACGAAATAAAATCATAGATCCATTAATTTGTCGTTGAGTACAATTAAAAGCGCAGCAAGATGAAACATTTACAACACAAATGTAGAAGGAAAACACTACGTAGCACTTGACATAACGAATTTTTTCGCGACTCACAAATCTTTTGGCGGTCATCAGCTGTTTCTCCATTGCTACCTTCCTCTCAAGTCGTCATCGCTGTATTTCACAAAGCATCCACCCTTAGAGCGTCAACTTCCATATTATACATTGTAACAAAGTTTTGAGCGTCATCCAATGGCCGGGGTAAACACCAAACATTTATAATTTTAGAACAGTCGGTAATTCAGTAAACTTATGTTTGACATTTATAATTTTATGTTTAATAGGTTTGGTATAATGTAAACACATTATATAAATAAATATTTGTTTTATTATGTATCAGCCAGAAAATACAATCATGAATAAGAAAAATGGTCACAAATTACAATTTTTTCCTCCTATGCCAAATTATTGATCAGTTACAGCAGCACCTAAGTTAATTAAGGCATGGGCATGGTTTAAATTTAATTATAGATTTTACATTTAAAATATATTAAATGTAAGTTACAGATACATTAATACAACTTAAAGAAATTAATATGATAAAAAAATAAATGCTTAAAACACCTAGACGACATGCATTTATTGAAAACATTAAAGTACGCTTAAACAAAATCCTTAAGATTTTCCAATTTTAAATGAATACAATCAATGTAAGAATTACTATCTATTATATCATACAGTATAAGTTAGAGGTGAGGAAACATTAATAAGAATTATTAAGTTTTGCTTATAAATTTGGTGCATATTCAAGTTTCTAACTAATGTACATGCATTAAAGATTTATGTATTTCAGAATACAATAACTGGCGGCAGTGAAATAGGTAAACAACTTGTATTAATTAAAGATTTAATATAATGCAGAAAAAGTGGAATAATTTGTATACACACTGTTCATGGGTTCAATTTAAAATTATACAGAACAGCTGATTCAAATCACAATAACATTTCTACATATAAGTTCTTCGCTGTACTAACTGACTGCCGCGATTTTGGGTCGGTCCTTTTAAAATCAGCATCGAAAATTCTCGTATAATCAATCACCAACTCCACAGCCGACGAGCCATTTCGAGAACATTTTTTATCCTAAAAGCGATCGGTGTCGTACTGAAATGAAACAGGGTAAATTTCGTAACAATACATTGTAGTTATATTAGCTGTCAAAAATGCTATCCAAAAACAAAATCAATTTTGCTGTATATGCTGCTTCTTCGGGCAGACTAAATTTGTCCTTAAGTTCTGAAAAGAGAAAATACATAATAATTTTGACTAAATAAGAGGACAGAATATTAGAAACTTACCCGATTTTGCTGTTCCATTAAGCTGCTTAGACGATAGCTTTAACCTTTTGTGCACGTATGGACTGTAGAGTGAAAGAAGGACAAACTTATCTGGGAATAAAACTGAAAAAGTATCCAGCTGACGGTTTCAAATAAGAAGTTCAAAAAGTGACCAGAATGGCGCAAGTGTGACCACAGGGTATGTTGTGAAGTTAATTGTCAACGGAATGAAAAACACAAATCCAACATTTAGAAGCGTCTGAAAAAGTGAGAATGATGTAAAATTATTAGTAAAAATCGTAAATAAAACGTAGAAAATCTGTTATGTGAACTTCTCTTTGTAAATGGTTGTCTCCGTTTTTTGTAATCTCTGCAAGTGATATGAGTTTATAGTGTGTTAATTGTGATATAAATTAATAAGCGTGTGCCCCAGTTTTGACTTTTTATAAAACTGAGTGATTTTATAATTGTTATTTTGTTATAAAACTTTTTGAAACAGTTAAACATAGAAAAAATGTTGTATATTTGTAATATTTTTATACTTATTAACAAATAGATGTTGGTAAATTAGATGTAAATAAAAATTATTTATTTTTACATTCTTGTGTTCATATTACATATTTATTTTAATAAGTTGGTGTTTCTACTTCCTTGTTCACCTCTCTCTGGATAAAAGGTAATTAACAATTCTTTTCATCACTGAATAAACTGCTATAATTAAGTTCTTTTTCTGTTATCATTATGGAACAAATTTCACATTTTATTCTAGAATAGTTTCTTTTTGAAGGATTCTAACATTTTCACACACTGGTTTTCCATATATTTTTTCTTGTCTCCATTAACTACAATTAAATGACAATTTTTGGCATCTTTCTGCTGTAGGTCTATTTTAAATATTTCGAAAGGTACGCCTGGTGAATACCCCTGGAAAAATATCTTCAGAAGTTTGTTAAAGTTCTCGACTTGATGGACAATGCCATAATCAGTTTAGTAATTATACAGGGTGTTTGAAAAAGAACTCCCTAGTTTTAATATGTCATAGAATCTGTAAAAAGTGATATAAACTATTCTAGTTTGTGGTGTTTGATTCAGCAACTGTCTAAATTTTGCCTCCCTGCAGTTGGCAGACCTTGAGACGGCGTCAGGAAACAATTCCCTCAGTTGTGTTCGGGCGTGCAGTGCGGTGCAATGGCTACTCCGCAACAAAAAGCGCAGTGTGTTATTTGGTTAGTGCAAACTCAGTCTGTTATAACAGTCCAACGTAATTTTAGACGTCAGTATGGTGGTGAACCTCCTACACCAAAAACTATCCGTCATTGGCTAAATTCTTTCAAGGAAACCGGTAGTGTTTTAAAAGCGAAATCACCCGGTAGGCCTAGAACTTCTGAAGATATTGTTGAATAGTTCCGTGTTTCGTGTGTTCGGAGCCCAAAAAAGTCATTGGCCAGACGTAGTCTACAATTAGGCGTTCCTAAAGGTACGGTCTATGATGTACGTAAAAGATTACATTTGCGTGCCTACAAAACTGTTACATGAAATAAAACCTACTGATAAAATCAAAAGGCTAGAGTTTGCTATTGACTTTTTAAACAGAATTGATGATGATAAAAATTTTTTGAAATTTTTTTTTCTGATGAGGCTATATTTCTTGTAAGTGGGACAGTTAACACATTAAGTTATTCAGCATCATCGTGACTCTCCCAAAGTTAATGTTTGGTGCGGCTTGATGGTTGATCGTGTGATTGGTCCTTTCATTTTTGTAGAACGAACAATAAATGGAGACATTTACTACGACATGTTGACAGAGTATGTCTTTCCCCAAATGGAAGATATTGAGGCGGAAAAAGGGCATGTGTTTTTCCAACAAGATGGCGCCCCTCCTCATTACAGTAACCATGTGCGCAGGCTCTAGACACTCGCTTTCCGGGAAGGTGGATAGGGAGAGCTGGCCCAATTGCTTGGCCACCACGAAGCCCGGACTTAACCCCTCTGGACTTTTTCTTTTGGGGACACATAAAAAATTTTGTGTACAGTGAAAAAATCCGAGACATAAACCATTTACGGGAAAGAATCGTCACGGCGGTTGGGACAGTTACACCTGATATGTTGGTGAATACATGGCGAGAATTTGAATATCGTCTCGACGTGTGCAGGGCAACAAATGAATCCCATGTTGAGTGTACTGATGTTAAATAAAACTCGAAGGTTCTCTCTTTCACTGTATGTACTTGTTGATGTAGTTTTTCATTAATTTACACATTAACTTTATACCTAAAACTAGGGAGTTCTTTTTCAAACACCCTGTATAATAATGGGTTCTTCAGAGTTTAATTTGTGTAGGATATTTATCTTGACTCCTAAAAAAACGTGCAAATAAAATTTTGCTTGTAAGTCATTTTTATCTATGTATAAGGTATTTCATTGACTCTACACTTTATTAATGTTAAATATAAATCTTGTTGTTGAACTGTGACGGATAAATTTGCATTTTTTGGATGTAAATTCTTCACATTAACCTAATTTTATTCACGTAGGTTTGTTCGTAGAAAACTGATTTCTATGAACAAATTACCCGGTCGGGACTAGTGGCTCCCCCAAATTGAAACCATTTTGTGGACAATTTTTCTCACACAGAGTATGTCCTCCTATTACTCGAACCTCCATATGCGCACGTTAAAACTTTCATTTTCTTACTTTTGTTCCTCAGAACATGTTCATCAGTTAATTTCTTAATTTTGGTGCAGCTTTCTGCTGTCGTTCAATAAAGAATTGATAGCAGATTGATTTGTTTGTCCCTGATCACATTGAACATGCTTTCAAACTTATCCTCTTCTATAACACTTTTAAGTTGAATTTTCAATAAAACAGCCATCTTCGTAAACACGTCCAACATAATCATATTTACTGTATTGAGTATTACAGGCCAAAGTCATTCCATCAAATTACCACTGCACAGTATGTATCAGTTTCTTCCACTCTATCAACAGCTAACTTTAAATTATTAAACTTAAAACATTACTGAATTTATTTCCGGTTTCATAGATATTCTATTTAGTAGTTTCCGCGTGGTGTATTTTTTTGATGGTAAACAAAATATTTTTGCCAACATTCGTTATACATGATCATATATAAAAAAACTGCTAATCTTTAGGGTTCCGTATATTGTATATACCCTTATAATATCACTCCGGATTTCTGCCTCTGTCACATCACAGCAATTTTCTCCTAAACTACTGGACGGAAGAGGTTGAAAAAAACTAGATGTATAGGATCTGAGCTGAAGTTTACTGGAAAAATAAGGAGAAATCTCTACTTTTCATTTTGGGGGGCAAATTACAGAATTAAATGGAAAATATAAAATTAAAAATTTTTCTAACCCATCATGTTATATATGAAAGGGCTCATTACGACGAAAACAAATATATTTTTTTCATATTTTTAAAATAAATTAATTAAAAGATATTAACAAAAATACAAAAAAATACCCATTCCCCCCCCCTCCTTATCTCCGAAACCGTAAGCTGGAAAATTTTGAAAAAAAAATGGAGGTATAGCCCCTCACCTGAACTTTACTGGAAAAATAAGGAGAAACCCCTAATATTTATTTTGGGGGGCAAATTATAGAATTAAATGGAAAATATAAAATTAAAATTTTTCTAACCCATTATGTTATATATCAAATGAAAGGGCTCATTATGACGAAAACAAATATATTTTTTTCATATTTTTAAAATAAATTAATTAAAAGATATTAACAAAAATATAAAAAAATTACCCATCCCTCCCCCCTATCTCCGAAATCATAAGCTGGAAAATTTTGAAAAAACAATGAAAGTATAGCCCCTCACCTGAACTTTTCTGGAAAAATAAGGAGAAACCGCTAATACTCATTTTGGGGGGCAAATTATAGAATTAAATGGAAAATAAAAAATTATGAATTGTTTCTAACGGGTCATGTAATATATCAAATCCCAGGGCTCATTATGACGAATAGGTACAAATATATTTTTTAATTTTTTTAAAATGAATATTTTAAAATATATTAAAAAAATATTTTAAAAAAATTACCCATTCTCCCCGTTATTCCTCAAACTCTAAGACCTCAATTTTTTGTTTACAGGAAAATATGAAAAAAATCCCTAATTCTATTATTTGCTCCCCAAATAATAGAATTAAACAGAAAATAAATTATTAGAAAACCCCCATAGTAATTTTAGGGACAAATTATACAATTAAATGGAAAATGAAAATTCAGTTTTCAAACGCATCATGTAATATATCAGATAAAATGCTCATTATGTGAATTACAAATATATCATATTTTTAAATCATTTGTTTAAAAGATAAGACTTAATTCCCACTTTAGAAACTACACTATTTAAATTTTGAAATATATATTTTATTTATATTTTTAAATAATTTGAATAACAGATTTAATAATTTATAATTTAAAACTTGACCTGTTTTGCCCTATATCTTCCAATCTACAGAGCCTCAAAATTCGGACAGTAGATTATAAAAGGCATCTCTGAAAGTTTATTAGTAAAATAAAACTCTAATGTTACTTTTTGGGGGCCAAATTAGAAAATTAAATACATATATATTCTGATAAAAATCAAGCGAATCCTAAAGCAGATAAAATAAAAAGTCTATGTGTGGAAAATCAAAGTGTATATTTTTTATAAATTTAAAACGCTTCCTTTAAAAGATGTAAGGCTAAATATAAGAAAATGCAGTCATTCCCTGCTTGTCTGAAACTGGAATATTAGAATCTTGAAGGTGGAACGGAACCCTAAGTATGCGAGTCCAACTCGCACTTGACCAAATCATTTAATTTAAGGTGCCTTTCATGTGGCAGCATCACTTTTCACCATTCCAAACAGAAATAAATGCACAATATGGCGGGTCACAACATACTCCTTTGTTAGAACTACCTCGACTTGATTCGGTCCATAATCGACTATTGTCGAAGATGAATTTCTCTCATTGTAGATTTCTACAAAATGAAGATTTGTTTGTGGCGTCATCCAATGGTCGGGGTAAGCATAAAAGTATTTGACTTTGGTATATCAAGTGAAACATCTATAGTCAATAATTTATGGCTGTATCTAGGGGCTGGTAACTCGTATAGCGAAATGTGGTTCACTGTTCCGTGATCCTCTTCAAGCCATCTTACCATTGCCACATGAACTACTAGTTTTTGGTTGATCGCCGTTGATCGGCATATCATCATCTGTCATGATTGTCAATTATCGAACATAAAAGCAGGAACAAGCACAGATCAAACATCAAACACAAGAGGAACAAGTGTGAGGTGGGGGCCGTTGATCTGTGGGGGCTCGTATCCTGGTTAATAATTTTTCAGGCTTATTAAAAGAATATCATTACTGTTATAGCACGAGGCATATAAGAACAATTGACAATGGCTCTTCGGCCCTGTTGTGTTCCAGGATGTAATGATAAAACATTCAAGAGGTAATGAAATATGATATTCAAAGCATATATTGTATTTAATTACCTTTTTTCAGGCATTATTTTACAACAAACAAAAAATTGCAGGATATATGGCTACAGAGAAACCATACTGAAAAGATTCTTTTAAGAGGCATATGACATATCATTATCATTTGATGATCCAAGAAGCCAACAGTTATGATGAAAATGATAGGAACATCCCAAATCAAGGTTCTTCTACTGCCTCCACCTCCTATGATTCAGTGCATGTGCAGTTTGAAAGGAAGAGGCTGTTTGAACAGGATTGCTTACAATCTGGAGTTGAAAAAGTGATGAAACTTTCAGCACATAAGAGCTTTGAACAATACAAGGGTAAGCATTTTAATATTATTATATATAATATTATATTCCATAATGGGGTGTAGATATATTTTACAGTGTGCAAAAAGAGATTAATTAGGAACAAGTGTGTCATTCCAATTGACATAGCTTTAAGAAAAAGTTGTTGAAGAGGAAGAGAATTGCAGGAATCACAACCAAAATGAGTGTCAAGTGACATTTACTGCTCATACAAAACAGGACATCTGAATTAGGGTATTTAAACAATTTTAATAGTCCAGCTATAACTTTCATTTTAACTCAAGTAAGAAATCAAAAGTTAAAGCCCAAGGGAAGTTTATTAGTACATTAATTCAAATATTTATATTCAATTCTTTAGTTTAGCTTTAACTTCTTGCAATAACTGTTACATGTAATGTTTAATTTTTATAGTAAATTAATATTGTACAGTATTATTTGTGTAATTAAGGTTAATATTTGCCATGCAAAACTAAAGCATCTTTTCTAAATCATTTAAGTGTATCTATGGTTTTCACAAATATACTGAGCTCATCATTTGTATTTCTCAGTACCTTAATTTTTTCAAATCATCTCTTTAAGTTCTACATTAATTCAGGTATTCATGATCATATCCAATCTTACTGTTTATTTTTCCTTATTTGAGAGAATATTAGGTCCTAAACTTTGGTATATGAGGTTTTTGTGATATGTGATTTCAGTAAAGAATGGGCATTCTGTCTGCAATTGTCATTAGGAAAATCTTAATATCTTAATTTTTTACAAAGAACGATTTACTTCTATCTTATCAAAAAACCCCAAGTTCATTTTAGGTTAGAAACTTATATATATTTCTTTGAAAATTACCAGGTGTTTACACACATAATTGTAAAACATTATTTATAAATGAACATTGAATTCAGTGAATTGTATTTATATTTTAAATAAAAGTTTCAATTTTGAAAATTGTATTTCTTTTGGTAATGTGGACCTCTATTGGGAATACTGGGAAGCAATAAACGTGGGTCGTGTCTAAGTTCCTTTTGAGCATGTTTACAGGTTTCGGTAGCATAAAATTGAATAATTGCTCATTTTTAGTTCATGTGGCAACGAAGAGAGGCACTGCATGTCTTATTTTATGACACATTTTTCAACACAGAGTTGCTCATCTATCTTCTTGTCTATGACTGTATCCCTGCACTTTCTCCATAAGTAGTATTATGATATCGTTTACTATACCATCATCTAGTGGTATTTTTTGAAGCAATAAATGTAGGTAGGTAGATTCCTTTTTTATTTTTAGTAAAAAGCATACTATAGGTTTCTGTCCTATAAAAGCAGTTTGTAGGGAAGCCGTAGAGGGCGCTAGTCGTATGATCTGTGTATAGTCCCGGTTTTCCAATTACGACGCACAGAGAGGCACGGTGCGTACCTTAGAACATAAAAATTCAAGGTGCTTGTAGAGCAAAACACACTGTGCTTGTGCAAATGGCGATAAATGGAACGTGCTTTAGTTCTTCAAATACATTACAAATGTCATAAATGAAAAAAGGTATCACAAAATAGGGAAAAAAGACTTTTAAATAAACTACTGCGCTTTTAAATTTATTTGCCGCTTCATTATAAATAACTTTTTTGCAAAATCACTGTGGTGTTGTCACTTGACTGTATATCACCTCACTCTATGGCTATATATTAGTCTATGACTCTTTGCACATCCGATACAAACAAATTTTTCTTGTGCGTCTCTGTGCGCACACGGTGTCATGCTGGAGTACTAATGGAACAGTGAAGACTGGCGCACTGTGTCACACAGTGCGCCTGTGTGTGTAATTGGAAAGCAACCACCACAGATAATACAAAGCGAACCCACCACGTGACCACCACACAGTGTGCTAAGCTGTGTAGGCACAGGGTACGCACTGTGCCTCTCTGTGTGTCGTAATTGGAAAACGGCTAGTATTATGGTTTCCTTTACTATAACCAGCACTGCAAATGTTTCAGTCTTTTCGACCACTATTCATTGGCAAAACTCACTGATAATTTATGAATTCATTAATATCATTTTTTTTATTATGTAAGAGTTCTTTTTCAAAATTTTCTTAATAATAACGAAATATTGCAACTTGGTCTTACTATATATTTTTATATTACAAATATATGTTATAGTGTGTATGTGTTTGCAAAATATGATAATATCTAATGCCATAAAATGCTCAAATTAAGAATTTACTTTCTGTTTTTCTTTACAGGTTTACAGAACAACACGTGGGGAACGTTAAAGAACAGAATCTCAATCACATATCTCAAAGCAAAGTTAGCACAATCAATTGTAGTGTTAATACGTTCAAATGTGCTAAATGTCCTTATGAAACGAGACATAAGTGGGGCCTAAAAAGGCACAATTTAACACACCAAAATTTAAGGGAATTTTATAAATACAAATGTGCTGAATGTTCTTATATAACTAAACATAAATTCAGCCTTACAAGACATAGTTTAAGCCACAAAAAACTAAACGAAATCAATACATTCAAATGCCCTGAATGTCCTTATGAAACGAGACATAAGAGCGGCCTAAAAAAGCACAGTTTAACACACAAAAATTTAAACGAAGTTTACACATTCAAATGTACTGAATGTGCCTATGTAACTAAACGAAAATACTCCCTTAAAGTCCATAGCTTAAAGCACAAAAGCCTAAGCGAAGTTAATACATTCAAATGTGCTGAATGTTCTTATATAACTAAACAGAAATCTTACCTTAGAAAACATATTTTAAAACACGAAAATCTAAACGGAATTAATACATTCAAATGTGCTGAATGTCCTTATGAAACAAGACGTAAGATTGGCCTAAAAGTGCACAGTTTAACACACAAAACATTAAGAGAAGTTTGTACATTCAAATGTACTGAATGTACCTATGTAACGAAACGAGAATACTGCCTTAGACTCCATAACTTAAAGCACAAAAGCCTAAACGAAGTTAATACATTCAAATGTGCTGAATGTCTTTATGAAACGAACAGAAAATCGAATCTTAAAAGACATGTTTTAAAACACAAAAAATTGTGAAACGTTAACATATTCAAATGTACCTATGAAATTAAACAAAACCCTACCTTAAGAATCATAGTTTAAAGCATAAAAGCCTAAACGAAATCAACACATTCAAATGAGAGGAATGTTCCTATGTAACTGAACAAAAATCTTGCTTGAAAAATCATATCCTAAAACACAAAAGTCTAAGCGAAGTTAATACATTCAAAGGTAGTAAATGTCCTTATGAAACGAAATATAAATCAAACCTTAATTCTCATGTTTTAAAACACGGAAGTCTAAGCGAATATAATAATCGAACCTTAACAAAACATGTTTAAAAACACAAAAAATTAAGTAACGTTAACACATTTAAATTTGCTGAATGTTCCAAGAAAAACCAATCGAAAGCAGAGGGGGAGGAGCCAATCCCAACCAATCAGCGTCGCTACAACCTCTCACAAAGGCATATAAATACGAAGCGCGGACACGGTAACTCTCCGTTTATTAATTAGGAAATAACAAATTTTAATTGCATTGTGGTGATAATTGTAAATGATGTTATAATTAATTAGTTATTATAACCAATTACCTATATTTTCATGTCTAATGTGTGTTATGTTGGTACACTTGTTATACTTTAAAATGAACTATTATGATTCTATTAACTTTTGAATTGAGTTGAATATGAATTTTTATGCAAGTTTTTAAAAGGACTGTTTTTTTTATGTCTCATTTTCCTGAAACGGAGGTTGGCACTAATATCATTTGAACTGAATATTCACTAAATGTTTTTTATAGAGATTCAAAGAAAACTATTTCTTCACTTATACTTACATAAACGGTGCAACGATATACCTATATATACTTATTTTTTTAACCATAAACTCTCATTGAAAGGTAAGTTGTAAAGTTTATCCTCACTGTAACAATTATCCATCATTATTTTAATTCTTTATTTAAAAATTTCTCTAATTTGCATGCTGTTTTTTAAAATCACACAATTTTAAAATCAAATTTTGTATTATTAATAGATACTAATCTAGCACTAATAAAACTACTTACGAAATAAAATCATAGATCCCTTAATTTGTCGTTGAGTACAATTATAAGCGCAACAGGATGAAAAATTTTAATGAAGTCATTTAGACACAAATGTAAAAGGAAAACACTAGGTGGCACTTGACATAACGTATTTTTTTCACGACTCACAAATCCTTTGGCAGTCGTCGTCAACAGCTGTTTCACCATTGCTGCTTACCTCTCAAGTCGTCACCGCTGTATTTCTACTCTTCCTCCATTAGTAGTATTATGGTATCGTTTACTACAACGAGCACTGCATATGTTCCAGTCTTGTTAACCACTATTCAGTGGAAAAATTCACTGTGATAATTTATGAATTCATTAATACCGATTTACTTTATTATGTAAGAGTTCTTGTTCAAGATTTTCTTAATAATGTAATGTTTTTATTTTCACACTCGGGTTCAGTTCAGTTCTTGGATTTATTTAAAAACACAGTCTAACTCACTCTAATTTATTTAACGACCGACAAAAACTGAATGCCTCCTATCGCCAGCTGCTTTATATTTATATAATTCTCTGCGAATTGTCTGGTATATCCACGAACCATCGGGAAACTCTTTCATGTTCTGGAAGCTTTAAGGGAATTCCCAGTAACGGCAGCGGTCCGCCGGTTGAGAGACAAACATTTCGGGTTCCCAGAATTTATCAGAATAATGTCCCTTCCACGAATTGGTTGATGGCCTATTGCACCAGCTGTCGGATGAATTCTCGTAACAATAATAACGAAATATTGCAACTTGGTCTTACTATATTTTTTTATATTACAAATATATGTTATCGTGTGTATGTGCTTGAGTGTCTGTGTGTCTATTTTACCAATTTCTTAAGATCATTTGCAAATATGACAATATCTATTGCCATAAAATGCTCAAATTAAGAATTCACTTTCTGTTTTTTTTTTTCAGGTTTGCAGATCTACACGTGGGGAACGTTAAAGAACAGAATATCAATCACATATATCAAAGCAAAGTTAACACAATCCATTGTGGTGTTAATACATTCAAATGTGCTAAATGTCCTTATGAAACGAGACGTAAGTGGGACTTAAAAAGGCACAGTTTAACACACCAAAATTTAAGGGAATTTTATAAATTCAAATGTGCTGAATGTTCTTATATAACTAAACATAAATTCAGCCTTAGAAAACATAGTTTAATACACAAAAAACTAAACGAAATCAATACATTCAAATGCCCTGAATGTCCTTATGAAACGAGACATAAGAGCGGCCTAAAAAAGCACAGTATAACACACAAAAATTTAAACGAAGTTAATACATTCAAATGTATTGAATGTACCTACGTAACTAAACAAAAATACTGCCTTAAACTCCATAGCTTAAAACACAAAAGCCTAAGCGAAGTTAATACATTCAAATGTGCTGAATGTTCTTATATAACTAAACAGAAATCTTACCTTACAAAACATAGTTTAAAACACAAAAATCTAAACGAAATTAATACATTCAAATGTGCTGAATGTCCTTATGACACAAGACGTAAGATTGCCCTAAAAGTGCACACTTTAACACACAAAACATTAAGAGAAGTTTATACATTCAAATGTCCTGAATGTAACTATGTAACGAAACGAAAATACTGCCTTAGACTCCATAGCTTAAAGCACAAAAGCCTAAACGAAGTTAATACATTCAAATGTGCTGAATGTCTTTATGAAACGAAAAAAAAATCGAATCTTAAAAGACATGTTTTAAAACACAAAAATTTGTGAAACCTTTAACATATTCAAATGTAATTGTCTTCTAAACGTTGTTTGTGGCATATTCTTGATTACTTTTATGTTTTTTGGGGAATAACACCACAATAGAAATAAAACTACGTATATTGCAGGAATACCAAACGTTTCAAAGTCTATTCTGACTTCGTTGTCAATGGCTTTATATTTATTGATGTAGATTGCAAAATGAAAATTTGATTTATGACATTTAAAATTGACATTAGAAAATTTGTTGTTTTTAGATATACAGGTAGCTTTCAAATTCTTCTAATTTGAAAGCTGGTTAACTATACTTCATGATCTTTAGAATTTTTTGTGCTACCTGTATATCTAAAAACAACAAATTTTCTAATGTCAATTTTAAATGTCATAAATCAAATTTTCATTTTGCAATCTACATCAATACCATTGACAACGAAGTCAGAATAGACTTTGAAACGTTTGGTATTCCTCCAATATACGTAGTTTTATTTCTATTGTGGTGTTATTCCCAAAAAAAAATATATTCAAATGTATCTATGAAACTAAAGAAAACCCTACCTTAAGATTCATAGTTGAAAGCATAAAAGTCTAAACGAAATTAACACATTCAAATGAGAGAATGTAACTGAACAAAAATCTTGCTTGAAAAATCATTCTAAAACACAAAAGTCTAAGCAAAGTTAATACAATCAAACGTAGTGAATGTTCTTATGAAACGAAATTTAAATCAAACCTTAATTCTCATGTTTTAAAACACAGAAATCTAAGTGAATATAATAAGTTCAAATGTGCTAAATGTCCTATAACGATACGAAAGTGGGACCTAAATATATACTGAATGTACCTATGTAACTAAACAAAATACTAACTTAAACTCCATAGCTTCAAGCACAAAAGCCTGGACGAAATATAAATCAAACCTTAACTCTCATGTTTTAAAACACTAAGCGAATAAAAGAATCGAACCTTAACAAAACATGTTTAAAAACACAAAAAATTAAGTAACGTTATCACATTTAAATTTGCTGAATGTTCCTATGAAACTAAGCAAAACCTCAAGATCCGTATTGTACACCGCAAAACGCGCAATTAACTCATTTAAATGTGCGGAATGTTCCTACCTAAACGAAAACGAAAGCGGAGGGGGAGGAGCCATAGCCAACCAATCAGCTTCGTTACAACATCCGATGAAGGCCAATATATATACGGAGCGCGGACACAGCATCTCTCAGTCTATTAATTAGGAAATAATGAATTTTAATTGTATTTTGATGGTAATTGTAAATGATGTTATCAAGGCCGTAGCCAGCGGGGGGTCTGGGGGTTCAACCCCCGAAATTTTGGAATATTGGGTTTCAAGATTCAATTTTAACCAAATAATCATATTTTTCATGAGAATAAATTTTATATTTATACATTTTTATATATATCCTGGATATATATGAGTTTAAATACAGATTTTGCAGTACCAATCAGTCCACCAACAATAAAAAAATATTGTCGAATCCACCCCGAAAAAATTTTCTGGCTACGGCCTTGGATGTTATAATTCATTAATTATTACAACCAATTATCTATCATTTTCATATCTAATGTGTCTTATGTTAGTACACTTATTATACTTTAAAATTAACTATTATGATTCTATTAACTTTTGAATTGAGTTGCATATGAATTTTTATGCAAGTTTTTAAAGGACTGTTTTTTATTTCTCATTTTCCTGAAACGGAGATTACCACTAATATCATTTCAACTGAATATTCACTAAAAGTTTTTTTATTGAGATTCAAAGAAAACTATCTCTTCATTTCTACTTACATAAACGGTGCAGCGATATACCTATACATACTTATTATTTTTAACCATAAACTCTCATTGAAAGGGAAGTTATAAAGTTTATTCTCATTATACAGGGTGTAAACGGTTTGAGTGCAAAGATTTTGAGGATCAATACTTCAGGTCAAAACAAATCAAAAAGCTTTAAAACATTTCCAGAAATAAACTATAGTTTTGCCAAAAAAAAAAGAAAGTTAGAAGTTTTATAGCCTTTATTATAGTGAATAATAGACTTTTTCCGGCTTCAAAATGCTTGTAAGGCTAAATATGTAAATACTCAATAGCTTATAAACCTTTAATAACTGTATTAACAAAGAAAATTAATATTTAAACTCTAAATATTCTGTTAAAATTTGCCGTATGTTTCTCCGAACAGATGTGGCAACATAGCATATAATATGCCTTATTCAGTACTACAGCTGACCACTGCCACGAATGCTTTTTTGCTGCACCGATTCTTGTCAGAAAGTGAAAGTGATATTTACGTGACATTCTACGTAGCGTTCGTGATTTGATTTTCGTTTTAAAAAATAAATTTGAGAAATAAATAATATCTGTTGTCAATTTTGAGTTCGAGTGTATTAGTTTGTGACAAATAGTGGCAATTATACAATTAGGTAAAGACCTGTCATGCTATTAATTTGTGGAGAAAACACTTGTAATAGCAACAATGTTGAATTTTGAATATTTACTATAAAGAATCCTTTGTTCTCCAGAGCTCTATCATAATGACAGCCTGTAAGTACATGGGTATTTATTTGTCTAATATAAGTAATATTAATTTTATGAGTAACAATTATTTTTCGAATAATTTAACACATAAAAGAACTACATATAAGAAATGTAATTATTTAATACAAAAAAATAACAGGTGTTAATTTTTTTGTGTGAATCATTCCTTTATTATTCACGTTACAAGTGAATTTTTAGCGCGACGCTGCCACATTGACAATAATTTACTTAACATGTATTTCGAATTTTCTTGCTTATTAAGGCCTATAGACCATAGCGTTATAAGAGTTTTTTGTTTTATTTGGTGTGTACTATTTGCACCTAAAATATATGCACTCAAACTGTTTACACCCTGTATATTATCGATCATTGACTTAATTATTTATTTTTAAAAAATCTATAAATTGCATGCTGTTTTTTTAAAATCACACAATTTTAAAATCAAATTTTATATTATTAATAGATAGTAACCTAGCACTAATAAAACTACTTACGAAATAAAATCATAGATCCCTTAATTTGTCGTTGAGTACAATTATAAGCGCAACAAGATTTAGACACAAATGTAAAAGGAAAACACTAGGTGGCACTTGACGTATTTCTTTAGCGACTCACAAATCTGTTTGCAGTCGTCAGCTGTTTCACCATTGCTGCCTACCTCTCAAGTTGTCACCGCTGAATTTCTACCATAGAGGTATTATACGTAGAGTGAATTAGTTATGGGCGTTACTGTAAGTGGCAGTGTAATAACAATAGAAAGAGAAAGACAATATCAGGGTGCGCTTGCTATGTCTCTACCCTACCAATAGTAGGCGTCACCACTGACCTGAATCAAGAACGAGCCGCTTATTCTCTCTCTCTCTCTCTCTCTCTCTCTCTCTCTCTCTCTCTCTCTCTTTCTATTGCTACTACATGAATTTCGCTACTTCACGTACTCTACGTATAATACCTCTACGATTTCTACACTTCTTTCATTAGTAGTGTTATGGTATCGTTTACTATAACGAGCACTGCATATGTTCCAGTATTAACTACTATTCGGTGGTAAAATTCACTGTGGTAATTTATGAATTTATTAATACCGACTTACTTTATTATGTAAGAGTTTTTGTTCAAAATTTTCTTAAAAATGACGAAATATTCCAACTAGATCTTACTATATTTTTTTGTATTACAAATATATGTTACAGTGTTTATGTGTTTGAGTGTATCTGTATTAGCAATTTCTTAAGATCATTTGCAAAATATGACAATATCTATTACCATAAAATGCTCGAATTAAAAATTCACTTTCTGCTTTTCTTTTCAGGTTTGCAGATCAACACGTGGGGAACGTTAAAGAACAGAATATCAATCACATATCTCAAAGCAAAGTTAACACAATCAATTGTGGTGTTAATACATTTAAATGTGCTAAATGCCCTTATGAAACGAGACGTAAGTGGGACCTAAAAAGGCACAGCTTAGCACACAAAAATTTAAGCAAATTTTATAAATTCAAATGTGCGGAATGTTCTTATATAACTAAAGATAAATCCAACCTTCGAAAACATGGTTTAGTACACAAGAATCTAAACGAAATCAGTACATTCAAATGCGCTGAATGTCCTTATGAAACGAGACTTAAGGGTGGCCTAAGAATGCACAGTTTAACGCACAAAAATTTAAACGAAGTTTATACATTCAAATGTACTGAATGTACCTATGAAACTAAACAAAAATCCTGCCTTAAACGCCATAGCTTAAAGCACAAAAGTCTAAGCGAAATTAATGCATTCAAATGCCCTGAATGTCTTTATGAAACGAGACGTAAGTGGGACCTAAAAAGGCACAGCTTAGTACATAAAAATTTAAGCAAATTTTATAAATTCAAATGTGCTGAATGTTCTTATATAACTAAAGATAAATCCAACCTTAGAAGACATAGTTTAATACACAAAAATCTCAACGAAATTGATACTTTCAAATGTACTGAATGTACCTATGAAACTAAACAAAAATACTGCCTTAAACGCCATAGCTTAAAGCATAAAAGCCTAAGCGAAATTAATGCATTCAAATGTGCTGAATGTCTTTATGAAACGAAAAGAAAATCGGATCTTAAATATCATGTTTTAAAACACAAGAACTTATATAACGTCAGTTTAAAGCACAAAAGTCTCCGCGAAATTGGCACACTTAAATGTGAGGATGTTCCTATGTAACTAAACAAAAATCTTGATTGAAAATTCATAGTCTAAAACACAAAAGTCTAAGTGAAGTTAATACATGTAGTGAATGTCCTTTTGAAACGAAATATAAATCAAACCTTACATCTCATGTTTTAAAACACAAAGTTTAATCAAATATAATACATTCAATTGTGCTATATGTCCTTATAAGGCGATACGTAATTGGGACCTAAAAAAGCACAATTTCAAACAAAAATTTAAGTTAGCTTCCTGTCGATGTGGATTCTTCTCGGTGTTTTCTTCGCTTACTGTTCCATTTCATTAATGCCCTGTCGTAATTATCTGGATGCCTGCATATATGTATGTTCTTGGGTACCTCATCTCTCTTAGTGCATTGCTGGGATATATTTTATACAATGCCTGTGAGAATGCTGATCCCTGTGGTACTCCTGATTTGATGATCCTTTCCGTTGATGTGGTTATTTTCATGGTGGTTCTTCCAAATCCTTTGTCCTCCATTTTTGCTATCAGGTCGTCCTGCCAGATCCTGTAAAAAGCTTTCTTCACCTCGTAAAAGACTATACTTATTTTCTGTGTCTTCCATCGCGTCCCCTACTATCCAAATCATTTGGTCTTCCGTTGAATGTCCTTCTCTGAACTCGCATTGTTCGTGGTAGAGTATAATCGTTAGCTGCCCCTCTTCTTCCTCTACCATCGTCAAAATGATTCTGTCCATAATATTGCTGGAGTGACTCAGTAGACTTAGTGGCCTGTATTTTTGTGGGAGTTTCCTGTTTCCTTGCGGCGGTATTACTCTGACTTCTGCTAGCTTCTCTTTTTCCATTGCCTAGGGTATCGTTGGTCCTTCAGTATATTGTTAAATGATCTTTTCGGTCTATATACTTCTATGGTAGCCCTTTCAGCATTCGGTTTGTGATCCTGTTTCATTTTGGTGCTAACACACTAAAAGTACAATGAAGACTGTTATTACCCTTTCTCATAATTTTTATCTTTTTGAGGGATCTCAGACTGATCCTCCCGAAAAATTAGGTGGGTTTACATCAGTTCCATTTAAAATAAACTATAGTTTTAATTTAACGCCTTTTTAGCAAACTGAAGTATTAAGTAAAAAATTAATTTTAATTATTTAACAGCGATCAAAACTCCACTGATTCAATATAAACAATATTTAAACGATTTGTTAAATTCAAAAATAGCAAAATGACATTAATAAATTGGATTACACACTGAGAGTTAGTTATATACTTATAACTGTTTTCTAAGAAATTGTGTCAATTGTATTTGAAAAATTATGTATTTAAAATGTTAAATTAACTTACAGGTGATATGTTCATTTGCAGTTATATTTATTTATTTATTTATCAAATATTACAATACAATACAAATGTAAGTAATATGATTCCTAAAGAGGGACACACAGGTACCTGTACTTAGGAACTGGTATAGAATAGGGATGTAACAAATGTCCCATGTGTCCCACACATACAAAGCATTCATTGTGTCCTTACTGGAAATTAAATTAGGGCTTTTGTAGGGATTTTATATTGTCCGATCGCTCAGTGGTTTGTTTTCGGCCCCAGTTTCAGCGTGTACCTGCCACTTTGACGCAACTCATGGCCCGAACCGCACAGAGCTCGTTTACAGCTCTGACAAAAGGCCTGCAGCTAGTCTGAGCGTTTCACAAACATGATAGGTTGTATATTTTCCTCACAACCAAAAAAAAAAAGAAACGTGAAATACGATAAACCGTTTTTTAGACAAAGGGGCAAGTTCACTAACTATATAATGATGTCTGTGGATTTAGCAGCGCTACCCAACGAAGCAAAATTTGTTATCCGGAGATTTAAAACATACGCACCTTTATAGTGTAATAGAACAATTATTTTTTGACAGATTCTTGAACGTGACCTCCTGTTGTATCTGCAAATATTCAAGCTTTACACTTATTTTTAAAACTAGAAGTGTGACCCAAGAAAGTACCAGCATATTTTAAAGTTTGTCAAAGTTTAGATATGTCTGCAATTTTGTTTTTAAATCAAATTTAAAAAATGAAGTCAGCACTCTGATACCATCAATTGTGGAGAACCTTTATCAGTTGCGCTCCCCTCAATGATTGAATCTCCAGAAGATTGCATCATAATTTCTTTGACAGGTTTTCATTAACCTAAGAATTCTTTGCCCTAGAAATCACAAGGAAACAGCGTTATATGCAGTATGACTCCTGATTTTGAGTCTCTGTGAGCTAGTTTTCCCTGAAACTTCCAAAAGACTAAATTCATTTGCCATAAAACCCTATATCATGTTATGAAACTGAGATAACTTGCTTAATTTTATTTAGCAATTAAATTGTTGCCTGATTACATATACATGTCAGGATTCCAGAAGAAATGTATATATGTAGTTGACATTTATGTCATCATACAACTGTTATTTCTCATTGCAAGTACAAGTTAGGTAATACCTACCTGTAAGACTTAACTTTTGAAATCACAAGTAAGTTATACAGTGTGCAATGTTCCTAATGAGTAACATCATAATATTTACGCTTTTCATTGTCAAATATATTCGCAAAAAATTAGCATGAGTAACCGCGAATACGAATGCGAATGCGAATATTAAAAAACAGGCGAATATTCGCTAATGCGAATGCGAATATTCGTTACATCCCTAGTATAGAACAATCTATGTTAAATCTAAACAGTAAAATTACACTTAAAATTAACATTAATATAAAATATTAAAACTTAAACTTGCAGCCTATCAGAATAAAATGGAGTTCATTAGTTTATGTTGTTTCTATGTCATATTATGATCATTCCATACTATATAATTTGTTATTTATGTATTAATCACCTACTCTACTTTATATTTTATCCACCTTTTGATTTTATTTTTCATTACATATTTATTATTATTTAGCACTTTAAGTTTGTTTGGTAATTCATTAAATTTCAGAGTTCAGTTCAGAAGAGTTTTTTTATAGGTTTTTGGTAAGATAATACTCTTATTTCTTGTAATGCTCGTTGAATTAGAAATTTTTTGTTTTAGAGTGGGATAATGGTACACTACGGCTTGAAATGCGAATTGTTGTTTCATGTTTAGTGGACGTTTATCAGATAAGTCATTTTTTTACTAATTATTTTTAAGATTCTATTCTGTAAATTATGCATTTGTGAAAGAGTATTATTGTACGCTCCACCGCAGGCAAGAATACCATATGAGGTGACACTGTGAAAGAACGCATAGTATAATAAAAGTAATGTTTTAGTATCCATGATATTTAACAGTTTCTTAAAAATACAGGTTAAATACCTAGTTTTTTTGTGACATATTCAATGTGCTTGGCCATTTCATATTATAATCATTAATTACTCCAAGGTATTTAACATTATCTCCTCTGTTTACGGGTTTGTCATTTATTTTAATATCACAGCAGTCAGGCACACTGTCGCTGTAGTATATTTAAATTAAGAATTAAATTACACGTTAGGATTAATACTTGAGTCGTAACAGTATAGTAACAGTTATTTTAATTCACCTGCAGTTTGCATCCATTATTCAGAATGATACAAAGAAAGAGAAACAGAGAAAGGGGAATAACAAGAGACGGGAAGTATATTTCGTAAGAAGTTTCGCTTCCATTGTTCAAACGACTGCCGCTCTTTTTTTTGTATTTAATCTATCATATCACTTTTTAGTTTTTTTACATTATAACTGAAATAAAACTGTATCTAATATAAATAAATATTAGTTTGTTGTGAAAATATATTGTTTTATCCTTGCGTTTATCGGTTTATAATGTGTGAGGACCTGAAAATAAAATAGTTTTCGAACTTTTCTAACAACAAAAATATATCAATAAATTAGTTAGCGAAATAAAGATTTTTTTAATACATAACTTCCAACGTATAGTACTTGAAAGGGAAGTTGTAAAGTTTACCCTCATTCTAGCAATTATCAATCATTCTCTTAATTCTTTTTTTAAAAAATCTGTAAATTGCATGCTGTTTTTTAAAATCACACAATTTTAAAATCAAATTTTATATTATTAACAGATACTACCCTAACACTAATAAAACTAATTTGTCCTTGAGTACAGTTATAAGTGCAGCAAGATGAAAAATTTTAATAAAGTCATTTAGACACAAATGTAAAAGGAAAACACTAGGTGGCACTTGACTTAACCTATTTTTTTCGCGACTCACAAATCTCAAGTCGTCACCGGTGTATTTCTACACTTCCTCCATAAGTAGTATTATGGTATCGTTCAATAATGCATATGAGTTTGTTAAGTCCATTAATACCGATTTGCTTTATTATGTAAGAGTTCTTGTTCAAGATTTTCTTAATAATAACGAAATATTGCAAATCGTGTTATGTGTTTGAGTGTATTACCAATTTCTTAAGATCACTTGCAAAATATGACAATATCTATTGCCATAAAATGCTCGAATTAAAAATTCACTTTCTGTTTTCTTTTCAGGTTTGCAGATCAACACGTGGGGAACGTTAAAAAACAGAATATCAATCACATATCTCAAAGCAAAATTAGCACAGTCAATTGTGGTGTTAATACATTCAAATGTGCTAAATGTCCTTATGAAACTAGACGTAAGGGGGACCTAAAAAGGCACAGTTTAACACACAAAAATTTAATCAAATTTTATAAATTCAAATGTGCTGAATGTTCTTATATAACTAAAGATAAATCCAACCTTAAAAAACATAGTTTAATACACAAAAATCTAAACGAAATCAATACATTCAAATGCGCTGAATGTCCTTATGAAACGAAAGTTAAGGGCGCCCTAAGAATTCACAGTTTAACACACAAAAATTTAAACGAAGTTTACACATTCAATTGTACTGAATGCACCTATGTAACTAAACAAAAATACTCCCTTAAACGCCATAGCTTAAAGCACAAAAGCCTAAGCGAAATTAATGCATTCAAATGCGCTGAATGTCTTTATGAAGCGAAAAGAAAATCGACTCTTAAAGATCATGTTTTAAAACACAAGAATTTATGTAAAGTTAGTTTAAATCACAAAAGTCTAAGCGAAATTTACACATTCAAATGTAAGGAATGTTCCTATATAACTAAACAAAAATCTTCGTTGAAAATTCATAGTCTAAAACACAAAAGTCTAAGCGAAGTTAATACATTTAAATGTAGTGAATGTCCTTATGAAACGAAATATAAACACAGCCTTAAATTGCATGTTATAAAACACAAAAGTCTAAGCGAAGTTAATACATTTAAATGTAGTGAATGTCCTTATGAAACGAAATATAAAAACAGCCTTAAATTGCATGTTATAAAACACAAAAGTCTAAGCGAAATTAATACATTTAAATGTAGTGAATGTCCTTATGAAACGAAATATAAAAACAGCCTTAAATTGCATGTTATAAAACACAAAGTCTAATCAAATATAATACATTCAAATGTGCTAAATGTCCTTATAAGGAGATACGTAAGTGGGACATAAAAAAGCACAGTTTAAAACACAAAAATTTAAGTTAGCTTCCTGTGGATGTGGATTGTTCTCGGTGTTGGTCCTGATCTTTCATTTCTTTGCTTACTGTTCCATTTCATTGATGTCCTGTCGTAATTATCTAAATGCCTGCATATATGTATTGTCTTGGGTGCCTCATCATTCATGGTGTATCGCTGGTATATATTTTATACAATACCGGTGAGAATGCTCATCCCTGTGGTACTCCTGATTTGATGATCCTTTCCGTTGATGTGGTTATTTTCGTGGTGGTTCTTCCAAATCCTTTTTCCTCCATTTTTGCTATCAGGCCGTCCTGCCAGATCCTGTTTTGACAGGAGCTTTTGAGCTTTCTTCACGTTGAAAAACACTATACTTATTTTCTGTGTCTTCCATCGCTTCCCCTACTATCCAAATCATTTGGTCTTCCGTTGAATGTCCTTCTCTGAATCTCGCATTGTTCGTAGGTAGAGTATAATCGTTAGCTGCTCCCTCTTCTTCCTCTATCCATCGTCAAAATGATTCTGTCCATAATATTGCTGGAGTGTGACTCAGTAGACTCTAGTGGCTCTCTGTATCTTGTGGGAGTTCCTGTTTCCTTGCGTGCGGTATTACACACTAAAAGTACTGCTAAAGAGGACTGTTCTTGCCCTTTCCCATAATGTTTAGGGTACAGTTACAGATGTCCTTCAGTATATTGTTAAATGATCTTTTCGGTCTATATACCAAGAGCATTCGGTTTGTGATTGACATTTTGGTGCTACACATAAAAGTAGTTTTTCAATGTTGTTCTCCATACATTAACTTTTTGATGCATCTGAGACTGATACCCTCCCGAAACAATTAGGTGGAGGTTTACATCAGTTCCATTTTAAAATAAACTATAGTTTTAACAACACGCCTTTATTAGCGAAACTGAAGTATTAAGTAAAAAATTAACTTTAACTAATAGGATATTAACAGCAGCTATCAAAAGTCCACTGATTCAATATAAACAATATTTAAACGATTTGTTAAATTCAAAAATAGCAAAATGACATTAATAAATTGGATTACACACTTAGAGTTAGTTATATAATTATAACTGTTTTCTACAACTTACAGTGATATGTTCATTTGCAGTTATATTTATTTATTTATTTATCAAATATTACAATACAATACAAATGTAAGTAATATGTTCCTAAAGAGGGACACACAGGTACCTGGGAACTGGTATAGAATAGGGATGTAACAAATGTCCCATGTGTCCCACACATACAAAGCATATTGTGTCCTTACTGGAAATTAAATTAGGGCTTTTGTAGGGATTTTATATTGTCCGAAGTGGTTTGTTTTCGGCCCCAAGCGTGTACCTGCCACTTTGACGCAACTCATGGCCCGAACCGCACAGAGCTCGTTTACAGCTCTGACAAAAGGCCTGCAGCTAGTCTGAGCGTTTCACAAACATGATAATATTTTCCTCACAACCAAAAAAAAAAGAAACGTGAAATACGATAAACCGTTTTTTAGACAAAGGGGCAAGTTCACTAACTATATAATGATGTCTGTGGATTTAGCAGCGCTACCCAACGAAGCAAAATTTGTTATCCGGAGATTTAAAACATACGCACCTTTATAGTGTAATAGAACAATTATTTTTTGACAGATTCTTGAACGTGACCTCCTGTTGTATCTGCAAATATTCAAGCTTTACACTTATTTTTAAAACTAGAAGTGTGACCCAAGAAAGTACCAGCATATTTTAAAGAAAGTTTAGATATTAATTTTGTTTTTAAATCAAATTTAAAAAATGAAGTCAGCACTCTGATACCATCAATTGTGGAGAACCTTTATCAGTTGCGCTCCCCTCAATGATTGAATCTCCAGAAGATTGCGATTATTAACCTAAGAATTCTTTGCCCTAGAAATCACAAGGAAACAGCGTTAATGCACTCCTATTTTGACTCTGTGAGCTAGTTTTCCCTGAAACTTCCAAAAGACTAAATTCATTTGCCATAAAACCCTATATCATGTTATGAAACTGAGATAACTTGCTTAATTTTATTTAGCAATTAAATTGTTGCCTGATTACATATACATTCAGGATTCCAGAAGAAATGTATATATGTAGTTGACAATGTCATCATACAACTGAATTGCAAGTACAGAGAAACGGAGATCACAAGTAACGAATGTTCCTAATGAGACATCATAATATTTACGGGAAGAATAACCGCGAATACGAATTAGGCGAATATTCGCTAATGCGAATGCGAATATTCGTTACATCCCTAGTATAGAACAATCTCGTAAAATTACACTTAAAATTAACATTAATATAAAATATTAAAACTTAAACTTGCAGCCTATCCATTAGTTTATGTTGTTTCTATGTCATATTATGATCATTCCATACTATATAATTTGTTATTTATGTATTAATCAACTCTACTTTATATTTTATCCACCTTTTGATTTTATTTTTCATTACATATTTATTATTATTTAGCAAAGTTTGTTTGGTAATTCATTAAATTTCAGAGTTCAGTTCAGAAGAGTTTTTTTATAGGTTTTTGGTAAGATAATACTACCTCGTTGAATTAGAAATTTTTTGTTTTAGAGTGGGATAATGGTACTACTTGAAATGCGAATTGTTGTTTCATGTTGTGGACGTTTATTTCAATAATTATTTTTAAGATTCTATTCTGTAAATTATGCATAAAGAGTATTATTGTACGCTCCACCGCAGGCAAGAATACCATATGAGGTGACACTGTGAAAGAACGCATAGTATAATAAAAGTAATGTTTTAGTATCCATGATATTTAACAGTTTCTTTTTAAATACCTAGTTTTTTTGTGACATTTTGTTTATTTCATATTATAATCATTAATTACTCCAAGGTATTTAACATTATCTCCTCTGTTTACGGGTTTGTCATTTATTTTAATATCACAGCAGTCAGGCACACTGTCGCTGTAGTATATTTAAATTAAGAATTAAATTACATTAATTAATACTTGAGTCGTAACAGTATAATTATTTTAATTCACCTGCAGTTTGCATCCATTATTCAGAATGATACAAAGAAAGAGAAACAGAGAAAGGGGAATAACAAGAGACGGGAAGTATATTTCGTAAGAAGTATCAAACGACTGCCGCTCTTTTTTTTGTATTTAATCTATCATGTTTTTTTACATTATAACTGACTGTATCTAATATAAATAAATATTAGTTTGTTGTGAAAATATATTGTTTTATCCTTGCGTTTATCGGTTTATAATTTGTGAGGACCTGAAAATTAAATAGTTTTCGAACTTTTTTAACAACAAAAATATATCATTAAATTAATTAGGGTAAGAAAAGATTTTTTTATACATCACTTCCAACCACAGACCTATAAATGGTCTGTGCTTCCAACGTATAGTACTTGAAAGGGAAGTTGTAAAGTTTACCCTCATTCTAGCAATTATCAATCATTCTCTTAATTCTTTATTTAAAAAAATCTGTAAATTGCATGCTGTTTTTTAAAATCACACAATTTTAAAATCAAACCCCCTAACACTAATAAAACTAATTTGTCCTTGAGTACAGTTATAAGTGCAGCAAGATGAAAAATTTTAATAAAGTCATTTAGACACAAATGTAAAAGGAAAACACTAGGTGGCACTTGACTTAACCTATTTTTTTCGCGACTCACAAATCTTTTGGCGGTCGTCAGGTGTTTCACCATTGCTGCCTACCTCTCAAGTCGTCACCGGTGTATTTCTACACTTCCTCCATAAGTAGTATTATGGTATCGTTCACTATAACGAGCACTGCATATGTTCCAGTCTTGTTAACCCACTATTTCAGTGGTAAAATTCACTGTGATAATTTATGAATTCATTAATACCGATTTGCTTTATTATGTAAGAGTTCTTGTTCAAGATTTTCTTAATAATAACGAAATATTGCAACTTGATCTTACTATATTTTTTTATATTACAAATATATCTTATAGTGTGTATGTGTTTGAGTGTCTGTGTGTCTGTATTACCAATTTCTTAAGATCACTTGCAAAATATGACAATATCTATTGCCATAAAATGCTCGAATTAAAAATTCACTTTCTGTTTTTCTTTTCAGGTTTGCAGATCAACACGTGGGGAACGTTAAAAAACAGAATATCAATCACATATCTCAAAGCAAAATTAGCACAGTCAATTGTGGTGTTAATACATTCAAATGTGCTAAATGTCCTTATGAAACTAGACGTAAGGGGGACCTAAAAAGGCACAGTTTAACACACAAAAATTTAATCAAATTTTATAAATTCAAATGTGCTGAATGTTCTTATATAACTAAAGATAAATCCAACCTTAAAAAACATAGTTTAATACACAAAAATCTAAACGAAATCAATACATTCAAATGCGCTGAATGTCCTTATGAAACGAAAGTTAAGGGCGCCCTAAGAATTCACAGTTTAACACACAAAAATTTAAACGAAGTTTACACATTCAATTGTACTGAATGCACCTATGTAACTAACCAAAAATACTCCCTTAAACGCCATAGCTTAAAGCACAAAAGCCTAAGCGAAATTAATGCATTCAAATGCGCTGAATGTCTTTATGAAGCGAAAAGAAAATCGACTCTTAAAGATCATGTTTTAAAACACAAGAATTTATGTAAAGTTAGTTTAAATCACAAAAGTCTAAGCGAAATTTACACATTCAAATGTAAGGAATGTTCCTATATAACTAAACAAAAATCTTCGTTGAAAATTCATAGTCTAAAACACAAAAGTCTAAGCGAAGTTAATACATTTAAATGTAGTGAATGTCCTTATGAAACGAAATATAAACACAGCCTTAAATTGCATGTTATAAAACACAAAAGTCTAAGCGAAATTTACACATTCAAATGTAAGGAATGTTCCTATGTAACTCAACAAAAATCTTCGTTGAAAATTCATAGTCTAAAACACAAAAGTCTAAGTGAAGTTAATACATTTAAATGTAGTGAATGTCCTTATGAAACGAAATATAAACAACAGCCTTAAATTGCATGTTATAAAACACAAAAGTCTAAGCGAAGTTAATACATTTAAATGTAGTGAATGTCCTTATGAAACGAAATATAAAAACAGCCTTAAATTGCATGTTATAAAACACAAAAGTCTAAGCGAAATTAATACTTTCAAATGTACTTATAAGGAGATACGTAAGTGGGACATAAAAAAGCACAGTTTAAAACACAAAAATTTAAGTTAGCTTCCTGTGGATGTGGATTGTTTTCGGTGTTGGTCCTGATCTTTCATTTCTTTGCTTACTGTTCCATTTCATTGATGTCCTGTCGTAATTATCTAAATGCCTGCATATATGTATTGTCTTGGGTGCCTCATCATTCATGGTGTATCGCTGGTATATATTTTATACAATACCGGTGAGAATGCTCATCCCTGTGGTACTCCTGATTTGATGATCGTTGATGTGGTTATTTTCGTGGTGGTTCTTCCAAATCTTTTTTCCTCCATTTTTGCTATCAGGCCGTCCTGCCAGATCCTGTTTTGACAGGAGCTTTTGAGCTTTCTTCACGTTGAAAAACACTATACTTATTTTCTGTGTCTTCCATCGCTTCCCCTACTATCCAAATCATTTGGTCTTCCGTTGAATGTCCTTCTCTGAATCCGCATTGTTCGTAGTGGAGTATAATCGTTAACTGCTCCTCTTCTTCCTCTATCATCTTCAAAATTATTCTGTCCATAATCTTGCTAGTGTGACTCAGTTGACTCTTTCTCTCTGTCTCTTGTTTCATCCTGGTGCTAACACACTAAAAGTACAAAGAGGACTGTTATTGCCCTTTCCCATAATGTTTAGACAGTTACAGATGTCCTGTTGAAATTTCATCCAAGAATATTGACACTACAATATAGTTTTTCAATGTTGTTCTCCATACATTAACTTTTTGATGCATCTGAGACTTACCCTCCCGAAACAATATGGAGGTTTTCATTAGTTCCATTTTAAATAAATTATAGTTTTAACAACACGCTTTATTAGCGAACTGAAGTATTAAGTAAAAAATTAACTTTAACTAATAGGATATTATTCAGCAGCTATCAAAAGTCCACTGATTCAATATAAACAATATTTAAACGATTTGTTAAATTCAAAAATAGCAAAATGACATTAATAAATTGGATTACACACTTAGAGTTAGTTATATAATTATAACTGTTTTACAAAGAATTGTGTCAACTGTGTTTGGAAAATTATATATTTAAAAAATTAAATTAATTACACGTCATATGTTCCTTTGCAGATATATTTAAATTAAGAATTAAATTACACGTTAGGATTAATACTTAACTCCTAACAATATAGTAACAATTATTTTAATTTAAGAAAGAGAAACGGAGATAACGAGAGACGGGAAGAATATTTAGTAAGAAGTTTCGCTTCCATCATTCAATTTCAAACGACTACCCCTCTTTTTTTGTATTTAATCTATCATATCACTTTTTAGTTTTTTTACATTATAAGCGAAATAAAATTGTATCTAATATAAATAAATATTACTTTGTTGTGAAAATATATTGTTTTATCCTTGAGTTTATCGGTTTATAATTTGTGAGGTCTGAAAATTAAATAGTTTTCCAACTTTTTTAACAACAAAAATATATCATTAAATTAATTAGGGTAAGAAAGATTTTTTTATACATCACTTCCAACCACAGACCTATAAATGGTCTGTGCTTCCAACGTATAGTAGTTGAAAGGGAAGTTGTAAAGTTTACCCTTATTGTAGCAATTATCAGTCATTCTCTTAATTCTTTATTTAAAAAAATCTGTAAATTGCATGCTGTTTTTTTTAAATCAGACAATTTTAAAATCAAACCCTAACACTAATAAAACTAATTTGTCCTTGAGTACAGTTATAAGTGCAGCAAGATGAAAAATTTTAATAAAGTCATTTAGACACAAATGTAAAAGGAAAACACTAGGTGGCCCCTGACTTAACCTATTTTTTTCGCGACTCACAAATCTTTTGGCGGTCGTCAGGTGTTTCACCATTGCTGCCTACCTCTCAAGTCGTCACCGGTGTATTTCTACACTTCCTCCATAAGTAGTATTATGGTATCGTTCACTATAACGAGCACTGCATATGTTCCAGTCTTGTTAACCCACTATTCAGTGGTAAAATTCACTGTGATAATTTATGAATTCATTAATACCGATTTGCTTTATTATGTAAGAGTTCTTGTTCAAGATTTTCTTAATAATAACGAAATATTGCAACTTGATCTTACTATATTTTTTTATATTACAAATATATCTTATAGTGTGTATGTGTTTGAGTGTCTGTGTGTCTGTATTACCAATTTCTTAAGATCACTTGCAAAATATGACAATATCTATTGCCATAAAATGCTCGAATTAAAAATTCACTTTCTGTTTTTCTTTTCAGGTTTGCAGATCAACACGTGGGGAACGTTAAAAAACAGAATATCAATCACATATCTCCAAGCAAAATTAGCACAGTCAATTGTGGTGTTAATACATTCAAATGTGCTAAATGTCCTTATGAAACTAGACGTAAGGGGGACCTAAAAAGGCACAGTTTAACACACAAAAATTTAATCAAATTTTATAAATTCAAATGTGCTGAATGTTCTTATATAACTAAAGATAAATCCAGCCTTAAAAAACATAGTTTAATACACAAAAATCTAAACGAAACCAATACATTCAAATGCGTTGAATGTCCTTATGAAACGAAACTTAAGGGCGCCCTAAGAATTCACAGTTTAACACACAAAAATTTAAACGAAGTTTACACATTCAATTGTACTGAATGCACCTATGTAACTAACCAAAAATACTCCCTTAAACGCCATAGCTTAAAGCACAAAAGCCTAAGCGAAATTAATGCATTCAAATGTGCTGAATGTCTTTATGAAGCGAAAAGAAAATCGAATCTTAAAGATCATGTTTTAAAACACAAGAATTTATATAAAGTTAGTTTAAATCACAAAAGTCTAAGCGAAATTTACACATTCAAATGTAAGGAATGTTCCTATGTAACTAAACAAAAATCTTCGTTGAAAATTCATAGTCTAAAACACAAAAGTCTAAGCGAAGTTCATACATTTAAATGTAGTGAATGTCCTTATGAAACGAAATATAAAAACAGCCTTAAATTGCATGTTATAAAACACAAAAGTCTAAGCGAAATTTACACATTCAAATGTAAGGAATGTTCCTATGTAACTCAACAAAAATCTTCGTTGAAAATTCATAGTCTAAAACACAAAAGTCTAAGTGAAGTTAATACATTTAAATGTAGTGAATGTCCTTATGAAACGAAATATAAACACAGCCTTAAATTGCATGTTATAAAACACAAAAGTCTAAGCGAAGTTAATACATTTAAATGTAGTGAATGTCCTTATGAAACGAAATATAAAAACAGCCTTAAATTGCATGTTATAAAACACAAAAGTCTAAGCGAAATTAATACTTTCAAATGTACTGAATGTACCTATGAAACCCTACCTTAAGCTCCATAGTTTAAAGCACAAATGTCTAAGCGAAATTAACACATTCAAATGTGAGGAATGTTCCTATGTAACTGACAAAAAATCTTGGTTAAAAAATCATAGTCTAAAACACAACTATTTGTTGTGAAAATATATTGTTTTATCCTTGAGTTTATCGGTTTATAATTTGTGAGGTCTGAAAATTAAATAGTTTTCCAACTTTTTTAACAACAAAAATATATCATTAAATTAATTAGGGTAAGAAAGATTTTTTTATACATCGCTTCCAACCACAGACATATAAATGGTCTGTGCTTCCAACGTATAGTATTTGAAAGGGAAGTTGTAAAGTTTACCCTTATTGTAGCAATTATCAGTCATTCTCTTAATTCTTTATTTAAAAAAATCTGTAAATTGCATGCTGTTTTTTTTAAATCAGACAATTTTAAAATCAAATTTTATATTATTAACAGGTACTACCCTAACACTAATAAAACTACTTACGAAATAAAATCTAAGATTCCTTAATTTGTCCTTGAGTACAATTATAAGTGCAGCAAGATGAAAAATTGTAATGAAGTAATTTAGACAAAAATGTAAAAAGAAAACACTAGGTAGGTATTCTTTTCGCGACTCAAATCTTTTGGCGGTCGTCTGCTGTTTCACCATTACTGCCTACCTCTCAAGTCGTCACTGCTGTATTTCTACACTTCCTCCATAAATAGTATTATGGTATCGTTCACTATAACGAGCACTGAATATGTTCGAGTTTTAACTACTATTCGGTGGTAAAATTCACTGTGGTAATTAATGAATTTATTAATACCGACTTACTTTATTATGTAAGAGTTTTTGTTCAAGATTTTCTTAATAATAACGAGGCATCTACTCCGTAGCTCCATTTTCATGGGTTGTGTCACCAATTGACCCTGGTGACCCAGGTAACTCGGACCCGTGGGGTTGTCACTTCCCAGATGAAATGATTTAAACCAGAACATCCCGTGTGGGTTGTGGAGAACGAAGGAAAGCTAGGTAGTAGGTCAGCGGATAGCTACCCCTTTAGTCGCCTCATACGACAGGCGGTGGATACCGTGGTGCTATTCTAACCCGGCCACCACACGGATTCAAGTCGACGAAATATTGCAACTTGCTCTTACTATATTTTATATATTACCAGTAGATATTATAGTCTGTATGTGTTTAAGCGTCTGTGTGTCTTTGTTACCAATTTCTTAAGATCATTTGCAAAATATGACAATATCTATTGCCATAAAATGCTCAAATTAAGAATTCACTTTCTGTTTTTCATTTCAGGTTTGCAGATCAACACGTGGAGTACGTTGAAGAACAGAATCTCAATCATATATCTCAAAGCAAAATTAGCACAGTCAATTGTGGTGTTAATACTTTCAAATGTGCTAAATGTCCTTATGAAACTAGACGTAAGGGGGACCTACAAATGCACAGCCTAACACACAAAAATTTAAACGAAGTTTACACATTCAAATGTACTGAATGTACCTATGAAACTAAACAAAAATACTGCCTTAAACGCCATAGTTTAAAGCACAAAACCCTAAGCGAAATTAATGCATTCAAATGTGCTGAGTGTCTTTATGAAACGAAAAGAAAATCGGATCTTATATATCATGTTTTTAAACACAAAAATTTATGTAACATTAGTTTAAATCACAAAAGTCTAAGCGAAATTAACATATTCAAATGTAAGGAATGTTCCTACGTAGCTCCAAAAAAATCTAGGTTGAAAATCCATTGTATAAAACACAAAAGTCTAAGCGAAGTTAATACATTCAAATGTAGTAAATGTCTTTTTGAAACGAAATATAAAAACAACCTTAAATCTCATGTCATAAAACACAAAAGTCTAAGCGAAATTAATACTTTCAAATGTACTGAATGTACCTATGAAACCAAACAAAAACCCTACCTTAAGCTCCATAGTTTAAAGCACAAAAGTCTAAGCGAAATTAATACATTCAAATGTGAGGAATGTTCCTATGTAACTGACAAAAAATCTTGGTTAAAAAATCATAGTCTAAAACACAAAAGTCTATGCGAAGTTCATACATTCAAATGTAGTGAATGTCCTTTTGAAACGAAATATAAACCAAACCTTAAATCTCATGTTTTAAAACACAAAAGTCTAAGCGAAGTTGATATATTCAGATGTAGTGAATGTCCTTTTGAAACGAAATATAAATCAAACCTTAAATCTCATATTTTAAAACACAAAGTCTAATCAAATATAATACATTCAAATGTGCTAAATGTCGTTATAAGGAGATAAGTAAGTGGGACATAAAAAAGCACAGTTTAAAACACAAAAATTTAAGTTAGCTTCCTGTCGATGTGGATTGTTCTCGGTGTTGATCCTGATCTTTCATTTCTTTGCTTACTGTTCCATTTCATTGATGCCCTGTCCTAATTATCTAAATGCCTGCATATATGTATTGTCTTGGGTGCCTCATCTCTCTTGGTGTATCGCTGGTATATATTTTATACAATACCGGTGAGAATGCTGATCCCTGTGGTACTCCTGATTTGATGATCCTTTCCATTGATGTGGTTATTTTCGTGGTGGTTCTTCCAAATCCTTTTTCCTCCATTTTTACTATCAGGCCGCCCTGTCAGATCCTGTTTTGACAGGAGCTTTTGAGCTTTCTTCACGTTGAAAAACACTATCGCTTCCCTTACTATTTATTTATTTAAAGAGTACGGCCCCCCTACAGACAGTCGCAGCTGCCCTATTACAGGGTGGCACAAGTTAACAATAATTGTAACATGAGAACAAGCAAGTACATTTAATTACATTACAAAAGGGAAAAAAGAGAAAAACGTAAGGTACAAATTCAAAATTAATAGACTGATCCTTGACATAGATCAACAGCCTGTGATGTGTGTTTCCTGAAAACCAAGTAACTTAAGGAGAAAATGTCATAACTGGTACTATTATTTTTTTCAACGATCATATTGTACGATCGGTAACAGCGTGGCAGCGGCGAGTTAAAATAATAATTGGAGTTAGAGCGTCCAATTGCAAATATTTCTCTATTTCTGAGGGTGTAAGGCCTAGCATTGATTAAGAAATGATTACTTAAATATTCGGAATCAAGGAGATTATTAATTATCATATATAAGAAAAATATGTCAGAACATTTTCTCCTGAATTCTAGGGATACCATGTTGTAGAATTTTAAATTTTCATTGTATGGATGAAAATGTCTTTCCCTGTTAAAACGATAATTTACAGCATTTATAAATTTTTTTTGGACGTTTTCTATTCTAACAATATATTGTCGAAGAATATTCTAATATCGATCTAACAAGGCTATAGTATAGGGTGGTGAGCGATCTGACATTTTTGAAACCTTTGGTTATTCGTAATAAGAAACCCAACATTTTTTGAGCCTTTTGAACAAGTAATTTAATGTGTATTTCAAACGACAGTTTGGAATCTAATACAACCCCCAGATCCCTAACGTGATCTACATACTTCAATTTGTCACCCAGTAAATATAGACCACAAGGGGTTCGTGAGTGACTAGGTTTTCTGGTGAACACGATGGAATGACATTTATCACTATTAACAAAAATTCTGTTTCTTGTACAGTAATCAGAGAATCTGTTTAAGTCATTTTGCAACTTTACATAATCAGAGGTGTCCCTGATAGTTCTGAAAATTTTTAGGTCGTCCGCATAAAGTAAATGCTCGGTGTTACAGAAGCATGAGCCGATGTCATTTAAAAAATGCTGAACAATAAGGGACCAAGATGTGACCCCTGCGGCACTCCAAAAGTCACTGGAATATATTCTAATCTTACATTGTTCACCACAACATATTGTGACCTATCTTCTAAGTAGCTTTTTAGGAGCAGAAAGAGTCCCTCATGAACACCGAAATTCCCAAGCTTGATTAAGAGAGTAGGGTGGTGGACTTTATCAAAAGCTTTGGAAAAGTCGGTGTACACGGCACAACTCTCCAAGCTGTTTTCCATTGCTGCAGTCAACTCTTGCACAAACGGAACCAAATTAGTTACGACGGAGCGCTTCTTAATCCGTGCTGATTTAGGTCAAGAGAGCACCTTACTTTGAAGAATAGTTGTTCTAGAATCAAAGATTCGAAAATTTTACCAAAGTGACAGAGCAAGGAAATAGGCCGGTAATTCTGTACATGAAATTAAATCCAAATCATTTGGTCTTCCGTTGAATGTCCTTCTCTGAATCCGCATTGTTCGTAGTGGAGTATAATCGTTAACTGCTCCTCTTCTTCCTCTATCATCTTCAAAATTATTCTGTCCATAATCTTGCTAGTGTGACTCAGTTGAATCTTTCTCTCTGTCTCCTGTTTTATCCTGGTGCTAACACACTAAAAGTACAATGAGGACTGTTATTGCCCTTTCCCATAATTTTTAGACAGTTACAGATGTCCTGTTGAAATTTCATCCAAGAATATTGACACTACAATATAGTTTTTCAATGTTGTTCTCCATACATTAACTTTTTGATGCATCTGAGACTTACCCTCCCGAAACAATATGGAGGTTTTCATTAGTTCCATTTTAAATAAATTATAGTTTTAACAACACGCTTTATTAGCGAACTGAAGTATTAAGTAAAAAATTAACTTTAACTAATAGGATATTATTCAGCAGCTATCAAAAGTCCCCTGATTCAATATAAACAATATTTAAACGATTCGTTAAATTCAAAAATAGCAAACTGGCATTAATAAATTGGATTACACACTGAGATTTAGTTATACAATTATAACTGTTTTACAAGAAATTGTGTTAACTGTATTTGAAAAAATATGTATTTAAAATTTTAAATTAACTTACACTTGATATCTTCATTTGCAGTATATTTAAATTAAGAAATAAATGAGACGTTAGGATTAATACTTGAGTCGTAACAATTATTTAATTTAAGAAAGAGAAACGGAGATAACGAGAGACGGGAAGAATATTTCGTAAGAAGTTTCGCTTCCATCGTTCAATTTCAAACGACTACCCCTCTTTTTTTGTATTTAATCTATCATATCACTTTTTAGTTTTTTTACATTATAAGCGAAATAAAATTGTATCTAATATAAATAAATATTAGTTTGTTGTGAAAATATATTGTTTTATCCTTGAGTTTATCGGTTTATAATTTGTGAGGTCTGAAAATTAAATAGTTTTCGAACTTTTTTAACAACAAAAATATATCATTAAATTAATTAGGGTAAAAAAGATTTTTTTATACATCACTTCCAACCACAGACCTATAAATGGTCTGTGCTTCCAACGTATAGTAGTTGAAAGGGAAGTTGTAAAGTTTACCCTTATTGTAGCAATTATCAGTCATTCTCTTAATTCTTTATTTAAAAAAATCTGTAAATTGCATGCTGTTTTTTTTTTAAATCAGACAATTTTAAAATCAAACCCTAACACTAATAAAACTAATTTGTCCTTGAGTACAGTTATAAGTGCAGCAAGATGAAAAATTTTAATAAAGTCATTTAGACACAAATGTAAAAGGAAAACACTAGGTGGCACTTGACTTAACCTATTTTTTTCGCGACTCACAAATCTCTTGGCGGTCGTCAGGTGTTTCACCATTGCTGCCTACCTCTCAAGTCGTCACCGGTGTATTTCTACACTTCCTCCATAAGTAGTATTATGGTATCGTTCACTATAACGAGCACTGCATATGTTCCAGTCTTGTTAACCCACTATTCAGTGGTAAAATTCACTGTGATAATTTATGAATTCATTAATACCGATTTGCTTTATTATATAAGAGTTCTTGTTCAAGATTTTCTTAATAATAACGAAATATTGCAACTTGATCTTACTATATTTTTTTATATTACCAATATAACTGATAGTGTGTATGTGTTTGAGTGTCTGTGTGTCTGTATTACCAATTTCTTAAGATCACTTGCAAAATATGACAATATCTATTGCCATAAAATGCTCGAATTAAAAATTCACTTTCTGTTTTTCTTTCCAGGTTTGCAGATCAACACGTGGGGAACGTTAAAGAACAGAATATCAATCACATATCTCAAAGCAAAATTAGCACAGTCAATTGTGGTGTTAATACATTCAAATGTGCTAAATGTCCTTATGAAACTAGACGTAAGGGGAACCTAAAAAGGCACAGTTTAACACATAAAAATTTAATCAAAATTTATAAATTCAAATGTGCTGAATGTTCTTATATAACTAATAATAAATCCAGCCTTAAAAACCATAGTTTAATACACAAAAATCTAAACGAAATCAATACATTCAAATGCGCTGAATGTCCTTATGAAACAAAACTTAAGGGCACCCTAAGAATTCACAGTTTAACACACAAAAATTTAAACGAAGTTTACACATTCAATTGTACTGAATGCACCTATGTAACTAACCAAAAATACTCCCTTAAACGCCATAGCTTAAAGCACAAAAGCCTAAGCGAAATTAATGCATTCAAATGTGCTGAATGTCTTTATGAAGCGAAAAGAAAATCGAATCTTAAAGATCATGTTTTAAAACACAAGAATTTATGTAAAGTTAGTTTAAATCACAAAAGTCTAAGCGAAATTTACACATTCAAATGTAAGGATTGTTCCTATGTAACTAAACAAAAATCTTCGTTGAAAATTCATAGTCTAAAACACAAAAGTCTAAGCGAAGTTAATACATTTAAATGTAGTGAATGTCCTTATGAAACGAAATATAAAAACTGCCTTAAATTGCATGTTATAAAACACAAAAGTCTAAGCGAAATTTACACATTCAAATGTAAGGAATGTTCCTATGTAACTCAACAAAAATCTTCGTTGAAAATTCATAGTCTAAAACACAAAAGTCTAAGCGAAGTTAATACATTTAAATGTAGTGAATGTCCTTATGAAACGAAATATAAACACAGCCTTAAATCGCATGTTATAAAACACAAAAGTCTAAGCGAAGTTAATACATTTAAATGTAGTGAATGTCCTTATGAAACGAAATATAAATCAAGCCTTAAATCTCATATTTTAAAACACAAAGTCTAATCAAATATAATACATTCAAATGTGCTAAATGCCCTTATAAGGAGATACGTAAGTGGGACATAAAAAAGCACAGTTTAAAACACAAAAATTTAAGTTAGCTTCCTGTCGATGTGGATTGTTCTCCGTGTTGATCCTGATCTTTCATTTCTTTGCTTACTGTTCCATTTCATTGATGTCCTGTCGTAATTATCTAAATGCCTGCATATATGTATTGTCTTGGGTGCCTCATCATTCATGGTGTATCGCTGGTATATATTTTATACAATACCGGTGAGAATGCTCATCCCTGTGGTACTCCTGATTTGATGATCCTTTCCGTTGATGTGGTTATTTTCGTGGTGGTTCTTCCAAATCCTTTTTCCTCCATTTTTGCTATCCGACCGTCCTACCAGATCCTGTTTTGACAGGAGCTTTTGAGCTTTCTTCACGTTGAAAAACACTATACTTATTTTCTGTGTCTTCCATCGCTTCCCCTACTATCCAAATCATTTGGTCTTCCGTTGAATGTCCTTCTCTGAATCCGCATTTTTCGTAGTGGAGTATAATCGTTACCTGCTCCTCTTCTTCCTCTATCATCTTCAAAATTATTCTGTCCATAATCTTGCTGGTGTGACTCAGTTGACTCTTCCTCTCTGTCTCTTGTTTCATCCTGGTGCTAACACACTAAAAGTACAATGAGGACTGTTATTGCCCTTTCCCATAATTTTTAGACAGTTACAAATGTCCTGTTGAAATTTCATCCAAGAATATTGACACTACAATATAGTTTTCCAATGTTGTTCTCCATACATTAACTTTCTGACGCATCTGAGACTGACCCTCCCGAAACAATATGGAGGTTTTCATTAGTTCCATTTAAAATAAATTATAGTTTTAACAACACGCTTTATTAGCGAACTGAAGTATTAAGTAAAAAATTAACTTTAATTAATATGATATTATTCAGCAGCGATCAAGAAATTGTGTTAACTGTATTTGAAAAATTATGTATTTAAAATTTTAAATTAACTTACACTTGATATCTTCATTTGCAGTTATATTTAAATTAAGAAATAAATGACACGTTAGGATTAATACTTGAGTCGTAACAATATAGTAACAATTATTTTAATTCACCTGCAGTTTGCATCCATTACTCAGAATCATACAAAGAAAGAGAAACGGAGATAACGAGAGACGGGAAGAATATTTCGTAAGAAGTTTCGCTTCCATCGTTCAATTTCAAACGACTACCCCTCTTTTTTTGTATTTAATCTATCATATCACTTTTTAGTTTTTGTACATTACAAGCGAAATAAAATTGTATCTAATATAAATAAATATTAGTTTGTTGTGAAAATATATTGTTTTATCCTTGAGTTTATCGGTTTATAATTTGTGAGGTCTGAAAATTAAATAGTTTTCGAACTTTTTTAACAACAAAAATATATCATTAAATTAATTAGGGTAAGAAAGATTTTTTTATACATCACTTCCAACCACAGACCTATAAATGGTCTGTGCTTCCAACGTATAGTAGTTGAAAGGGAAGTTGTAAAGTTTACCCTTATTGTAGCAATTATCAGTCATTCTCTTAATTCTTTATTTAAAAAAATCTGTAAATTGCATGCTGTTTTTTTAAAATCAGACAATTTTAAAATCAAATTTTATATTATTAACAGGTACTACCCTAACACTAATAAAACTACTTACGAAATATAATCTAAGATTCCTTAATTTGTCCTTGAGTACAATTATAAGTGCAGCAAGTTGAAAAATTGTAATGAAGTAATTTAGACAAAAATGTAAAAAGAAAACACTAGGTAGGTATTTTTTTCGCGACTCACAAATCTTTTGGCGGTCGTCTGCTGTTTCACCATTACTGCCTACCTCTCAAGTCGTCACTGCTGTATTTATACACTTCCTCCATAAGTAGTATTATGGTAGCATTTACTATAACGAGAACTGCATATGTTCCAGTCTTAACTACTATTCGGTGGTAAAATTCACTGTGGTAATTAATGAATTTATTAATACCGACTTACTGTATTATGTAAGAGTTTTTGTTCAAGATTTTCTTAATAATAACGAGGCATCTACTCCGTAGCTCCATTTTCATGGGTTGTGTCACCAATTGACCCTGGTGACCCAGGTAACTCGGACCCGTGGGGTTGTCACTTCCCAGATGAAATGATTTAAACCAGAACATCCCGTGCGGGTTGTGGAGAACGAAGGAAAGCTAGGTAATAGGTCAGCGGACAGCTGCCCTTTAGTCGCCTCATACGACAGGCGGTGGATACTGTGGTGCTATTCTAACCCGGCCACCACACTGGTTCAAGTCGACGAAATATTGCAACTTGCTCTTACTATATTTTATATATTACAAGTAGATATTATAGCCTGTATGTGTTTAAGTGTCTGTGTGTCTTTGTTACCAATTTCTTAAGATCATTTGCAAAATATGACAATATCTATTGCCATAAAATGCTCAAATTAAGAATTCACTTTCTGTTTTTCATTTCAGGTTTGCAGATCAACACGTGGAGTACGTTGAAGAACAGAATCTCAATCATATATCTCAAAGCAAAATTAGCACAGTCAATTGTGGTGTTAATACATTCAAATGTGCTAAATGTCCTTATGAAACTAGACGTAAGGGGGACCTAAAAATGCACAGCCTAACACACAAAAATTTAAACGAAGTTTACACATTCAAATGTACTGAATGTACCTATGAAACTAAACAAAAATACTGCCTTAAACGCCATAGTTTAAAGCACAAAACCCTAAGCGAAATTAATGCATCCAAATGTGCTGAGTGTCTTTATGAAACGAAAAGAAAATCGGATCTTATATATCATGTCAATTTATGTAAAATTAGTTTAAATCACAAAAGTTTAAGCGAAATTAACATATTCAAAAGTGAGGAATGTTCCTACGTAGCTCCAAAAAAATCTAGGTTGAAAATCCATTGTATAAAACACAAAAGTCTAAGCGAAGTTAATACATTCAAATGTAGTGAATGTCTTTTTGAAACGAAATATAAAAACAACCTTAAATCTCATGTCATAAAACACAAAAGTCTAAGCGAAGTTAATACATTCAAATGTAGTGAATGTCTTTTTGAAACGAAATATAAAAACAACCTTAAATCTCATGTCATAAAACACAAAAGTCTAAGCGAAATTAACACATTCAAATGTGAGGAATGTTCCTATGTAACTGACAAAAAATCTTGGTTAAAAAATCATAGTCTAAAACACAAAAGTCTATGCGAAGTTCATACATTCAAATGTAGTGAATGTCCTTTTGAAACGAAATATAAAAACAACCTTAAATCTCATGTCATAAAACACAAAAGTCTAAGCGAAATTAACACATTCAAATGTGAGGAATGTTCCTATGTAACTGACAAAAAATCTTGGTTAAAAAATCATAGTCTAAAACACAAAAGTCTATGCGAAGTTCATACATTCAAATGTAGTGAATGTCTTTTTGAAACGAAATATAAAAACAACCTTAAATCTCATGTCATAAAACACAAAAGTCTAAGCGAAATTAACACATTCAAATGTGAGGAATGTTCCTATGTAACTGACAAAAAATCTTGGTTAAAAAATCATAGTCTAAAACACAAAAGTCTATGCGAAGTTCATACATTCAAATGTAGTGAATGTCCTTTTGAAACGAAATATAAACCAAACCTTAAATCTCATGTTTTAAAACACAAAAGTCTAAGCGAAGTTGATATATTCAGATGTAGTGAATGTCCTTTTGAAACGAAATATAAATCAAACCTTAAATCTCATATTTTAAAACACAAAGTCTAATCAAATATAATACATTCAAATGTGCTAAATGTCCTTATAAGGAGATACGTAAGTGGGACATAAAAAAGCACAGTTTAAAACACAAAAATTTAAGTTAGCTTCCTGTCGATGTGGCTTGTTCTCGGTGTTGATCCTGATCTTTCATTTCTTTGCTTACTGTTCCATTTCATTGATGTCCTGTCGTAATTATCTAAATGCCTGCATATATGTATTGTCTTGGGTGCCTCATCTTGGTGTATCGCTGGTATATATTTTATACAATACCGGTGAGAATGCTGATCCCTGTGGTACTTCTGATTTGATGATCCTTTCCATTGATGTGGTTATTTTCGTGGTGGTTCTTCCAAATCCTTTTTCCTCCATTTTTACTATCAGGTCGTCCTGCCAGATCCTGTTTTGACAGGAGCTTTTGAGCTTTCTTCAGTTGAAAAACACTATCGCTTCCCTTACTATTTATTTATTTATTTAAAGAGTACGGCCCCCCTACAGACAGTCGCAGCTGCCCTATTACAGGGTGGCACAAGTTAACAATAATTGTAACATGAGAACAAGCAAGTACATTTAATTACATTACAAAAGGGAAAAAAAGAGAAAAACGTAAGGTACAAATTCAAAATTAATAGACTGATCCTTGACATAGATCAACAGCCTGTGTTGTGTGTTTCCTGAAAACCAAGTAACTTAAGGAGAAAATGTCATAACTGGTACTATTATTTTTTTCAACGATCATATTGTACGATCGGTAACAGCGTGGCAGCGGCGAGTTAAAATAATAATTGGAGTTAGAGCGTCCAATTGCAAATATTTCTCTATTTCTGAGGGTGTAAGGCCTAGCATTGATTAAGAAATGATTACTTAAATATTCGGAATCAAGAAGATTATTAATTATCTTATATAAGAAAAATATGTCAGAACATTTTCTCCTGAATTCTAGGGATACCATGTTGTAGAATTTTAAATTTTCAGTGATTGGAGGAAAATGTCTTTCCCTGTTAAAACGATAATTTACAGCATTTATAAATTTTTTTGGACGTTTTCTATTCTAACAATATATTTATGATAAAAGGGATTCCAAACTGTCGAAGAATATTCTAATATCGATCTAACAAGGCTATAGTATAGGGTGGTGAGCGATCTGACATTTTTGAAACCTTTGGTTATTCGTAATAAGAAACCCAACATTTTATGAACCTTTTGAACAAGTAATTCAATGTGTATTTCAAACGACAGTTTGGAATCTAATATAACCCCCAGATCCCTAACATGATCTACATACTTCAATTTGTCACCCAGTAAATATAGATCACAAGGGGTTCGTGAGTGACTAGGTTTTCTGGTGAACACGATGGAATGACATTTATCACTATTAACAAAAATTCTGTTTCTTGTACAGTAATCAGAGAATCTGTTTAAGTCACTTTGCAACTTTACATAATCAGAGGTGTCCCTGATAGTTCTGAAAATTTTTAGGTCGTCCGCATAAAGTAAATGCTCGGTGTTACAGAAGCATGAGCAGATGTCATTTAAAAAATGCTGAACATTAAGGGACCAAGATGTGACCCCTGCGGCACTCCAAAAGTCACTGGAATACATTCTAATCTTACATTGTTCACCACAACATATTGTGACCTATCTTCTAAGTAGCTTTTTAGGAGCAGAAAGAGTCCCCCATGAACACCGAAATTCCCAAGCTTGATTAAGAGAGTAGGGTGGTGGACTTTATCAAAAGCTTTGGAAAAGTCGGTGTACACGGCACAACTCTCTAAGCCGTTTTCCATTGCTGCAGTCAACTCTTGCACAAACGGAACCAAATTAGTTACGACGGAGCGCTTCTTAATCCGTGCTGATTTAGGTCAAGAGAGCACCTTACTTTGAAGAATAGTTGTTCTAGAATCAAAGATTCGAAAATTTTACCAAAGTGACAGAGCAAGGAAATAGGCCGGTAATTCTGTACATGAAATCAAATCCAAATCATTTGGTCTTCCGTTGAATGTCGTTCTCTGAATCAGCATTGTTCGTAGTGGAGTATAATCGTTACCTGCTCCTCTTCTTCCTCTATCATCTTCAAAATTATTCTGTCCATAATCTTGCTGGAGTGACTCAGTTGACTCTTTCTCTCTGTCTCCTGTTTTATCCTGGCGCTAACACACTAAAAGTACAATGAGGACTGTTATTGCCCTTTCCCATAATTTTTAGACAGTTACAGATGTCCTGTTGAAATTTCATCCAAGAATATTGACACTACAATGTAGTTTTCCAATGTTGTTCTCCATACATTAACTTTTTGAGGCATCTGAGACTGGCCCTCCCGAAACAATATAGAGGTTTTCATTAATTCCATTTTAAATAAATTATAGTTTTAACAACATGCTTTATTAGCGAACTGAAGTAAAAAAATAATTTTAATTAATAAGATATTATTCAACAGCGATCACAAGTCCACTGATTCAATATAAACAATATTTAAACGATATGTTAAGTTTAAAATTAGCAAAATGACATTAATAAATTGAATTACACACTTAGAGTTAGTTATATAATTATAACTGTTTTACAAAGAATTGTGTCAACTGTGTTTGGAAAATTATATATTTAAAAAATTAAATTAATTACACGTCATATGTTCCTTTGCAGATATATTTAAATTAAGAATTAAATTACACGTTAGGATTAATACTTAACTCCTAACAATATAGTAAAATTAATTTAATTCACCTGCAGTTTGCATCCATTACTCAGAATAATACAAAGAAAGAGAAACAGACAAAGGGAGATAACTAGAGACGGGAAGTATATTTCCTAAGAATCGTTTGCTTCCATCGTTCAGTTTCAAATGAGTGCCACTCTTTTATTATAATTAAACTTGTCATATCACTTTTTAGTTTTTTTACATTATACTTGAAATAAAATTGTATCTAAAGCCGATTTCTAGCGATCTACCGGTCATAACTTTGGTTATGCCCTTGGTTGACACTGGTTTGGTTCAACCGGAAAACGTCAAAATCATATGTTTAATTATTTTTATTTAAGTATATATATATATATATATATATATAATATATATATATATATATATATATATATATATATATATATATATATATATATATATATATATATATATATATATATAATATAATATAAAAATAATTAAACATATGATTTTGACGTTAACTTTGTACCTCCTGTGGTTATTTAATCGTTCAAGTGATAATTTTAATAAAATGGACAGAAATTTATTATTAAATATTTGTGGTGACATATTTTTAGGGTTCCGTATATACAATATACGGATACCCTTATAATATCACTCCGGATGTCTGCATCTGTCACATCACAGCCATTTTCTCCTAAACTACTGGACGGAAGAGGTTGAAATTTGGTATCATTGTATAGTTTGGTCACCCAATCAGGAGTACATATCGTAAAAGAAAAAATTTTGATTTTAGGGGTACTTCTGGGGGGAAAAACTAAAAAAATCGACCTTTCCCCCCCTGATCTCTGAAACTACTGAGCCTAAAATTTTGAAAAAAATAGGAAATATAGAGCGTTGCCCGAACTTTACAGGAAAATTAAGGAGAAACCAATAATGTTAATTTTGGGGGGCAAATTATAGAACTAAATAAAAATTTAAAAATAAAATTTTTTTCAAACGCATCATGTAATATATATCAAATGAAAGGTCTCATTTTGAGGAACACAAATATATTTTTTTCATATTTTAAAAAAATATATTTAAAAAGATATTAACGAAAATATACCAAAATTTACCCATCCCCCCCCCTTATCTCCGAAACTATAAAACGTAAAGTTTTGAAAAAAAAATAGATTTATAGGTTCTGACCTGAAGTTTACTGGAAAAATAAGGAGGAAACTCTACTTTTAATTTTGGGGGGCAATTACAGAATTAAATGGAAAATATAAAATTAAAATTGTTTCTAACCCATCATGTTCAATATCAAATGAAAGGGCTCATTACGACGAAAACAAATATATTTTTTTCATATTTTTAAAATAAATTAATTAAAACATATTAACAAAAATATTTAAAAAATTACCCATCCCCCCCTATCTCCGAAACCATAAGCTGGAAAATTTTGAAAAAACAATGGAGGTATAGCCCCTCACCTGAACTTTACTGGAAAAATAAGGAAAAACCCCTAATATTTTTTTTTGGGGGGCAAATTATAGAATTAAATGAAAAATATATAATTAAAATTGTTTCTAACTCAGCATGTTATATATCAAATAAAAGGGCTCATGATGAAGAAAACAAATATATTTTTCCATATTTATAAAATAAATTAATTAAAAGATATTAACAAAAATATAACCTGAACTTTACTGGAAAAATAAGAAGAAACCCCTAATATTCATTTTGGGGGGCAAATTATAGAATTAAATGGAAAATAAAAAATTTTAATTGTTTGTAACGGGTCATATAATATATCAAATCCCAGGGCTCATTATGATGAATAGGTACAAATATATTTTTTTAATTTTTTTAAATTGAATATTTTAAAATATATAAAAAAATATTTTAAAAAAGTTACGATTCTCTAAGACCTCATTTTTTTGTTTATAGGAAAAATATGAAAAAACCTAATTCTATTATTTGGCCTCCAAATAATAGAATTAAACGGAAAATAAATTACTAGAAAATCCCCATAGTAATTTTAGGGACAAATTATACAATTAAATGGAAAATAAAGATTCAATTTACAAACGCATCATGTAATATATCAGATAAAAGGCTCATTATGTGAATTACAAATATATCATATTTTTAAATCATTTGTTTAAAAGATACTAAAAATATTAAACATTGACTTAATTCCCACTTTAGAAACTACACTATTTAAAATTTGAAAAATATATTTTATTTATATTTTTAAATAATTTGAATAATTTATAATTTAAACTTTGACCTATTTTGCCGTTTTTCTTCCAATCTACAGTGCCTCAAAGCTCAGACAGTAGATTATAAAAAGCATTTCTGAAAGTTTATTAGTAAAATAAAACTTTAATGTTACTTTTTGGGGGTCAAATTAGAAAATTAAATACATATTTATTGTGATAAAATCAAGCGAATCCTAAAGCAGATAAAATAAAAGTCTATGTGTGGAAAATCAAAGTGTATATTTTTTATAAATTTAAAACGCTTCCTTTAAAAGATATAAGGGTAAGTATAAGAAAATGCACTCATTCCCTGCTTGTCTGAAACTGGAATATTCGAATCTTGAAGGTGGTACGGAACCCTAAGTATGCGAGTCCAACTCGCACTTGACCAAATTATTTTGATTATGAAGATTGGACTCTTTACCTGTATAGTTTTTTGTTTACATGTAATTTAAATAAATATATAACCTGCCTTTTTACAAGAGAACAGTCCATGGATCCAAAACAACTGTTTCCAGAGACCTGGCTGCTCAGATATAATGATTATCATTTTTTCAAGTTATTTAGAATGCAGAGAAAAACTTTTGAACAATTAATTGAAGCTGTTGTTAGAACTTACAAAAATAAGGTGTTGTATAAAAAATATAGTGGAAAACATCATCCCATTGATATTAGTATTGAAATATTATTCTTGTGGTACATAGCTACTCAGGATAGTTAAATAAGCATAAGCAAGTGATAAGATGAAACGTACATGTAGTAGATTTAGCTGAAATATAAACATTGGTGTAACTCTCTAAAAAATTTCGATAAATGTAAAACATCGATTACAATTGTAATAGCTATCCAAACATTGTATATAAATTAATATTAATTTCCTTGTATTGACATATTATATGTACCTATTAGAAATAAAAATAAATACATAACATAAAATGTCATTTAAGAAAGAGACAGACAATCATATTTCAACCAATGACGTAACAAAGGGCTCATTTGTGACGTTTTCGTGATGTCATTGGTATTAACCAAGGCCGCTAGAATGTGTTTGGTTCAAACCACTAAGGAACAATCATAACCGGTATATGGTTAGAAATCGGCTTAATATCAATTAATATTAGTTTGTTATGAAAATTTATTGTTTAATCCTTGCGTTTATAGGTTTATAATGTGTGAGTACTTGAAAATTATATACTTTTCTAACTTTTCTAACAACAAAAATATATCAATAAACTAATTAGCGAAAATAGAAAGACCTAGTTAAAACATTTTTTTACTCACCACTCACAAAAAAAAAAACAAAAATCATATCTTATTTTCAATTTGTATTTATGTCAACTCAATTTTTGCTTACATGATCAATTAATTATTATTATTTTTAATACATCACTTCCAATGTATTTTAATGAATCTTATATCAAATTAAAGCTATTTTTAACCAACTTCCAAAAAGGAGGAGTTTATCAATTCGTCGCGTATTTTTTCGCTTTTTTTTGTATGTATGTTACCTAATTTCTTCTCCTGTGGTGCACCGTTTTGAATGAATATGGTCTTGTTTAATAGAGTATATATCCGGATTGGTGAAACTTCAATTTTGGAAAAGAATTCTATTGGTAAAGTCATAAAATTTGTGAATGAACACATGAGTGCATGGAAATCGACCAAAATCCCTAATATTATAGTGGATTTTTCGATAACTTTCGATTATGGATGTGTATAGTTTTTTAACGTTTAATCTATTAAGGAAGATCCTTAGGTGATCTCATATATTTTTCTGCGACGTGCAACTTGCAGTTTTGCAGAAAATCGCCAAATCCAAAATTCTTATCAAAAATTTTATCGAAATGACATAACGGACATTTCCTCATAAATATTTTAATTCAAACGTAATAGTGCGGTAATTTTAGGCACTGGAAGTTTTAATTGCTAATTTGAAAATTTTCTATGTACATCTCAAGCATATAGGTAGTAAAGCATAGTATTTTCGGCTCCTTAAACCAATGAATACCAAGCTCGTTTTGTTTGTATACCAGGCAAGTACCTATTTAAATGCAAATTTTTCCATTTTGCGAAGACGGTGCTTTTTGTTTGTCACATTCTCCCGGCCTAATAGAAAATTCAGTGACAACACATGTCAAACTTTAAACTGCTCTTTGTTACGTTTATAGACAGGGTGTTTAGTTATTGCAAACAAAATCACAAAGTAAAGTGATAGAAGGAGTTGCATTTATATGAAGATTGAAATATAGGACGGACTAGAATGATAGTGGTCCGTAGGCAGCCGTATATACAGGATGGTTGGAATATAGGGTGGACTGGACGTTTGTTGGTATAAAAATGTTGGAAAAAATGTGAAATTAAAATTATATAGGGTGATTAAAAAATTGTTATATGATGTGGACATCAGCAAATCATATACAGGATGGTTGAAATATATGCTGGACTTGAAATATATATTTACACAGTGTGATTAAAAAATTATTTCTTGTATAGCCCATAAGAAGTTGCATAAAGTGTGGAAAGGAATTAATGTTACACAGGACGATAATATAAAATGTAAAAAATGAACTAATTTATGGGCTAGCCCACAAGGAGTTATATACTATGGTTGAAATATAGGACGGATTTGACTCCGTAAATATGGGATGGATTCTACTCGGTCCTATAGAAGGCAGCTAACAAATTTATGCTCGTCCGTGGGCAGTCGTATGTACAGGATGGTTGGTACATAGGTTGGAGTGGAATTATCTATAGTTATACAGGGTTGTCAAAAAAATTTGAAAAAAGGTTACATGGCGTAGTCCATAAGGCATAAATATATTTTGGGCTTATTAAGTCAACGCGTACTAGTAAATTTTGTTCGTAAAGATTTACCTGTCAATTTAAATGAGAAAGTATCATTGTGTAATGTTGAGGCTTTCGATGTTACCTGGTTCTGTCTATTAAGGTTATACATACAAAATAAAAAATAAGGAATGAAAACTACCTGAGTTCAAAAAAACTAAAAATTTGAAAATAAAACATATATAACAACCGACTTCTACCTGTAACTAACAAAATACAACTCTACCAAATAAATAACACATTCAATGTTGTTAGGTACCTACTCAGGAAGTAAAAAATTTAAACATTAAAAGGTGCTCATTCTGTACAAATTAATTACCTACCAATCTAGTATATTTTGAAGACGGTGCCAAGTAAATCTAAAATCCTTCATTGCGTACTTATCTACTAATTCATCAAACTTGATTGTTGCTTGGCACCGACTTCAAAAATATACTAGATTGGTAGGTAATTAATTTGTACAGAATGAGCACCTTTTCATGTTTACATTTTTTACTTCCTGGGTAGGTACCTAACAACATTGAATGTGTTATTTATTTGCTAGAGTTGTATTTTGTTATAATTATTTTTAGCTTTTTAGTTATAGGTAGAAGTCGGTTATATATTTTTTAAAAATGTTTTATTCTCTATACTATAAAACAGACGATTTAAAAGCGCCCACAAATAGGGATTACCGACAGTAAAGGATCGGTAAGAGCAAACACAAGTTTTTGGAAGATCCTGTCCCCAGCTGTGGATCAGCTGAACGTCAGTGATTGATGATGAAAAAACAAGTTAGAAAATATCATATTGTGCAACTAGTGCGATAAGTTGTCGATTGTTCACGAGATCGAGTTGAACGCACGAGCGAAGCGCATTGTGCCTAATTTTAATTTGGGAAAACAGCTGTTTTTCAACGGTAATAAGGTGCTCTAAGATACTACTTATCCCGCATGAGTAATAAAAAAATGTTTTTAACTTAAGATTTTCTAATTAAATAAACTCTTGCTTTAGGCAATAATTTTTAGCTCTGTTTATTTTTTAATTTGTAGTAAAATAAAACCTTATTTTTAGTGATATTGTCTTCTGTTTACTTATTATTGAATTCCTGTAACGACCTTTTGGGTTCATCATCAAATCCTGGATAAGATCTACGATTAGAATCCTTGTCAAAATATATCGAACAAGGCCGAACTGGATGGGATTGCATTGTTTTATTATTAAGTTCCTATGGCTCTTTGCGGCCCCAACATCTGATCCTTCCAATGACACCACAGTACGATATTGGCAACGGATTTACTTGTAAGACTTAATAAACCACTACAGACTAGTTAAAATTAAATACATGCTTGTAAAAACTATTTAGTTAGCATATTTCTCTTAAACTTTATTACTTACGGGATAGCTGGCATATAATAATAGAAATATGCCCTAAACGTAAAATAAATCCAGTACTTTTTCCACCATCTAATAAGAATTTATATTATAAAGACCGCAACCTCTGAGATGAAAAAGGGCCATAAGAAAACTTAAATAGACTAAGCTTACATTTTTAACTTGCTATTTGTTCTATTACCTAGACCAAATAATGCTACATATTGACATGCATAAAAGAATCGGTGACATGCCAGACTGTATTAGACAGTGAGCGCGATTTACGTGTTCGAAATTAAATAAGCATGCAAAACGTGATCACGTGACGAACGGCAAAAGCACCGGCAATGGTATTTAAATTGTATACGAATCATTTTATAATAGATAGTTTTTCTACAAAATATATTATTTCATTTGTGCGTATATTTGGACATATAATTAGTTATATTTTCAATGTATTTAAATAACTAAATTACACTCTGTATTTTAAGACCACTTGTACAACCTATTTAAAATGAAAACTGTGATTCTTTTTTTTTAACATGAAGTAACCTGGTGAGATAAATCGGGTAAGGTCAGGTGGGCCAATAACGCTTTTAAAAGCGAACACTAATTGTGAATAGTACGGTAAATGACCAAAAGATAGCGATCCGAAAAAGGTAATAATGGACGAGGGTTCATTTAAATTAATAGTATAAAGCAGTCCGAAGTGAATGGTATAAAAAATGTCAGAGGGAGATTTGAGACATTATATCTATCATATTGATTATTTCTTTGGTCAAATAACATTATGCAATTCAGGCTCGCTCCTCAGAACCCAAAAAACTTACATTTATTATAATGACAATTTACACGGAAATCGTAGGCATTAACGTCGTAGTAAGGGTAAGCAGAGTTTATTCAAATATAAAAATTTACACGAATCGGTCTAAAAGGTTTAAATCTAATATATTTTAATTGGTAACTAATACTATAGATATAATTGATAGAGAAAAGGAAATGTAATAAATAAATAAGATTTGTTTTCATATATGTACGATGTTTGAACAAATACCATAAAAAGTTGATATATACACTATAGTTTTACCATATTTGCAATACCACAGATAATCTACAATAGCTATATTTTGTTAGTATATAACTAATAAAAGTGTCGGGGGTTTGACTGACGAGTTTATAGGCCAGTCGCTAATTTGTACTAATCCATACACCTCTAAATATACGAAAATGTTGCTGGTATCTATTAGTAGTGATAAAATTAAATTTATTGTCAATTGTAAACCATTGAAATGTTTAACCTTTAAAACTCATTGTTTCTTTTTTTAGGTTTTCGTATCAAGGACTACCAAACGCTACAAAAGCAAAACCTACAATTTGCATCTTTGACTCAAAACAGAAAACGAGTGGTCCACAGCATAATATAATTCACCAAACGTCAAGAAATGTAGAGCCGTACTTAAATGAGCATGGTAACACATTCAAATGTGCTGAATGTTCTTTTGAAACAAATCAGAACAGGAGCTTAAAAATACATGTTTTAAAACACAAGGGTTTAAATGAAGTTAAGATACACAAATGTATTGAATGTCCTTATGAAACGACTCGTAAGGGAAACTTCAAAGCGCATATTTTGAAACACGCATCTTTAAGCGAAGTGAACACATTCAAATGCAGTGATTGTCCTTATGAAACAAAACATAGTTCGAGCTTAAAGACGCATCTTTTAAAACACAAAAGTATGAACGAAGTAAACACATATAAATGTACTGAATGTCCTTTCGAAACGTTACATAAGAGTCGCTTAAAAACACACTTTCTGAAACACAAAGATTTGAGTGAAGTTCATACATTCAAATGTACTGAATGTTCATTTGAAACAAAACATAATTGGAGCTTGAAAACACATGTTTTAACACACAAAAGTCTAAGCGAAATTAACACTCACAAATGTACTGAATGTCCTTACGAAACGAAACAGAAGTGTAGCTTAAAAAGACATTTTCTAACACACAAAGATTTGAGTGAAGTTAATACATTCAAATGTACTGAATGTTCATTTGAAACTAAACATAAAGGAGTCTTAAAAACTCATGTTTTAAGGCACAAAAGCTTCAACGAAGTTAGAACATTCAAATGTACTGAATGCCCTTATGAAACTAAAACCAAATGGTCATTAAAAGTACATTTTTTAAATCATAAAAGTTTAAGCAAAGTTAACACATTCAAATGTACTGAATGTTCATTTGCAACAAAACATAATTGGAGCTTGAAAACACATGTTTTAACACACAAAAGTCTAAGCGAAATTAACACTCACAAATGTACTGAATGTCCTTACGAAACGAAACAGAAGTGTAGCTTAAAAAGACATTTTCTGACACACAAAGATTTGAGTGAAGTTAATACATTCAAATGTACTGAATGTTCATTTGAAACTAAACATAAAGGAGTCTTAAAAACACATGTTTTAAGGCACAAAAGCTTCAACGAAGTTAGAACATTCAAATGTACTGAATGCCCTTATGAAACTAAAACCAAATGGTCATTAAAAGTACATTTTTTAAATCATAAAAGTTTAAGTTAACACATTCAAATGTATAGAATGCGAGTACGAAACAAGGCGTAAGAGCAACTTACATGCACATGCTTTAAAACACAGAACTTTAAACGATATTGAGATATTCAAATGTACAGATTGTCCTTATGAAACTAAACTAAAATCAAATCTTATATTTCATATTCTTAAACATAAATCTTCAAGCGAAGTAGCCACATACAAATGTCCTTTTGAAACGAAATATTATGTGAGCATAAAAAGACACATTTTAAAACACAAAAGTTTAAGCGAAATTGAGACATTCAAATGTAGTGAATGTTCCTATGAAACGAAACATAAATGGAATTTAAAAACAAATATTTTAAAACACAAAAACTTAGGCGAAGTTAACACATTCAAATGTGGCGAATATGTTTATGAAACAAAACATAAATGCAGCTTAAGAACACACATTTTGAAACACAGAACTTTAAGCGAAGTTAAGAACTTCAAGTGCCCTGAGTGTCCTTATGAAACGAAATATAGTTGGAGCTTAAATAGACATACTTTAAAACACAAAACTGTTAGCAAAGGTAACACATCCAAATGATCTGAAATTCTTTATCAAACAAATATTAAGTCATACTCAAATGAACGTATTATAAAACAAAAAAGTATTAACGACATAAAAACATACAAAAATGTTGAATCTCGTTCCGAAACAAACATAAGGGAAACTTAAATTGGCAAGTTTTACAACACTAAAGCTTAAGGGAAAGTAGACATTCAGAATATAAACGTGCTTTGACACAAATATAAATCTGTGAAGTTAACACATTCAAATTAGGGATGTAACGAATATTCTCATTCGTATTCGCATGTGCGAATATTCGCGTCTTTTTTAATATTCGGATTCGCATTCGTATTCGCGGTTATATATGCGAATTTTTTGCGAATGTGTTTGACATTGAAATTCGATATTAGTTTTAAACCTTGCACTTGTCAATTGAAAAGTTAAGTACAGGTAGGCATTTACTTCTATTTGCAATGTGAAATAACAATTTTATGATGACATACATTTCTTTATAACTTTAATACAAAATACACTAGTTGTGTGTCAACATTATTACATTTCTTCTAGAATCCGTAGATGTAATTAAGGATCTATTTAATTGCTAAATCAAATTAAGCAAGTTATGTCAGTTTCATGACATGTACAGGATTTTATGGCAAAATAAAATTCAAGATCTAGGAGTTTCAGGAAAAACTAGCTTAGAGACTCGAAATCGGGAGTCATACTGTATATAACGCCGTTTCCTTGTGATTTCTAGAACAAATAATTCGTAGGTTAACTAAAAACTGTCAAATAAATTATGATAAAATCTTTTAGAGATTCAATCAGTTGGGGGGGGGGGGTTGATAAAGGTTCTCGACTAGAAGCAACATATTGTCTTCAATGGTTTGTATAATCTCGAAAAGATACTATTATATAAGGTTGTCCAAGAAAAACGAAATTTTATTTTCGTTTTATAACATTTTTATCTGCGTACTGATTTTAAATTATGACTTGTTTAAAAGACAATTGGTGGTGTCAGAGTGCTAAATTAGTTTAAAAAAAATGCAGACGTATCTAAACTTTGGCAAACTTTGAAACATGCTGGTACTTTCTTGGGTCACTTCTAGCTTTAACAATAAGATTATGAAAGTTTCAACAATAAAATTCTGAAAGCTTGGATATTTATAAATACAACGGGAGGTTGAGCTTACGAATCTATCAAAAAATAACTGTACTATTTAGACTATATAGGTACGTATGTTTTAATCTCCTGATGACAAATTTTGCTTCGTTGGCGACCGCTGTTATTTCGGATTATTGACAGTCGTGTGACAATGGTGCAACCTAATGACGATAAAATTTTTAGTAAAACCTTAATTTTAAGAGGTTATAGGGTGAGTCAAATCCTGCTATATTTCATACCGGGTGATGTAAAGAAATACCACAACAATTTTTAGAGTTTAGCCTGATTCCTAACTCAGTCAACTTTGTAAGGTCTTGAGAATTCCTCAGTCACTTTTATATAGTTACTGAACGTATCCCTTTCTCTAAACAAACAAACGGTCTATGGTGTTTCACTTGTCGTTTTTTTGTTGATGGATGTATTCAAGCTATCGTTTTGTGCTGTTGTTTAGGAATTTGTAATAAAATATTTTTCACCAGTAAACCGTTTCTTTAAAATATATCTCATCCTTCTAAACTTTTTAAAAAGGTTTAGACACTTGATAGACCCTAGCTTTAATTTCAAGGCCAAGTTTAAATTTGACAGTTTGTGGAACGCTCAGACTAGCTCCAGGCCGTTTATCAGGGCAAACTGCCAAATTGGAAATATGCGGAATATTCTTCCTAAGAGTGTGTCCCACGTAAACGAGCTTTACAAACTTCTTATAACTTGTCTCATAAACGAAACTATTATATGGAAATTAAACTCTTCTGGTTCACTCCAATATGATGACAGCCTAACTGTTCAAACAGCTTTGAGTGTAAGAGTTTGGTGTGAGGATACAAAATTTTCTGTGACACAACAAAGGTTGCGCATATATTTCAGTTTATGTTTTAAAAATAGAAGAACTGCTTTATATAATAATTATATACAATACAATTTGTGGTATAATTTTTGATTAAACCAAAATAAGTAAGTTATATTACTTGTCTTTTAAATTGAACGGTCGTAAATGGGCGAACAAATGTGTGTTTGTGATAGCTTACGTTTGACAGCATATTAAAAAAATGTAATATTCGCATTCGTATTCGCGAATATTGGAAGAGAAAATTTGCATTCGTATTCGCGAATATCGAAAATCGGACATTCGTTACATCCCTAATCCCTAATGAATTGTATGAAAACATCATGCCAACTTTAAGAAACATATTTTTATTCTGGGAGATATCAGCGAATTCAACAAACATATTGAAGTGCTCAAAAAATCAATTCTTCAAATGTTTGTACAAAAATTTAACATTCATCTATTCGCTCCGTCCGAAGTCATTTTAGGGGACTCGGAGCAAACAAATACACATGAAAATTTTAAATTCGTTATAATCCATAAAATAAAAACAGAATGGTTTATCAGAGTACCTGCGTTGTGAACTATATAAAACAGAGATTAAAAAGTGAAAGTACCTATATTTTATACATTTGCGGCTGCGAAATGAAAAATGAATCAAAGAAATAAGTGGATAACTGCTGTAAAAAGGCAAAAGTATATAAAGGGTGTTTTTTTAGAGGTATATAACTTTGAAATGGAATAAAACAAGGATATATTTTTTTAAATTGACATGAGGTTTACTTTATTCGAAAGATAATCTTCTGGCATTATAATTTGAATGTGACTTCTGGCATATGACCGCCACGGCTGGCTCGGACGTGGTCTAATCTGGAGGTCCAATTTTCGATGACTTTTTCCAACATTTGTGCCCGTATATCGGCAATAACGCAGCGAATGTTGTCCTCCAAGTGGTCAATCGTTTCGGACTTCACGTATCCCCAAAGAAAATAGTCAAGCGGCGTTAAATCGCACGATCTTGGAGGCCAATTTACGGGTCCGAAACGTGAAACTATGCGGTTACCAAACGTTTCTTACAATAAATCAATTGTGGCACGAGCTGTGAACATGTTGCCTCGTCTTGTTGAAACCACAGCTCGTGTGCATCATGATTGTTCAATTGATGAACGAAAAAGTTGGTAATCATGGCTCTATAGCGATCACCATTGACTGTAACGTTCTGGCCAGCATCGTTTTTAAAGAAGTACGGACCAATTATTCCACCAGCCCATAAAGCACACCAAACAGTCAGTTTTTCTGGATGTAACAGTGTCTCAACATGAACTTGAGGATTATCATCACTCCAAATACGGCAGTTTTGTTTATTGTGGTATTCATTCAACCAAAAGTGAGCTTCATCGGTAAACAAAATTCGGTTATGAAACTCGGGATCAACGGCAATCTTGTTTTGGGCCCATTCACCGAATGTACGCCTTGCTAAATGATCGTGTGGCTTCAATTCTTGCACGAGTTGAATTTTGTAAGCACACAAACCAAGATCTTTCCGCAAAATCTTCCATAAAGTGGATGGACACATATCCAATTTCTGTGCACGATGGTGGATAGACTGATTCGAGTTTTCCTCTAGGCTACGCTCTACAACTGCAATGGATTCTTCTGTACGCACTGTACGACATCTCTGTCGATGCGTATTATCATTTAGAGTAAACGTGGTGCGAAAACGTTGCATAGTTAATCGAATTAATTGCTCTGATGGACGATTATGTTGACCGTAAAATGGGCGTAGTGCGCGATACGTATTTCGAATAGAACGATGGTTTTCAAAATAAATTTGCACAATTTGGAAGCATTGTTCAGGCGTCAGTTTATTCATGATGAAATCAAACTAAACCAAACCAAACTAAACATAAATCACTTGACAGCTGACAAGATGGCCGCCGGTTAAAAGAATGTTGCCAAGTTAAAGTTCTCTAAAAAACACCCTTTTATATTACAAGATTATTCAAATCCCTCAAAGATAAACAGACCAAATGCAAACCGAATAGAAGGATTTATAAGCAAAATAGAGTCAAACATTTACGGTATATAATTACTGGTATATAAGGTAATGAAAAGTATAAAAAAAGATGAAAACGATAAAGCAAACAATAAGTTAAAAGAAAAAGAGTGGGTACAACAAAGCAGCTGCAGAAAAAAACCCAGTTTAGGTTTCATAAATACAAAGTAGCAGAAATACGTACGCCTAAAATCATATCTATGACTAGTAGTTAGTTAGTACTATGACCTTTATTTCAGTAATAGCAATAACAGTGTAATAACATATTTTCCGAAAACAATTAAATATTATTTTAAATTAATAATATAAGGGAAATTATTATGTAGTTGTTTCAATTATTGCTGTTTGTTACATTTAGTATTTAGTATTAGTATAATTATGTGTCCGGATATTATAAAAACAATTTATTAGTGGTTGTCTATTTTTTAGTATTGATGGATCACTATGAATTCCCAAGCCATAGGATTATATAGGCAGTGATCATTTTATTAATGGAAGAAAACATGAAGGAGAGTTAAGCACTTGCTACATTCATTTAATTTAAATGAAATGATTAGTACCCGGTACTATTTCACAGTCAGACCCGGGTACCTACTTAAAACAAAAAAAATCAAAATTCTCGAAAACTTATTACTAAGAAAATAAGTAGGGTCTTAAAAATAATATTAGCAAATTAAAAATTAACGTGCTTTAAGGAAGGCGTATTTTTTGAGTTTTTAACAAAAATGCAGTTTTGAGGTTAAGTTTAGTTATGTCACTGCGCCGCGCCGTGTTTTATATTTATTTCATTATCTGATAAAGTTTTGATTTTATTATTTAATTAGAAGTGTAAAATATATTCGGATTATATTTTTCGGAGCACGGAACGGTAAGTAATTGCATTAAATGCTATTATTACAAAAGGAAAAATATTATTTGGTTTATAACGTATAAAAATTTACTAAATGTTGGTTTTCTCTTTGTAGAGTAGCAAAATGGATACAGCAATTTGTGGATTATGGAAATATTTTAAAAAAATACAGAATAAGGAATCAGTACAATGTTTAATATGCTCAAAAATAATATGTTATAAAGGCTCTTCAACAAGTGTTTTATTAATAAATTTAGATAAAGTGCATAAAATCAAGATCGGAAAACATAACCTTACGTGCCAAAATGAAGTGCCATCATCGTCTTCTCAAACTGAAGCTGAATCGAGTTCAAGCCTAGTTCCAAAAAAGACGGCGAATAACTATTTTTGGGGTTCCGTATATGCATTATACGAATACCCTTATAATATCACTCGGGATTTCTGCCTCTATCACATCACAGCAATTTTCTCCTAAACTACTGGACAGTAGAGGTTGGAATTCGGTATCAATGTATAGTTTGGTGACCCCATCAGGAGTACATATCGTAAAAGGAAAAATTTTGATTTTTGGGGTACTTCTGGGGGGGGGGGTTTAAAAATCGACCGTTCCGCCCTGATAGATCGTTGCGCCAACTTTACAGAAAAAATAAGGAGAAACCATTAATATTAATTTTGGGGGGTGGCAAATTATTAGAATTAAATGAAAATTTAAAAATACATTTTTTTTAAACGCATCATGTAATAAATCAAATGAAAGGTCCCATTCTGAGGAACACAAATATATTTTTTTCGTATTTAAAAAAATAATAATTAAAACGATATTAACGAAAATATACCAAAATTTACCCATTCCCCACCCCCCCTTATCTCCGAAACTATAAAACGTAAAGATTTGAAAACAATTAGAGGTATCGGGTCCGACCTGAAGTTAACTGGAAAAATAAGGAGAAACCTCTACTTTTAATTTTGTGGGGCCAATTACAGAATTAAATGGAAAATATAAAATTAAAATTGTTTCTAACTCATCATGTAATATATCAAATGAAAGGGCTCATTATGACGAAAACAAATATATTTTTCCCTATTTTTAAAATAAATAAATTAAAAGATATTAACAAAAATATATAAAATTTTACCCATTTCCCCCTTATCTCCAAAACCATAAGCTGTAAAATTTTGAAAAAAATAGAGGTATAGCGCCTCACCTGAACTTTACTTGAAAAATAAGGGGAAACCCCTAATATTCATTTTGGGGGGCAAATTAAAGAATTAAATAATATAATTGTTTCTAACGGATTAAGTAATATATCAAATCAAAGGACTCATTATGACGGATACTGATGTATTTTTTTATTATTATTTTTTAATAAATATTTTAAAATATATTAAAAAAATATTTAAAAAATTATCCATTCCCTCCTTTATTCCCCAAACTATAAGACCTAATGTTTTTTGTTTACAGGAAAAATACGAAGAAATCCCTAATATTAATATTGGGGGCCAAATTATAGAATTAAACGAAAAATAAAAAAAATAACACATCGTGCAATACATCAAATGAAAGGGCTTATTATGGGGAATACAAATATACATATTTCATATTTTTAAAATTAATTGGTTACAGTATATTAACATAAAGACATAAAATATTCTCATTTCACACTTTATTTCCGAAACCATACTACCTAAAATTTCGAAAATAATTAGGGGTACTGGTGCTCACTTGAAATTTACAAGAAAAATTATTGGAAAACCCCATAGTAATTTTAGGGACAAATTATACAATTAAGTGGAAAATAAAAATTCAATTTTCAAACGCATCATATCAGATAAAAGGCTCATTATGTGAATTATAAATATATCATATTTTTAAATCATTTGTTTAAAAGATATTAACAAAAGTATTAAACATTGAGTTAATTCCCACTTTAGAAACTACACTATTTAAATTTTGAAAAATATATTTTATTTGTAGTTTTTAATAATTTGAATAACAGATTTAATCATTTATAATTTAAAACTTGACCTATTTTGCCCTTTATCTTCCAATCTACAGAGCCTCAAAATTGGGACAGTAGATTATAAAAGGCTTCCCTGAAGGTTTATTATTAAAATAAAACTCTAATGTTAATTTTTGGAGGCCAAATTAGAAAATTAAATACATATATGTATTCTTATAAAAATCAAGCGAATCCTGAAGAAAATAAAATAAAAAGTTTAGGTGTGGAAAATGAAAGTGTATATTTTTAATAAATTTAAAACGCTTCCGTTAAAAGATATTAGGGTAAATACAACCAAATGGAATATTAGAATCTTGAAGGTGGTACGGAACCCTTAGTATGCGAGTCCAACTCGCACTTGACCAAATTATTTACCATAATGTTCCATATGACCCATGTTTGTTGACAACTATTCAGTAGTAAAACTCAGTGTGATAATTTGTGAATTCATTAAGACCGATTTATTTAATTATGTAAAAGTTCTTGTTCAAGATTTGCTTAATAATATTAATATTTTTTACATTAGAAATATATGTTATAGTGTGTATGCGCTTGAGTGTCTGTGTGTTTGTGTTACTAATTTCTTAAAATCGTTTACAAACACTTTCTGGTTTTCTTTTCAGGTTTGCAGATCAACACATGGAGAACGTTAAAGAACACAATCTCAATCATATATCTCAAAGCAATGTTAGCACAATCAATTGTGCTGTTAATACATTGAAATATGCGGAATATCCTTTTGAAACGATACGTAAACGAGAGCTCAGCGTTCACGGTTTAAACCCCAAAGATTTAAGCGAATTTTATAAATTCAAATGTGCTGAATGTTCTTATATAGCTAAACATAAATCCTACCTTACAAAACATAGTTTAAAACACAAAAATCTAAACGAAATTAATACATTCAAATGTGCTGAATGTCCTTATGAAACGAAACGTAAGAGCGGCCTAAAAATGCACAGTTTAACACACAAAAATTTTAGCGAAGTTTATACATTCAAATGTACTGAATGTACCTATGAAACCAAACAAAAACCCTACCTTAAGCTCCATAGTTTAAAGCACAAAAGTCTAAACGAAATTAACACATTCAAATGTGAGGAATGTTCCTATGTAACTAAACAAAAATCTTGGTTGAAAATTCATAGTTTAAAACACAAATGTCTAAGCGAAGTTAATACATTCAAATGTAGTGAATGTCCTTATGAAACGAAATATAAAGCAAACCTTAAATCTCATGTTGTAAAACACGAAAGTCTAAGCGAATATAATACATTCAAATGTGCTACATGTCCTTATGAAACGATACGTAAGTGGGACCTAAAAATGCACAGTTTGACTCACAAAAATTTAAGCGAAGTTTATACATTCAAATGTACTGAATGTACCTACGTAACTAAACAGAAATACGGCCTTAAACGACATAGCTTAAAGCACAAAAGCCTAAGCGAAATTAATACATTCAAATGTCCTGAATGTCTTTTTGAAACGAAAAGAAAATCGAATCTTAAAAGACATGTTATAAAACACAAAAATGTATGTAACGTTAACGCATTTAACAGTTGATTGTTTCAGTCTTCACTTGGTGAATTAATTTTTAAGATTACTTGAAAATAACAAACACCCGGTTAATTTTTCACTTTTTTATTTATTTTAAATTGACATATGTTTCCCCAAGTCTGGTTTCATCAGAAATTGGATATACAATGAATGCCAAGTTTATATTTCTTACAAAGAAACTATCTTACAGATAGGATAATAAATAAAATAATTAAAGGTTTCGTCTTAATTCTGTTGATTAAAAAGTAAATTATACATTTATGAAACATTATTGACAACAGGTGTAGATAATACAATATAAAATTATTTAAAATTGGTTGTTGAGATTAAGTAAGGGAGATGAGTTGGTATCATTTTGATCATCCAAGAAGTTCCCAGATTTTTTTGTTTTGGTTGAATTCGAAGGATTCCAGAAGATATAATTTTATATTTTTGTTTTGTAAATGTAAAGTTTGGAATGTATTTTGAAGGTGTGGTTTTCTTTTAATAAGTAATCAGCAAATATAGATTTATTGCGTTGTTGATTTTCAAAAGCTCTTGAATTGAAAGTTCTTCCAATTTGACCAATACAGACGTTGGGGCAACTCCCACAGTTCAACCTATTGACACCCGAGTTACAATTTTTGTCAGTCTTATCTATGTTATTTTTTATGTCTAGATAAATTGTTGTGAAGGCTCTATATATATTCCTGTAAAAATTGGTGATTTTTTATGAGGGGTTTCCATTGAATGGTATAATTTAGGTATGAGATTGCGTCAGTGGGATATACTTCTTTTATAGCAATTTCCCTTAATTTTCTATTAAATAAGTTGTCAATAAGTTGACAGACATGAGTTTGATTCTTTCAAGTTTCTGTTTCGAGTGTGAATTTTATGTTGGGGTGTATAGTTGGTTTAAGTAGTTGTGTACCTATTAACTGTAATTGTCGATGTACCAATACAGGATATTGTTACTGAGATCGTGTTTGAAAATTAGCGTTTCTAAATTGTTCACAAATATTTCAGATAGAAGGGGACTCTAAAGGGTTGCCCATAGTTAGGTCTTGAGTACTATTGATCAAATCCTCGAACCTTATTTTTACAAAGATACTTTAAATGGTGAAACATTTCTAAATTTCATGAGAACCCAACTAGAAGAAACTTTCGATGAGTTTCCCTTTATCAATTATACAGGGTGTCACTAAAATACGGTTCCAAACTTCTGCTGTATATACTCATTAAAATAAGCCAAAAAGTCCCTATTAACATCTGCCCTAATACGCACCCTTAGGAAGTTATGTGCCCTTAAAAAGGCTCAATCAAAACTGTTTTTGAAGCGAAAGCTTCTTAACGGGAGCAGACATTTACACATATGAAAATAGATGAGCAAGGGAATGAATTGGAAACCTTGCGATTTCATTTGTTTCGACACCGACACCACACACTACGTTGATCTTGAAATACCTATACAATTCAATTCACAGTGTTAGAAACACAGACAAGGTAAAACACATTATGAGTTTCTTCTTTTATAGAATATCAATAATATTTAGGAAATAAACTAATATAATATCCAATTAATATAGAAAACCTGCACAAAATTTGCTTTTCTAATAAAAACTCCAATCCTCTCTTTGCGATGCATTTTGGACTTGACATACGTCAGAAGTCAGAAAAAACGCTATTAATTTCATTCACCGTTTGTTATTTTTTTTGCCGCATTTACAATTCATCGGATATGAGCTTCAACTTGCAAGTTAATAATTCAACAAATTTTATTTGGCCCTTATAAAAATTTAAATTAAACATTAGGATTAATACTAGAGTCATAACAAAATTAGTGACAATTATTTTAATTCTCCTGAAATGTATAACCATTACTAATGATAACAAAATAGAGACAGGAGATAACAAGAAACGGGAAGTATAATACGTAAGAAACTTTCGCTTCTATCGTTCAGCCTCAAATGACTGCCGCTCTCTTTTTCTGTTATTGAGAAAACGGTCGAGCATAAATAGAAAAAATTGTAGGGGCCTTACATAACTTTTTACGTATTCAAATTTTAAATAATATTCTATGCGACTCTTGATTTCCGACTATAACTCAAAACACACCTTGTCTTTGTACCGTTTTTATCAAATTTGCAATAAACTCTTAACATATCTCGTTTTTCATTTTTTATGAAACTCAATGTGTTTGAAAATGTGTTGCTCTAATTTTATTTGACAAGTAAGTACTTTGTGAAGGTCAACTAAGGTGTTATTTCTTTGTACCTAAATATTTGTTCTTTTAAGAAATCGACTTATAACAAGTTATATATCAATGAAATCAGAAGGGAATGCACTACTTTTCTATGAAAAAATTTAAGGTGGCGCCCATAAGAAAAACAAATGCCAAAAAACGAAACGTCGTATGACAAATCGGAAAAAGTCATATAACTGAAAATATGTAACAATGAAAATTAGTTTTTGGTTTTTGCTTGTCCTTGTCAAATACCGCTCCAAAAAAAGTAATCTCCAATTTTATATATTTTTCCAATATCTTGGGACGTATTCTGAAGTTTTAAAACAAGAAAGATTATATTTTCAAGTGCTAAATTATGCAAATTTACCCCCAATTAAACATTTCCGAGAACCGAAACGTGAATGTCGAATTAGAATTACCGGATATATTTACAATAATGTATGAACAAATACCACAAAAAAGTTTATATAAACAATATAGTTTTACCATATTTTAAAAGACACAATATGTGCAATACCACTGAGATAATCAACAATAGCTCTATTTCGATAGTGTATAACTAATAAAAGTGACGAGTTAATGGGCCAGTCGCTAATTTGTACTAATCCATACACCTCTAAATATACGAAAATGTTGCTGGTATCTATTAGTAGTGATAAAATTAAATTTATTATCAATTGTAAACCATTGAAATGTTTAACCTTTAAAACTCATTGTTTCTTTTTTTAGGTTTTCGTATCAAGGACTACCAAACGCTACAAAAGCAAAACCTACAATTTGCATCTTTGACTCAAAACAGAAAATGAGTGGTCCACAGCATAATATAATTCACCAAACGTCAAGAAATGTAGAGCCGTACTTAAATGAGCATGGTAACACATTCAAATGTGCTGAATGTTCTTTTGAAACAAATCAGAACAGGAGCTTAAAAATACATGTTTTAAAACACAAGGGTTTAAGTGAAGTTAACATACACAAATGTATTGAATGTCCTTATGAAACGACTCGTAAGGGAAACTTCAAAGCACATATTTTGAAACACGCATCTTTAAGCGAAGTGAACACATTCAAATGCAGTGATTGTCCTTATGAAACAAAACATAATTCGAGCTTAAAGACGCATCTTTTAAAACACAAAAGTATGAACGAAGTAAACACATACAAATGTATTGAATGTCCTTATGAAACGAAACATAAGGGAAACTTAAATAAACATATTTTGAAACACAAAACTTTCAGCGAAGTTAATACATTCAAATGCACTGAATGTCCTTATGAATCGAAACATAGTGGAAGCTTAAAAATGCATGTTTTAAAACACAAAAGTATAAAGGAAGTCAACACATATAAATGTACTGAATGTCCTTTCGAAACGTTACATAAGAGTCGCTTAAAAACACACTTTCTGAAACACAAAGATTTGAGTGAAGTTCATACGTTCAAATGTACTGAATGTTCATTTGAAACAAAACATAATTGGAGCTTGAAAACACATGTTTTAACACACAAAAGTCTAAGCGAAATTAACACTCACAAATGTACTGAATGTCCTTACGAAACGAAACAAAAGTGTAGCTTAAAAAGACATTTTCTGACACACAAAGATTTGAGTGAAGTTAATACATTCAAATGTACTGAATGTTCATTTGAAACTAAACATAAAGGAGTCTTAAAAACACATGTTTTAAGGCACAAAAGCTTCAACGAAGTTAGAACATTCAAATGTACTGAATGCCCTTATGAAACTAAAACCAAATGGTCATTAAAAGTACATTTTTTAAATCATAAAAGTTTAAGCGAAGTTAACACATTCAAATGTATAGAATGCGACTACGAAACAAGGCGTAAGAGCAACTTACATGCACATGCTTTAAAACACAGAACTTTAAACGATTTTGAGATATTCAAATGTACAGAATGTCCTTATGAAACTAAACTAAAATCAAATCTTATATTTCACATTCTTAAACATAAACCTTCAAGCGAAGTAGCCACATACAAATGTACTGAATGCCCTTTTGAAACGAAATATTATGTGAGCATAAAAAGACACATTTTAAAACACAAAAGTTTACGCGAAATTGAGACATTCAAATGTAGTGAATGTTCCTATGAAACGAAACATAAATGGAATTTAAAAACACATATTTTAAAACACAAAAACTTAGGCGAAGTTAACACATTCAAATGTGGCGAATGTGTTTATGAAACAAAACATAAATGCAGCTTAAGAACACACATTTTGAAACACAGAACTTTAAGCGAAGTTAAGAACTTCAAGTGCCCTGAGTGTCCTTACGAAACGAAATATAGTTGGAGCTTAAATAGACATACTTTAAAACATAAAACTGTTAGCAAAGGTAACCCATCCAAATGATCTAAAATTCTTTATCAAACAAATATTAAGTCATACTCAAACGAATGTATTATGAAACAAAACCACATAAAAACACAAAAATATTGAATCTCGTTCTGAAACAAACATAATGGAAAGTTAAATTGGCAAGTTTTACAACACTAAAGCTTAAGGGAAGTAGACGTTCAGAACATAAGCGTGATTTGAAACAAATATAAATCTGTGAACTTTAAGAAACATATTTTTATTCTGGGAGATATCAGCTAATTCAACAAACACATTGAAATGCTCAAAAAATCAAATCTTCAAATTCTTCAAAATGTTTGTACAAAAATTTAACATTCATCTATTCGCTTCGTCCAAAGTCATTTTAGAAGACTCGGAGGCTGTTTTTCAGCGAACAAATACACATGAAAATTTTAAATTCGTTATAATTCATAAAATAAAAACACAATGGGTTATCAGAGTAGGTGCGTTGTGAACTGTATAATACAAAGAGGAAAAAGTAAATGTATATTTTATACATTTTCGGCTGGGAAATCCTTATTTTATACATGTTCGGCTGCGAAATGAAAAATAAATCAAAGAAATAAGTGGATAACTGCTGTAAAAAGGCAAAAGTATATAAAGGGTGTTTTTTTAGAGGTATATAACTTTGAAATGGAATAAAACAAGGATATATTTTTTTAAATGGACATGAGATTTACGTTATTCGAAAGATAATCTTCTGGCATTATAATTTGAATATGACTTCTGGTATATGACGGCCACGGCTGGCTCGGACGTAGTCTAATCTGGAGGTCCAGTTTTCGATGACTTTTTCCAACATTTGTGGCCATATATCGGCAATAACGCGGCGAATGTTGTCCTCGGTGGTCAATCGTTTCAGGCTGATCGGTGTAGACTAGCGACTTCACATATCCCCATAAAAATTAGTCAAGCGGCGTTAAATCGCAAGATCTTGGAGGCCAATTCACAGGTCCGAAACGTGAAACTATGCGGTTACCAAACGTTTCTTACTATAAATCAATTGTGGCACAAGCTATGGACATGTTGCCCCGTCTTGTTGAAACCACAGCTCGTGTGCATCATGATTGTTCAATTGATGAGCGAAAAAGTTAGTAATCATGGCTCTATAGCAATCACCATTGACTGTAACGTTCTGGCCAGCATCGTTTTTAAAGAAGTACGAACCAATTACTCCACCAGCCTATAAAGCACACCAAACAGTCAGTTTTTCTAGATGTAACGATGTCTCAACATGAACTTGAGGATTATCATCACTCCAAATACGGCAGTTTTGTTTATTGTGGTATCCATACAACTAGACTAACGCCTGAATAACGCTTCCAAATTGTGCAAATTTATTTTGAAAATCATGGTTCTGTTCGAAATACGTATCGCGCACTACGTCCATTTTACGGTCAACCTAATCGTCCATCAGAGCAATTAATTCGATTAACTATGCAACGTTTTCGCACCACGTTTACTCTAAATAATAATACGTATCCACAGAGATGTCGTACAGTGCGTACAGAAGAATCCATTGCTGTTGTAGAGCGTAGCCTAGAGGAAAACCCGAATCAGTCTATCCGCCATCGTGCACAGAAATTGGATATGTCCATCCACTTTATGGAAGATTTTGCGGAAAGATCTTGGTTTGCGTGCTTACAAAATTCAACTCGTGCAAGAATTGAAGCCACCTAGCAAGGCGTACATTCGGTGAATGGACCCAAAACAAGATTGCCGTTGATCCTGATTTTCATAACCGAATTTTGTTTAGCGATGAAGCTTCATCCAATATCTGTGCACGATGGCGGATAGACTGATTCAGGTTTTCCTCTAGGCTACGCTCTATAACAGCAGTGGATTCTTCTGTACGCACTGTACTCTGTGGATGCGTATTATCATTTAGAGTAAACGTGGTGCAAAAACGTTGCATAGTTGATCGAATTAATTGCTCTGATGATGATGTTGCTCATAATGTTGACCGTAAAATGGGCGTAGTGGGCGATACGTATTTCGAACAGAACCATGATTTTCAAAATAAATTTGCACAATTTGGAAGCGTTGTTCAGGCGTCAGTCTATTCATGATGAAATGCCAAACCAAACTAAACATAAATCACTTGACAGCTGACAAGATGGCCGCCGGTTAAAAGAGTGTTGCCAACTTAAAGTTCCATACCTCTAAAAAGAACACCCTTATAAATTACTAGGTTATTCAAATCCCTCAAAGATAAACAGACTAAATACAAACATAATAGAAGGATTTATAAGCAACATAGAGTCAGACATCTACGGTACATAATTACTGGTATATAAGGTAATGAAAAGTATAAGAAAAGATGAAAACGATAAAGCAAACAATAAGTTAAAAGAAAAAGAGTGGGTACAACAAAGCACTTTAAGCTGCAGAAAAAGACCCAGTTTAGGTTTCATAAATACAAAGTTGCAGAAATACGTACGCTTAAAATCATATCTAGGACTAGTAGTTAGTTAGTACTATGACCTTTATTTCAGTAATAGCAATAACAGTGTAATAACATATTTTCCGAAAACAATTAAATATTATTTTAAATTAATAATATAAGGGAAATTATTATGTAGTTGTTTCAATTATTGCTGTTTGTTACATTTAGTATTTAGTATTAGTATAATTATGTGTCCGCAATTTATTAGTGGTTACATTACAATATTAGGTCTGGCTACGACAAAATCTACCAATATCCAAACTGGTTCAGCAATTTCACAACTGCTCAGAGCCTCCTTTAGTTTACAGACGTTTAAGCGTTCCAGTCGCTCACACAGCGAATATGGTTTTATGAAACGAGTCATATTTGCAGTCTAAAAATATAAAGTTAACACACTCAAACGTTTCACTTCACTTGCACAAGGTTAACCTTCTACGGGGTAACCAGATCATTTATTTACAGTATATATAACTAGTGGCATTTGTATTGGTATACTAGTATATCTACTTTAATTTTATTTTATTTGTGAAAAAAATTGTTAGTTAATGTTGTGAATAAATGTTATTATTTATATTGATTTACTGATTATTCTTTCGAGGCAAAACATAATAATAATAATAATAATAACAACTAATAATTGATTCCGTTGTCTGCAATCAAGCCCACGCCAAACAACGAAATCTGTACATGGCATATGTGGACTACAAAAGGCCTTTGATTTAGTTCTACGTGATTGGGTCATTCAGGTGCTGAAACTCTATAAAATAAATTATCGGATTGTTAACTTTTTAGAATATGTCATGACTACCTGGCAAACCAACATCTTTCTGAATGACTGTTCCATACAAACCGACTCTATCCCAATCAGAAGGGTTATATTCCAGGGAGACTCTCTTAGCCCGCTGTGGTTCTGCCTTGCCATGAACCCACTCTCCCACAAACTGAACTCGACTAACTTTGGGTTCAGTCTCAAGCACAACAACGTACAAACATTAAAGATAAACCATTTGTTATACATGGACGACTTAAAGTTGATGGCAGCTACGAAACAACAGCTGCATGGGATGCTTAAAATAGTAGAAGGGTTCTCTAGTGACATCCAGATTCATTGATTCCAACTCTTCCCAAACTAAGATCATCTAAGAAACTGGGTATCGTCTTGCAGACTATGAACAAATTTATCTTGCCACACTATGTTTTAGGTGCTAATACGTTAGAGTCGCTACACACAATCATCTACTGTGCTGCAATTTCCATCTGCAGAACAATTGGAGTCGCAATAAGACCAAAGCAAGACCCTCACCAATTTAGACAAACACCTCGAATACCACCTTGGCAAAAACGGCTAGAAGGGAAAATTAATTCTCTTCGGAAAGACATTGGAAGACTGACCGAGTACTAATTAGGGGTCAGGAACAACAGAATAGAAAGACTTGTCAAGACTATCATGGACAATAACCGAATACACTCCCAGTGGGATGGAGAAAACATCACATCTCAGCAGTGTCCGGATAGTCTACGACAAAAGTTTTCCGTATTCACAAGTCGATTGAGAAGGTACAAAACCAGTAACCAACGGAAACTAGACAACGCACTATTCCGAAAATCCGAAAAGGGTTTTATAGAAAACTCAACAACATCAATAATAATGAAACCCCTAGTTATCCCAGTAAAACGGCCATCGAGCAATTCTGGCAAACACAACTTTCCACAACAGTTTCCCATAAATACAGAGCGAGCTGGATTAATGAAGAGGAGGCTGCATTTCAGAATTGTGATAGGATGCAACACCAACCATTTACAACGGAAGACACGTCCAACATAATGAAACATTTCCATAACTAGAAAGCACCAGCACCAAATGGTGTGCAGAATTACTGGATAAAGAACCTTTACGCCACCCACGAGAAATTAACAGTACTCATTAATGACATAATTATCCATCCATACAAGATGCCTAGTTTCCTTACGCATGGTGCTACATACCTCTTACCAAAAGATAACCTATGTACACAGGGCCCAGCAAAGTACAGACCAATCATTTGCCTCCCAACCTTATACAAACTTATAACGTCGTGCATTAATCATCGTCCTTTCAGACATTGTGAGCTAAACAACATAATTACCCAACAGCAAAAGAGATGCGCGAAAAAATCGATGGGGTGCAAAGAACAACTAATAATTGATTCCGTTTTCTGCAATCAAGCCCATGCCAATCGACGAAATCTCTACATGGCATATGTGGACTACAAAAAGGCCTTTTGATTCAGTTCTACATGATTGGCTCATTCAGGAGCTGAAACTCTATAAAGTGAATAATAGTATTATTAACTTTTTAGAATATGCCATGTCCACCTGGCAAACCAAAATCTCACTAAATGAAGCCAACTGTTCGATACAAACTGACCCCATTCCAATCAGAAGGAGTATATTCCAGGGAGACTCTCTTAGCCCGCTGTGGTTCTGCCTTGGCATGAATCCACTCTCACACAAACTGAACTCGACTAACTTTGGGTTCAGTATCAAGAACAACAACGTACAAGCATTTGTTATACATGGACGACTTAAAGTTGATGGCAGCTACGAAACAACAGCTTCATGATATGCTTAAAATAGTAGAAGGGTTCTCTAGTGACATCCATATGCAATTTGGTCTAGACAAATGCCGAATTATTAATATAGTTAAAGGCAAAATACAGCAGGGGCCCTACAAAATGGGAGATGGCACCTCAATTGAATCTATGGGGGAAGGCCATACTCATAAGTACCTTCGAATAAAGCAGGCTCAACGTATTGATCACTTGACTATAAGTAAAACATTAAAATATATATATAGCCGACTTCCACCTATAACTAAAAAGCTGAAAATAATTATAACAAAATACAACTCTAGCAAATAAATAACACATTCAATGTTGTTAGGTACCTACCCAGAAATTAAAAATGTAAACATTAAAAGGTGCCATTCTGTACAAATTAATTACCTACCAATCTAGTATAGTTTTGATGTCGGTGCCAAGCAAATCTAAAATCCTGCATTACGTACTTATCTACTACTTCATTAAACTTGATTGTTGCTTGGCACCGACTTCAAAAATATACTAGATTGGTAGGTAATTAATTTGTACAGAATGAGCACCTTTTAATGATTACATTTTTTACTTCTTGGGTAGGTACCTAACAACATTGAATGTGTTATTTATTTGCTAGAGTTGTATTTTGTTATAATTATTTTCAGTTTTTTAGTTACAGGTGGAAGTCTGTTATATTTTTTTTGTTTTTTTTTTGAACTCAGGTAGTTTTCATTCTTTATTTTTTATTTTGTATGTTTAACCTTAATAGACAGGACCAGGTAACATCGAAAGCCTCAACATTACACAATGATACATTTTCATTTAAATTGACAGGTAAATGTTTACGAACAAAATGTAACTAGTACGCGTTGACTGAATAAGCCCAAAATATATTTATCCCTTATGGACCATGCCATGTAACCGTTTTTCAACTTTTTTCGACAACTCTGTATAACTATAGATAATTCCACTACACCCTATGTACCAACCATCCTGTACATACGAGTGCGCACGGACAAGCATAAATTTGTTAGCTACCTTCTGTAAATTATAGGACGGAGTAGAATCGTATATAACTCCTTGTGGGATACCCCATAAATTATTTCATTTTTAACATTTTATATTATCGCCCTGTGTAACATTATTTCCTCTCCACACGTTATGCAATTTCTTATGGGCTATAAAATAAATAATTTTTTAATCACACTGTATAAATATAATTGAACTCCAGCATATATTTCAACCACCCTGGATATGATTTGTTTACGTCCACATCATATAACAGTTTTTTAAACAACCTATATAATTTTAATTCCACATTTTTTCCAACAGTTTTATACCACCAAACGTCCACTCCACCCTATATTCAAACCATCCTATATATACGGCTGCCTATGGACCACGATCATTCTAATCCGTCCTATATTTCAATAATCATATAAATACAACTCCTTCTATTACTTTACTTTGTGATTTTGTTTGCTATAACTAAACACCCTGTATATAAACGCACCAAATAGCAGTTTATAGTTTGACATGTGTTGTCACTGAATTTTCTATTAGGCCTGGAGAATGTGACAACCAAAAGCTCCGTCTATGCAAAATAGAAAAATTTTCATTTAAATAGGTATTTGCCTGATATACAAATAAAACCAGCTTGGTACTGTTGATTTAAGTAGCCGAAAATACTATCCTTTACTACCTATATGCTTGAGATGTACATAGGAAATTTTCAAATTCGCAATTAAAACTTCCAGTGCCTACAAAATTCCCCGACTATTACGTTGGAATTAAGGTATTTATGAGGAAATGTCTGTTGTCATTTTGATGAAATTTTTGATAAGAATTTTGGAATTTTCGGCAATTTTCTACAAAACTGCTAGTTACACGTCACAGAAAAGTATATGAGATCACCTAGGGATCTTCCTTAATAGATTAAACGTTAAAAAACTATACACATCTATAAGGAGTTTTCTAAAAATCGACCAATATGTTAGGGATATTCGTCGATTTCCAGGCACGCATGTGTTCATTCACAAATTTCATCACTTTACCACATTTGAAATTTCACCAATCCGGATATATACTCTATTAAACAAGACCATATTCATTTAAAACGGTTCACCACAGGAAAAGAAATCAGGTAACATACATACAAAAAAAAAAAAAATACGCGACGAATTGATAACCTCCTCCTTTTGGAAGTCGGGTAAAAATGACCTAACAGCAGAGTTTTATAGAAGGGTAAGACCAATCAATCAAAACAGTAAAAATCTGTTTCAGGCTATTAACACCTTATTAACACCTATACTTGTTCAGTGCTCAGTTACTATTTCGGTATAGTTAATAGGTGCAAGACTGACATTGAACAATTACAACGAAAAGTTCAAGTTTTACTAACAAAAGCACAAAATCACCATCCAAAGAGCTCTGTTGAACGTACAACTTTGCCACAGTATGAAGGAGAAAGAGGATTGGCAGATCTTAGCAAACTATTAGATCAACAAATTTCTATTTTGCGTAGTCATTTCCAGAAACTCGTAGAATTCTCTGATCTACACAGAGTCATGTGCCAGGTTGATGATTCAAGACCACTGCGATTAACACAACAATTAGTCCAATTACACCACCAGACCACGGATCAAAAACTGCTGAAATGGAAAAAGAAGCCCATTCATGGAAGACATATAAATGACGTCAGCCAAGAGTATGTCGACAGTGCAGCGTCGAATTACTGGTTGATCTCTGGCCATATGTTTCCTGAAACGGAAGGCTTTATATTGACAATCCAAGATCAAGTAATTCCAACTAAGAACTATCTAAAGTACGTCGTTAAAGACCCTTCTATTAACAACGATAGATGCACGTACGGTTGCCAAACATCTGAATCTATCCAGCATATCACAGGAGGTTATCAAGCGTTCGTTGCCACTGAATACAAAGAACGACACGATGCTGTGGCAAAAATACTGCACCAGGAACTAGCTCTGAAACTTGAATTGTCACAGTCGATAAGAATAACCTACTATAGATACAAACTCGAATCTGTTTTTGAAAATAACAACTACAAGCTGTACTGAGACCGCACGATACTGACCGATCGGACTGTTGCTCACAATAGACCAGATATAGTTTTGGTGGATAAAGTCTCTCGAAAAACAACTTTAATTGACATAGCAATTCCTAACAACAATAATATAAATATCAAGCAGGGTGAGAAATTAACCAAATATAGGGATTTGGAATTTCAAATAGAAACTCAGTGAGACATGAACAACACACGAACTGTACCAATTCTTATGTCAACGGCAGGACTAGTCCCAAAACATCTATTAAACAATTTAAAATACCTCGGTCTGGACGAACATCTTTACCAACAAATGCAAAAACCGTCCTGTTAGAAACAGACTGGACGGTCAGGAAATTTATGAGAAACTGCCGCCACGACTCCAACCAGGGGCCTGGAAACCTGGCAAAGGCTCCCACAGAGCTAAACCCTTTTGATATCTAGGATATCTGGAGTTTAGTGAATTCTCCCATAAAGGCAAGCTATGCGTGCCTTAGAGGGAGTATGCTGCCGTACATTGTGTGGTCAAGTCGGGATAAGAAAATAAAGAATGCAATAATCTAAAAAAAAACTAAAGAGGTTAATGCGCTTATAATGCGGCTTCTTAACCGAGGTTAATTATTGTTGAAGCGCCATTATTGTACAAAGAAACATCAAGACGGTATATAGAATATTTATGCAAAATATATAAAAAAAAGATGGTCAAAAAAAGAATAAAGCACGGAAAAATTCAGTATGATCGTAGGGATGGGAAGGGATGGTGGGTAAGCTGGGAATATGGAAGGGGAAGTTATGCTATTTATTGTTGTCAATGGATGAATGTGCCATAATTTCCATTACGTGAAACATACCGGAATTCTAAAAATATATTATTTAGCATACAATTTGTTACTGGCCCTTCCTCCAATCAATATTAAACGGATGAAGTTATCATTAATCGTATTTTATGATTAAATTAATTGAAAATAGGTTCTCAATCCATCTGTAAATACTATGTGGAGTCGTTGAAGTTTTTTGCTTATTAATATTACGTAAAAAGTTATTCTCTTTCAATTATGTGCGAGGTTTGTCAAAATAAATGAATTTTGCTTAAGAAGAGACAGGCCTATACACGAAGACGGGGACACCAGTTGAAGAGTAACATGTAAAAATGTTATGCGAATTGTTTGGAGACAGACTATATATAAGGGAGATACCTATCAAAAGATAAAACGAATTCAAAGTAATTTGGTATTCATATATACGAAAACTGGAGATTTTCTGGATAATCTCCAGATATAAACAAACACCACATAATTTCTATTCCACCTTAATTCACATAGAACAACTCTAACTACACAAATTTATTAGTAAATGTAAATTTATTAGTGTCTTGTCATGAAAAATTGAGCCTAAATATAGAGTGGATATACTGAATTAGCACAAAATAAATTCCGGTCGAAATTTTCTGGGTAATGGATAATAAACAAACAGCTGCGTTTGTACATACAGGATGACTATGGACAATACGATGCAAGGCCAAGCGCCCTTAACAAAATGTTGCTGGTTGTTGTTAAAGTTAAAATATTAACATAATGGTTTTGTGGTAACTAGTTATTTTGAACGCACGAGTACGCATTTTTAGGGTTCTGTATATACAATATACGGATACCCTTATAATATCACTCAGGATTTCTGCCTCTGTCACATCACAGCCATTTTCTCCTAAACTACTGGACGGAAGAGGTGTTGAAATTTGGTATCAATGTATAGTTTGGTGACCCGATCAGAAGTACATATCGTAAATGAAGAAATTTTGGATTTTAGGGGTACTTCTGGGGGGAAAAACTAAAAAAATCGACCGTTCCCCCCCCCCCTGATCTCCGAAACTACTGAGCCTAAAAATTTGAAAAAAATAGGAAGTATAAAGCGTTGCCCGAACTTTACAGGAAAATTAAGGAGAAACCATTAATATTAATTTTGGGGGACAAATTATAGAATTAAATAAAAATTTAAAAATAAAAAAAATTTCAAACACATTATGTAATATATCAAATGAAAGGTCTCATTCTGAGGACCACAAATATATTTTTTTCATATTTTAAAAAATATATATGTAAAAAGATATTAACGAAAATATACCAAAATTTACCCATTCCCCCCCTCTTATCTCCGAAACTATAAAACGTAAAGTTTCGAAAAAAATATAGATTTATAGGTTCTGACCTGAAGTTTACTGGAAAAATAAGGAGAAACATCTGCTTTTAATTGGGGGGGGGGCAATTACAGAATTAAATGGAAAATATAAAATTAAAATTGTTTCTAACCCATCATGTTATATATCAAATGAAAGGGCTCATTACGACGAAAACAAATATATTTTTTTCATATTTTTAAAATAAATTAATTTAAACATATTAACAAAAATATAAAAAAATTTACCCATTCCCCCCTTATCACCGAAACCATAAGCTGGAAAATCCCCTCACCTGAACTTTACTGGAAAAATTAATCAAATTGTAGAATTAAATGGAAAATATAAAATTAAAATTGTTTCTAACCCATCATGTTATATATCAAATGAAAGGGCTCATTACGACGAAAACAAATATATTTTTTTCATATTTTTAAAATAAATTAATTAAAAGATATTAACAAAAATATAAAAAGTTTTACCCATCCCCCCCTATCTCCGAAACCATAAGCTGGAAAATTTTGAAAAACCAATGGAGGTATAGCCCCTCACCTGAACTTTACTGGAAAAATAAGGAAAAACCCCTAATATTTTTTTGGGGGGCAAATTATAGAATTAAATGGAAAATATAAAATTAAAATTGTTTCTAACCCAGCATGTTATATATCAAATAAAAGGGCTCATGATGAAGAAAACAAATATATCTTTTCCATATTTATAAAATAAATTAATTAAAAGATATTAACAAAAATATAAAAAATTACCCATTCCCCTCCTTATCTCCGAAACCATAAGCTGAAAAAATTTTGAAAAACTGGAAGTATAGCCCCTCACCTGAACTTTACTGGAAAAATAAGAAGAAACCCCTAATATTCATTTTGGGGGCAAATTATAGAATTGAATGGAAAATAAAAAAATATAATTGTTTCTAACAGGTCATGTAATATATCAAATCCCAGGGCGCATTATGACGAATACAAATATTTTTTTAATTTTTTTTTAAAATGAATATTTTAAAATATATTAAAAAAATATTTAAAAAAAATTACCCATTCTTCCCCGTTATATCCCCAAACTCTAAGACCTCATTTTTTTTTGTTTATAGGAAAAATATGAAAAAAATCCCTTAATTCTATTATTTGGCCTCCAAATAATAGAATTAAACGGAAAATAAATTATTAGAAAACCCCCATAGTAATTTTAGGGACAAATTATACAATTAAATGGAACAATTAAGATTCAATTTTCAAACGCATCATGTAATATATCAGATAAAAGGCTCATTATGTGAATTAACAAATATATCATATTAAATTAAAATTAAATCATTTGTATAAAAGATATTAACAAAAATATTGAACATCGACTTAATTCCCACTTCAGAAACTACACTATTTAAAATTTGAAAAATATATTTTATTTATATTTTTAAATAATTTGAATAACAGATTTAATAATTTTTAATTTAAACTTTGACCTTTGCCGTTCTTCTTCCAATCTACAGAGCCTCAAAACTCAAACAGTAGATTATAAAGGCATCTCTGAAAGTTTATTAATAAAATAAAACTCTAATGTTACTTTTTGGGGGCCAAATTAGAAAATTAAATACATATGTATTGTGATAAAAATCAAGCGAATCCTAAAGCAGATAAAATAAAAAGTCTATGTCTGGAAAATCAAAGTGTATATTTTTTATAAATTTAAAACGCTTTCTTTAAAAGATATAAGGCTAAATATAAGAAAATGCACACGCCCTGCTTGTCTGAAACTGGAATATTCGAATCTTGAAGGTGGTACGGAACCCTAAGTATGCGAGTCCAACTCGCACATTATTTATGTGCTACCATATTGTATTTCTATCGACAAACTTTTGTTTTGGTCTTTTGGGAACCAGGTTTTGTTATTTTCGAGACCCTTTCTTATGTTAAAGACGTTTCTTAGCCTTGTAACACTCCTACGATGCCATTGTGTGTTTTGTTATCCATCTGGATTTGACTTTGTGAATAGCTTACCCTCGTGATATCCTTTCGGTGTCTCCTTCTATCATGCATCTTTCCAAAGATGTGTCGGGACTGGTACAACACATTCAATGGAAAAACTGAAAATAGGCACAATTTTTAAATGAAAAAATTAAAATGTTTGACAAGATGTATTATTTTGTCAAACATTTTAATTTTACATTTTAGAATAGTACCTTTTTGCATAGTTTCCTTGCCATTGACAACAGAGTCTGACCTAGATTCCGAAACGTTTTGGAAATATACAGAATATCATGACTTGTGGTGTTATTTCCCAAGTGCTTAAACATTAAATTAAACGAGTATCGCATACAGGGTTCCGTACCACCTTCAAGATTCTAATATTTCAGTTTCCTGCATTTTCTTATATTAACCCTTATATCTTTTAAAGGAAGCGTTTTAAATTTATAAAAGATATACACTTTAATTTTCCAAACATAGACTTTTTATTTTATCTGCTTTAGGATTCGCTTGATTTTTATCAGAATACAAATGTATTTAATTTTCTAATTTGGCCCCCAAAAATTAACATTAGAGTTTTATTTTATTAATAAACTTTTAGAGAAGTCTTTTATAATCTACTGTCTGAGTTTTGAGGCTCTGTAGCCTGGAAGATAAAGGGTAAAATAGGTCAAGTTTTAAATTATTAAAAAATACAAATAAAATGTATTTTTCAAAATTTAAATAGTGTAGTTTCTATGTCGATGTTTAATATTTTTGTTAATATCTTTTAAACAAATGATTAAAAATATGATATATTTGTAATTCACATAATGAGCCTTTTATCTGATATATACATGATGCGTTTGAAAATTGAATCTTTATTTTCCATTTAATTGTATAATTTGTCCCTAAAATTACTATGGGGGTTTTCTAATAATTTATTTTCCCCTTAATTCTATTATTTGGGGGCCAAATAATAGAATTAGGATTTTTTCATATTTTTCCTAAAATAAAAAAATTGAGGTCTTAGAGTTTGGGGAATAACGGGCAGACTGGGTAATTTTTTTAAAATATTTTTTTAATATGTTTTAAAATATTCATTTTAAAAACATATTTGTATTCGTCATAATGAGCCCTGTGATTTGATATATTACATGACCCGTTAGAAACAATTATAATTTTTTATTTTCCATTTAATTCTATAATTTGTCCCCCAAAATGAATATTAGGGGTTTCTCCTCATTTTTCCAGTAAAGTTCAGGTGAGGGGCTATACTTCCATTTTTTCAGCTTATAGTTTCGGAGATAAGGGGGGGGGAATGGGTAATTTTTTTTATATTTTTATTAATATCTTTTAATTTATTTATTTTAAAAATATGAAAAAAATATATTTGTTTTCTTCATCATGAGCCCTTTCATGATGGGTTAGAAACAATTTTAATTTTATATTTTCCATTTAATTCTATAATTTGCCCTCCAAAATTAATTTTAAAGGTTTTTTCTTATTTTTCCAGTAAAGTTCAGGTGAGGGGCTATACCTCCATTGTTTTTTCAAAATTTTCCAGCTTATGGTTTCGGAGATAGGAGGCGGGATGGTAATATTTTTTATATTTTTGTTAATATCTTTTAATTAATTTATTTTAAAAATAAGGAAAAATATATTTGTTTTCTTCATAATGAGCCCTTTCATTTGATATATAATATGATGGGTTAGAAACAATTTTAATTTTATATTTTCCATTTAATTCTATAATTTGCCCCCCAAAATATATATTAAGGGTTTCTCCTTATTTTTCGAATAAAGTTCAGGTGAGGGGCTATACCTACATTTTTTTTTCAAAATTTTCCAGCTTATGGTTTCGGAGATAGGGGGGGATAGGTAATGAATAAATTAAAAGTAGAGGTTTCTCCTTATTTTTCCAGTAAACTATACCTCGTTGGTACTCGGTCAGTCTTCCAAAGTATCCGTTATATTGTATATACGGAACCCTTTTCTAAGAGAATGAATGTTTTTTCTTTTTGTCCGAATAGTGTGTCTAGTGTCCGTTGGCTACTGGTTTTGTACCACCTCAATGGACTTGTGTAGCCGGAGAGCTTTTATGGTAGACTGTTCATACACTGCTGAGATGTGATGTTGTCTCCATCCCACTGGGAGTATTCGGTTACTGTCCATGATAGTCTTGACAAGTCTTTCTATTCTGTTGTTCCTGACCCCTCGTTGGTACTCGATCAGTCTTCCAAAGTCTTTTCTAAGAGAATGAATTTTCCCTTCAAGCCTTCTTCGCCAAGGTGGTATCCGAGGTGTTTGTCCAAATTGGGGAGGGTCTTGCTTTTTGCTTTGGTCTTATTTCGACCCCAATTGTTCTGCTTGATGGAAACTGCAGGACAGTAGATGATTGTGTGGAGCGACTCTATCGTATTACCACCTAAAATATAGTTTGGCAAGATAATGCGAAAAGAAAGTAGTACAAGACAAATGGACTTAGAGAAAACATTATTACACAATTCAAATCTATTAGAAGAAGAGATGTTATTAGAGCTGTCACCAATTTAAATGGTCATGCGCGTTTACGTATGCAAGAGGAAGGTCGTCATTTAGAGCACTTGTCATAATATATTTTTTATACATATTTTGTTATAAATTTTGTTCTTAATCTTCGACCAAAATTTTAATAAATGCAGCAGCTTCCTTTTCAGATATAGCTCACAATACATTTGATCTATTTTCGTACTGTTCTTATCAAATATGCAATAATCTCTTAACATATCTCGGTATTTCATTTGTGAAACTCATTTTGTTTGAAAATATGACAAGTTGTATATCAGTAAAATCAGAATGAAAAGCACTATTTATCTGTGGAAAAATTAAATGTAGCGTCCATAAGAAACACAAAAGTCGCTGATGTTAGTCTCAAAAACGAAACGTTCGACGGCAAATCATACACCTTAAACTTCATTCACCCCCATTGGTGAAAACATTAGTCATCCCGATGAAAACAAAACGTCAATCTCTGGGGTAATAAAAAAAGAACGGCACTGTCCGGAACCTTCGATGGGGCAAAAAGTATTAGCATCAAACGCTGAGCAAACAATGAAATACCCAATCGAGAACTATGAGAAAAATCGAAGTGGATTATAAAAAGGACGGCTGGACATTTCAGTTTTAGTTCAGTTTAGATAGTCGTGTTGTTATTTCGATGTAAATTATTTTCAGATTCAGCTGTTGTAAATATTGGATTCTTATGTGTAAATAAAGTTCTAGAAAGCGAACGTGTTTTAAAATTGAATTTAACCCACAAAGTTTACAGCAATATTTAAAAAGAAACAATGTTCGCAATATCACAGAGATAATCTAAACTGTCGAGTTTGTGGGGCCAGCAGATCTAATATGTGTTAATCCTTAATGAAGATTTCCGTACCCCTAAATATACGGAAATATCAAGTAATAGCGATAAAATTAAATTTATTATCAAATAATAGTTTAAAAACACTACAATAATTTAAATTAGTGAAATATTGAAGCTTTAACACACACTATTTCTTTCTTTTTTTAGGTTTTCAAATCAAGGACTACAAAAAGCTACAAAAGCGACACTTTCAGCTTGCATCTTCGACACAAAACGGAAAACGAATGACACACCACATAATCTGATTCACCAAACGTCAAGAAATGTTAAGCCCTACTTAAATGATCATGTTTCACATCACAAAAATTTGAGCAAACCTAACACATTCAAATGTGCTGAATGTCCATTTGAAACGAAACATAATGCAAGCTTAAAAAGGCATGTTTTAAAACACAAAAGTATAAAAGAAGTTAACACATACAAATGTTTCTATTGCCTTTATGAAACAATACGTAAGGAAAACTTAAAATCACATCTTTTGAAACACAAAACTTTAAGCGAACTTAACACATTCAAATGTACTGAATGTCCATTTGAAACGAAACATAGTGGAAATTTAAAAGTGCATGTTTTAAAACACAAACCTGTAAAAGAAAGTTTAGTTAATACATTCAAATGTACAGATTGTCCTTTTGAAACTAAAACAAAATCAATTCTTAAAATGCACACTCTCAAACATAAAACATCCAGCGAAGTTGCCACATTCAAATGTACAGAGTGTCCTTTTGAAACGAAATATTCTCTGAGCATCAAGAACCACATTTTAAATCACAAAAATTTAAGCGAAATTGATACATTCAAATGTAGTGAATGTTTCTATGAAACGAAACATAAGCGAAACTTAAAAAGACATATTTTGAGACACAAAAGCTTAAACGATACGAGTATTAACAAATTTAGGTGTAGTGAATGTCCTTATGAAACTAAAACCAAATGGTCATTAAAACTACATGCTTTAAAACATAAAAGTTTAAGCGAAGTTAACACATTTAAATGTAGTGAATGCGACTACGAAACGAGACGTAAGAGCAACTTAAAGGTACATGCTTTAAAACACAGAAATTTAAACGAAGTTAAAATATTCAAATGTGCAGATTGTCCTTATGAAACTAAACTACAACCAAATCTTATATTTCACACTCTTAAACATAGAACTTCAAGTGAGGTTGTTACATACAAATGTAATGAATGCACTTTTGAAACGAAATATTATGTAAGCATAAAAAGACATATGTTGAGACACAAAAGTTTAAGCGAAATTGACATATTCAAGTGTAGTGAATGTTCCTATGTAACGAAACATAAATGGATGTTAAAAAAACATATTTTAAAACACAAAAACTTGGGCGAAGTTAACACATTCAAATGTGCTGAATGAAACAATAAATAAAGGGAGCTTAAAAAACATATTTTGAAACACAAAACATTAAAATTTTTATAGAATTGTCATTTTTTTAAATTTGTAATTGCACATAATTCATTATTAGTAAGGTTATTTTTAATATTTGTAGGTTTTTCGAGTTCAATTTTTGCTCTTATTCTATATTCTTGAGCATCACTAGAATTTAGTTTATTTGCGGTTTGTTCTATAGCACTTATTATATCAAATTTAGGAATTGTTTTTGGAGTAACTGCAAAGTTAAGTCTTTTTTGTAATACTGAAGTTTCAGTAACATTTAGGTGTTTATGTGAAAGATTTATGAGAGTTTTTGTTACAGTAAAGTTTTTTAATTGTGTTATTTTTTGTTATGTTTCTATTTAAAAGAAGTTGGTTAAATTTATGTAAATGTCTTTGTTTTTGTGAAAGGAATTCTTTATTGTAGCTATTAAAAGTGCTGTTTTTAATTCTATTTAAGTCATTCTCTGATATTCGACAAGAAAGGAAGCTGTGTACATATTCAATATCACGTTCTAACTTAAATTTATTATAACGATGAAAACTTATCCCACCGATATAGGGCTGACAAAATCTTAAATTTTTGGGAATAATCCCCATCTGGCGACATCTGCACAAGAATGTCAGGCTATTTTTGGTTCGGACAAGCTTCTTAAATAAACCTTCTAAATCTCTAAACACTTTAGTCACTACAGTCCCATAGCTGGTTTCTAATTGTCTTCTAAACGTTGTTTGTGGCATATTCTTGATTATTTTTGTTTTTTGGACAATAACACCACAATCGAAATAAAACGACGTATATTGATGGAAAACCAAACGTTTCAAAGTCTATTCTGACTTCGTTGTCAATGGCTTTATACTTATTGATGTAAATTGAAAAATCAAAATTAAATTTATGACATTTAAATTGACATTAGAAAATTAAAAAAAAAACATTAAGTCAAGGTAACACACCCAAATGATCTGGAATTCCTTATCAAAAAATTAATAAGACATGCTTAAATGAACATATTCTAAAACAAAAAAAATTCAACGACATACACACATACAAAACTGTTTAATGTCGTTCCAAAACAAACATAATGAAAACTTAAAATGGCAAGTTTTAAAAGACTAAAATTTAATGGTGCATTGAAACAGATATAAACCTGTGAAGTTAATCACATTCAAATGATTGTATGGAAACATCATCCAAATTTAAAATCAATATTTTTATACTTGGAGATATCAGCAAAATCAACACATTTAAATGCTTTAACATTCAAATCTTCACATTCATGTCCTAAACTATAAAAATTTAGTATTTAGCATGTATACTGAATGGTTTTATGAGATGATACGTATTAGCATTTGGCATTCTAAAAATAAATATTTTAAAAGACAAAATTTTAATAGAAAATAACACACTCAAATATTTACCTACCCCCATACACAGAGTTAACCTTCTGTGAAGTAAACAGATCGCTTATTCACCTTATGTATAACTAGTGCCATTTGTATTGATATATATCTACTTTAATTTTATTGTATTTGTGAAAAAAAAGTGACTTAATGTTGTGAATAAATATTATTATTTATTATTTGTTTCCTGAATATTCATACGAGACCCCCAAAACATAATAATAATAATTATGTTCAAAACATACCATAGACAAGGCTTGGAATTGGAGAAATAATCCCATACAATTTTTTGTACCGTCTCAAAATGTTTGTAGAATAAGAATCGAGATGTCATCTATGTGCAGCCTGGTCACAAGTGTTTTAAACAATTTTATTTAAACATATTACAAAAAATCTTTATGGCCCAAAATGTCTACAGGGATGTAACCTGTGGAATTGTATCTCTTTCTACTGTGGTATGTTTAGAATTATAGAGCTTACGCATGTTTCATAATAGAATAAATAATTTGGTCAAGTGCGATTTGGACTCGCATACTTAGGGTTCCGTACCACCTTCAAGATTCTAATATTTCAGTTTCAGACAAGCAGGGAATGAGTGCATTTTCTTATATTTACCCTAATATCTTTTAAAGGAAGCCTTTTAAATTTATAAAAAATATGCATTTTGATTTTCGACACAGACTTTTTATTTTATCTGCTTCAGGATTCGCTTGATTTTTATCAGAATACATATGTATTTAATTTTCTAATTTGGCTCCCAAAAATTAACATTAGAGTTTTATTTTACTAATAAACTTTCACAGAAGTCTTTTATAATCTAGCGTCTGAGTTTTGAGGCTCTGTCGATTGGAAGATAAAGGGCAAAATAAGTCAAGTTTTAAATTATAAATTATTAAATCTGTTATTCAAGTTATTAAAAAATACAAATAAAATATATTTTTCAAAATTTAAATAGTGTAATTTCTAAAGTGGGAATTAAGTCGATGTTTAATATTTTCGTTAATATCTTTTAAACAAAAGATTTAAAAATATGATATATTTGTAATTCACATAATGAACCTTTTATCTGATGATGCGTTTGAAAATTGAATCTTTATTTTCCATTTAATTGTATAATTTATCCCTAAAATTACGATGGGGATTTTCTAATAATTTATTTTGCCGTTTAATTTTTTAAATATTTTTGTTAATATCTTTTAATTAATTTATTTTAAAAATATGAAAAAATATATTTGTTTTCGTCGTAATGAGCACTTTCATTTGATATATAATATGATGGGTTAGAAACAATTTTAATTTTATATTTTCCATTTAATTCTGTAATTTCCCCCCCAAAATTAAAAGTAGAGGTTTCTCCTTATTTTTCCAGTAAACTTCAGGTCAGAACCTATAAATCTAAAAACTTTACGTTTTATAGTTTCGGAGATAAGGGGGGGGGAATGGGTAAATTTTGGTATATTTTCGTTAATATCTTTTTAAATAATTTTTTTAAATATGAAAAAAATATATTTGTGTTCCTCACAATGAGACCTTTCATTTGATATATTACATGATGAGTTTGAAATTTTTTTTATTTTTAAATTTTTATTTGATTCTATAATTTGCCCCCCAAAATTAATATTAATGGTTTCTTCTTATTTTTCCTTTAAAGTTCGGGCAACGTTCTATATTTCCTATTTTTTCAAAATTTTAGGCTCAGTAGTTTCGGAGATCGGGGGGGGGACCTGTCGATTTTTTTAGTTTTTCCCTCCAGAAGTACCACTAAAATCAAATTTTTTTCTTTTACGATATGTACTCCTGATCGGGTCACCAAACTATACCTTGATACCAAATTTTAACTTCTTCCGTCCAGTAGTTTAGGAGAAAATTGCTGTGATGTGACAGCGGCAGAAATATGGGTATCCATATATTGTATATACAGAACCCTAAAAATGTGAACATGTCGAATCAGACAAAACGTATAAAATAAAATGGAATGTGTGGACCCCAAAACGTACGTTTTGTCGAAAAGGAATGAGATTGGACATTGAATCAAAAGACTGAAGTTTGGGGCATCATTTTACGAGAACTGATAAGACATGTCGTTGCATGTAGACGGGCGAAACAATTTATCGTTCAATTTTTCACGTTAGTGGTAGTTTGTTCTTTTCAAAATAGCAAAATGTTTGATATTCTTTCGCGAATTTTTGGGAGAGTTTATAGACTTGTATCGTAGCTTTCGCTGTTTGTGGAAGTCAAAAGCCGATATTATAGTGCTCGGAATAAAAAAAAACATAAATATTGTCTCTTTAAGACCTTATAAACGGCTTCACAAGTTTCTGGTATAATCTCACTCAATGCTTTTTTGGACATTATAGTTGTAAATTGCATATCCTTGTAGCTTCTTCCGATTGCGTGGAATCTCAAGGTGGCACTTAATGTTTCGTGAGGTGAGATCGCTTTTCTCATGCCAGTATCTTGTTTTTAGGGTTCCGTATATACAATATACAGATACCCTTGTAATATCAGTCCGGATTTCTGCCTCTTTCACATCACAACAATTTTCGTTTGAAACCCCCCTAATCTACGAAACTACTGAGTCTAAAATTTTGAAAAAAATGGGGAATATAGAACGTTGCCCGAACTTTATAGGAAAAATAAGGAGAAACCATTTATATTAATTTTGGAGTTAAATAAAAAAAATTAAATTTTAAATTTTTCTAACCCATCATGTGATAAATTAGAGATATAGGGCCTGACCTGAATTTTACTGGAAAAATAAGGAGAAACCTGTACTGTTAATTTTGGGAAAATTGCAGCATTACATGGAGAACATAAAAATAAAATTGTTTCTAACGCATCATATTATATATCAAATTAAAGGGCTCATAATAAAGAAAACAAATAGATTTTTTTCATATTTTTAAAATAATTTATTTAAAAGATATTAACAAAAATAAAAAAAATACCTATTCCCCACCCTTATCTCCGAAACTAAAAACCGTAAAAATTACAAAAAATGAATTTTACCAAAAAATAGCCGAAACCATAGTACCCAAAATTTTGAAATTAATTAGAAGTGTAGGGCACTTGAACTTTATATAGTAGAAAAACTACTAATTTTAATTTTGGAAGGCAAATTACAGAATTAAATGTAAAATAATATTTTTGTTCAAACGCATCATGTAATATATCAAATAAAAAAGAAAATACAAATATATTTTTTCATATTTTTAAAATAATTTGTTTAAAACATATTAACAAAAATTTTAGATATACATCGACTTATTCCCTCTTTATCGCAGAAACTACACGATCTAAAATTTTTTTCAATATATTGTATTTATTACTTTTATGTTTTTTTGGGAATAACACCACAATAGAAATAAAACGACGTATATTACAGGAATACCAAACGTTTTAAAGTCTATTCTGACTTCGTTGTCAATGGCTTTATATTTAATAATGTAAATTGCAAAGTGTATAATAATAAACAGAGATACAGTAAGAGCCAACCAGTTTCCTGACATTGTGTACGAAGTCTGGAGAATAGACTTTTCCGAAATTATTGTTTGTCGACCTTTGGTATTCCTGCAATATACGTCGTTTTATTTCTGTTGTGGTGTTATTGCCAAAAAAACATAAAAGTAATCAATTTTACGAATATGCCTTACTACACTTTGTTCTACAATACAATTTTTTAATATAATTTTAAAAAATGGCTTTATATTTATTTGTAGATTGCAAAATAATAATAAATATAAAGCCCTTGACAACGAAGTCAGAATAGACTTTGAAACGTTTGGTATTCCTGCAATTTATTATTGTATTGCTCAAACATTGACCATATTTTATTTATATTTTTAAAATAATTTGTCTTAAAGATTTAATAATTTATTATTTAAAACTTGACCAATTTTACCCTTTATCTTCCAATCTACTTAGCCTAAAATTCAGACAATTGATATAGGGCTTCACTGAAAGTTTATTAGTAAAATAAAACCCTAATGCTCATTTTGAAGACCAAATTAGAAAATTTAATAAACATTTTTATAAAAATCAAGCGAATCATGTAGCAGATGAAATGAAAAGTCTCTGTGGGAAATGAAAGTGTATATTTTTTAATAAATCTAAAACGCTTAGTTTAAAAGATATTTGGGTAAATATAAGAAAATGCACTCATTCCCTGCTTGTCTGAAACTGGAATATTAGAAACATACTTTGATTCACCTATATTGAATGAATTGCGAGTCCAACTGGCGAGTTATATGAATTAAATTGTTTATTGCTTATTAATACTGTTTGCGTCACGTTGAAATACACGCTGACGCCTTTTGTATTCTTTATGCGAAAGATTGCATTTGAGGTCATTCTAAGCTTAAACATTGTTCGATGTTCACGTAATTTTGTTTGTTGTTTTTTGGAAAATAAAGTTGTTGAAATTTTTTAAACAACAAATAATTTTAAACAAGAAATAACTTAACTGGCGCAGTCTCAGTAGCATTGGCATAGTAGTGGTTCAGGAGAAAGCCACAGCATTGTGCTGATTTTTCCATGCTTCCGAGTTCGTGGGTTTTGACTCTTAGACGCCAAACGGACCAGTGAACGAGAAAACAATAGCTTCAGGATCACAAGAAGGAAAAGAGCTCTGAAGGTTAGTGTAACCGAGTTTTTCTATTTCCTTTTCACCTAATTTCCTTGGTTGGGAAACATTTCTTTGATTAGTTGAAACTTAGTTTTAAGAATTTTTGTTTTTATTGAAGATTAATATTTCGTTAAATTTACAACTGAAGAATTTATATTTGATGATTTTATAATTGAAATAACAATTATATAAAGAAAGATTTTATTATTCGAATCTATTTGTATATTTAGGAAAGTAATTGAAATATTTAAAACAATATGATCAAATGACACTTAGAACTTTTATTAGAAATATTTCATGAAGTTTACAAACTATAATAATACTTAAAAATCCGAATACTATTGAAACTGCAATTAATTATATTTTAGAAGAAGAAAATTTTAATTATTCTTTACATGATTTCAAAAACCCTCCACCAGCAGTGCAACAAAAACCTAATATGTATCGTCCAACTTTTTCTCCTAATAATGTTGAAAATATATCTCCGTCTCAAACAGTCCCAAGCCCTCAATATGGTGCACAAAATTTCAATCAATTTAATAGTAATCTCCAGCGTCCACAAAATTTTTGGGATTCAAAGCAGAATCCACCTAAATTTCCAAGTCAACCTATTATAGTTCAACCGAGAGGAATCCAGGGACATTATCCAACACATAATCAAGTTTTCGGAAAACCCCGAAATGTTTTTGCACCCACTGACAAAACATCCCAAAATAAGCCAGTACCAATGTCAGTTACCACTGCAAATCTAAAATCCTTCATTGCGTACTTATCTACTAATTCATCAAACTTGATTGTTGCTTGGCACCGACTTCAAAAATATACTAGATTGGTAGGTAATTAATTTGTACAGAATGAGCACCTTTTAATGTTTACATTTTTTACTTCCTGGGTAGGTACCTAACAACATTGAATGTTTTATTTATTTGCTAGAGTTGTATTTTGTTATAAATATTTTTAGCTTTTTAGTTATAGGTAGAAGTCGGTTATATATTTTTTTAAAATGTTTTATTTTCGACTTTTTAGTATTTTTGAACTCAGGTAGTTTTCATTCTTTATTTTTTATTTTGTATGTATAACCTTAATAGACAGAACCAGGTAACATCGAAAGCCTTAACATTACACAATTATACTTTCTCATTTAAATTGACAAGTAAATCTGTACGAACAAAAATGTACTAGTACGCGTTGACTTAATAAGCCCAAAATATATTTATGCCTTATGGACTACGCCATGTAACCTTTTTTCAACTTTTTTGACTACCCTGTATAACTATAGATAATTCCACTCCAACCTATGTACCAGCCATCCTGTACATACGACTGCCCACGGACAAGCATAAATTTGTTAGCTGTCTTCTATAGGACGGAGTAGAATCCATCCCATATTTACAGAGTCAAATCTGTCCTATATTTCTACCATAGTATATAACTCCTTGAGGGCTAGCCCATAAATTAGATCATTTTTTACATTTTATATTATCGTCCTGTGTAACATTAATTCCTCTCCACACTTTATGCAACTTCTGATAGGCTATAAAAGAAATAATTTTTTAATCACACTGTATAAATATAATTCAACTGCAGCATATATTTCAACCATCCTGTATATGATTTGCTTATGTCCACATCATATAACAGTTTTTTAATCACCCTATATAATTTTAATTTCACTTTTTTTCCAACATTTTTATACCAACAAACGTCCAGTCCACCCTATATTCCAACCATCCTGTATATACGGCTGCCTACGGACCACTATCATTCTAGTCCGTCCTATATCTCAATCTTCATATAAATGCAACTCCTTCTATCACTTTACTTTGTGATTTTGTTTGCTATAACTCAACTCCCTGTCTATAAACGTACCAAATAGCAGTTTAAAGTTTGACATTTGTTGTTACTGAATTTTCTATTAGGCCGGGAGAATGTGACAGCCAAAATCACAGTCTTCGCAAAATGGAAAAATTTGCATTTAAATAGGTATTTGCATATTATACAAACAAAACGAGCTTGGTACTCATTGATTTAAGGAGCTGAAAATACTATGCTTTACTACCTATATGCTAGAGATATACATAAAAAATTTTCAAATTCGCAATTAAAACTTCCAGTGCGTAAAATTACCGCACTACTACGTTGGAATTAAAATTTTATGAGGAAATGTCCGTTATGTCATTTCGATGAAATTTTTGATAAGAATTTTAGAATTTTCGGCGATTTTCTGCAAAACTGCAAGTTGCACGTCGCAGAAAAGTATATGAGATCACCTAAGGATCTTCCTTAATAGATTAAACGTTAAAAAACTATACACATTCATAATTAGTTATCGAAAAATCTACTAAAATATTAGGGATATTGATCGATTTTCATGCACGCATGTGTTCATTCACAAATTTTATCACTTTACCAATAGAATTCTTTTCCAAAATTGAAGTTTCACCAATCCGGATATATACTCTATTAAACAAGACCATATTCATTCAAAACGGTGCACCACAGGAGAAGAAATCAGGTAACATACATACAAAAAAAGGGGAAAAAAATACGCTACGAATTGATAACCTCCTCCTTTTTGGAAGTCGGTTAAATATAATGAATAAAAACTACCCGAGTCGAAAAAACTAAAAAGTTGTAATTAAAACATTTTTAAAAAACCGACATCCAAGTATAACTAAAAAGTTGAAAATAATTATAACAAAATACTAACCTAGACAATAAATAACACATTCAATGTTGTTAGGTACCTACACACAAAGTAAAAAATGTAAACAGTAAAAGGTGCTTATTCTGTACAAATTATTTACCTAGTAAATTTTTGAAGCCGGTGCCAAGCAACAATCACGTTTGACGAAGTTGTAGATAATTACGCAATACAGGATTTCAGATTTGTTTGATATATACTAGATTGGTAGGTAATTAATTTGTATAGAATGATCACCTTTTACATTTTTTAATTTGTGTGTAGGTACCTAACAACATTGAATGTGTTATTTATTGTCTAGGTTTGTATTTTGTTATAATTATTTTCAACTTTTTAGTTACACTTGGAAGTCGGTTATATATATTTTTTAAATGTTTTATTTAGATTTAGAATTTTTAATGTAAAAAGTACCAGTTTCTTGCTCTGATTTTTACATAAATGCGAACCCTTCAACATCAACTTATCAACTTTCTGCAGATATGGAGGCGCCACAGACTAGCGTCTGGAAGAAGTGTCAAGAGAGTCATTTAAAATATCGCAAAATACACCTTTCCTAGAAAATATATCCAGGTAATCCTGATACAAGACTCGAGTTTTACAATTGGCTCTCAAATAGAAATGAGACTTTAATATTTTTGGACAACCATTATTTAGACTGTCAAAAGTAATTTTTCAAACTGTGATGTCTTCAATCGAAATAATGAACATATTTGGACTCAAAATGACCCTAGATACTTCGAGAAAGTTAGGCAGCAAGTTTATTTTCCTTTAAATGTATGGTAACGATCAAATACTCATTATTATTTTTTCAAAGGGACTTTAAATGGTGAGACATATTTCTCGAGAACCCATATTGAAGAACATGTCGATGATTTGTTCCTTGTCACTTATTATAGGTACTGGTTTTAGCCTACATAATACTAGAGCTGCTTGTGACTATATATATTAAAGGTTTCCACATATGGGGATAGGACATTTGGGTCCTGTAAGGTGTCCGGCAAGGTCTCCTGAACTTATAGTTCTGGACACTTTTTTGTTGGGCACTATAAAATTAGAGTATATGCGGAAAGAAAGTAGAACACGATAACCGGACATAACATCATTACACAATTCAAATCTATTAGAAGGGAAGGTCGTCATTTAGAGCCCTTGTCATCTATACTATTATAAAATTATAAGTTTGTTTGTTTGTTTGTTTGTTCGGGCATCAGGTAAGAACTACTGAACTGATTTTGCTGAATCTTTTTTTGTTGCAAAGTCTATAGTCTGACTTAAAATCTGATAGACATTTTATCTCCTTAAATTGACAGAAACGGCAGATATAGCGAAAAAACTTCTACCATGTTGGGTAATACAATTACTCAATTGGTTCCACCGAACACACAAAATTCTAGATACTGGCATCAGCTTAGCTTTTATTCAAAATTCGCAATGTGCTAATGCAACATGTTTCGATTTAACAAAAATCAACTGATATAACGAGCGTAATTTTACAGGGTGTTCTGTATATAGGAAACTTAGAGCGGAGTAGAATTAAATATATTTAAGAAATCTAAAAAAAACAGTTATATTTGGTGTTCTATAAGCAGCTGCATATATGCAGCGTTGTTGAAATAAGGGAGAGTGGAGTTAGTTATACGGTGGTCTAAAAAAGTTATATAGAGTGGGCCAGAAACACTTCCATATACCAAGTGGTTGAAAAAGGATAGAATATTTATACAGTTTGGATAAAAAATGTGTTATGTAAGCAGTTAGAATCTTTGAATTATGTTCATATTAAATATTAGAAGCAGCTGTTTATACAGTGTTTCAAATATAAGATGGAGTGGAATTATGTGGTTTAAAACTTGTAACATATGTTTTATATATATATATATATATATATATAGATCTAAATAAATGTTGTTCTTAATTTTCGACCAAAATTTTAATAACTGTTCTATGCGGCTGGTGCCTTTCCAAATATAACTCGCAATACATTTTTTACATATATACATCTGTTTTCGGTATTTTTATTTGGAAAAATTAAATGTGGCATCCATAAGAAAAACAAAAGTCGCTGATGCTAGTCTAAAAACGAAACGTCAGATGGCAAATCATACAGCTGAATAAATTGGCAACGAAAATGTGTTTTTGGTTTTGGTTTTCCCTTATTAAATAACGCTATAATTTTAACATAGTTAAAAAGAAATAATATCACAGAGATAATCTAAATTGTCAAGTTTGTGGGGTCAGCATCTAATATGTGTTAATCCTTAATAAAGATATCCGTAACTCTAAATATACGGAAATAGTGCGAGTATCAAACAGTAGCGATAAAATTAAATTTATTATCAAATGGTAATTTAAAAACACTACAATAATGTACATGGGTGAAATATTCAAGCTTTAACACTTACAATTTCTTTCTTTTTTAGGTTTTCATATCAAGAACTACAAAGCGCTACAAAACCGACACTTTCAGCTTGCATCTTCGACACTAACCGGAAAAGTGGTGCAGAACATAATCTTATTCATCAAACGTCAAGAAATGTTAAGCCATACTTAAAACACAAAAATGTGAAAAAAACTAATACATTCAAATGCACTGAATGTTCATATGAGTCGGAACATAATTGGAGATTAAAAACGCATCTTTTAATACACAAAAGTATAAACGAAGTTGACACATTCAAATGTACAGATTGTCCTTATGAAACTAAACTAAAAGCAAATCTTAAAATTCACACTCTTAAACATAAAACATCAAACGAAGTTGCCTCATACAAATGTACGGAGTGTTCATTTAAAACGAAATATTCCGTGAGCATAAAGAAACACATTTTATAACACAAAAGTTTAAGCGAAATTGATACATTTAAATGTAGTGAATGTTCGAATGAAACAAAACATAAAGGATACTTGAAAAAACATCTTTTGACACACAAAAGCTTAAACGAAATTAACACATTTAGATGTAATGAATGTTCTTATGAAACTAAAACCAAATGGTCATTAAAATTACATGCGTTAAATCATAAAAGTTTAAGCGAAGTTAGCACATTTAAATGTATCGAATGCGACTACAAAACGACGCGTAAGAGCAACTTAAATGTACACGCTTTAAAACACAGAAATTTAACCGAAGTTAACATGTTCAAATGTGCAGATTGTCCTTATGAAACTAAACTAAAATCAAATCTCAAAATTCACACTCTTAAACATAAAAAATCAAGCGAAATTGCCTCATACAAATGTACGGAGTGTCCTTTTGAAACAAAATATTCTGTGAGCTTAAAGAAACACATTTTAAATCACAAAAGTTTAAGCGAAATTGGCACTTTCAAATGTAGCGAATGTTCCTATAAAACGAAACATAAAGGTTACTTAAAAAAACATGTTATGAGACACAAAGCTTAAACGAAATTAACACATTTAGATGTAGCGAATGATCTTGAGAAACTAAAACCAAATGGTCATTAAAATTACATGCTTAAAGTCATAAAAGTTTAAGCGAAGTTAACACATTTAAATGTATTGAATGCGACTACGAAATGACGCGTAAGAGCAACTTAAATGTATATGCTTTTAAACAGAAATTTTAACGAAGTTAACATATTAAAATGTACAGATTGTCCTTATGAAACTAAATTAAAATCAAATCTTATATTTCACATTCTTAAACATAAATCTTCAAACGAAGTAGCCACATACAAATGTACTGAATGCCCTTTTGAAACGAAATATTATGTGAGCATAAAAAGACACATGTTGAGAAACAAAAGTTTAAGCGAAATTGAGACATTCAAATGTAGTGAATGTTCCTATGAAACGAAACATAAATGGAATTTAAAAACACATATTTTAAAACACAAAAACACATTCAAATGTGGCGAATGTGTTTATGAAACAAAATATAAATGCAGCTTAAGAACACATATTTTGAAACACAGAACTTTAAGCGAATTAAGAACTTCAAGTGCCCTGAGTGTCCTTATGAAACGAAATATAGTTGGAGCTTAATAGACATACTTTAAAACACAAAACTGTTAGCAAAGGTAACACATCCAAATGATCTGAAATTCTTTAGCAAACAAATATTAAGTCATACTCAAATGAACGTATTATAAAACAAAAAAGTATCAACGACATAAAAACATACAAAAATGTTGAATCTCGTTCCGAAACAAACATAATGGAAACTTAAATTGGCAAGTTTTACAACACTAAAGCTTAAGGGAAAGTAGACGTTCAGAACATAAGCGTGCTTTGAAACAAATATAAATCTATGAAGTTAACACATTCATATTAGGGATGTAACGAATATTCTCATTCGTTTTCGCATGTGCGAATATTCGCGTCTTTTTTAATATTCAGATTCGCATTCGTATTCGCGGTTATATATGCGAATTTTTTGCGAATGTGTTGGACAACGAAATTCGATATTAGTTTTAAACCTTGCACTTGTATATTTCACACTCGTAAACATAGAATTTCAAGCGAGGTTGTCACATAAAAATGTACTAAATGCACTTTTGAAACGAAATATTATGTGATCATAAAAAGACACATTTTAGGACACAAAAGTTTAAGCGAAATTGACACATTTAAATGTAGTGAATGTTCCTGTGAAACGAAACATAAATGGACGTTAACAAGACATTTTAAAACACAAAAGCTTAGGCGAAGTTAACACATTCAAATGTGCTGAATGTATCTATGAAACACATATTTTGAAACATTATACTTTAAATCAAGATAACACATCCAAATGATCTGAAATTCCATATCAAAAAATTAGTAAGTTACACTTAAATGTACATATTCGAAAACAAAAAAGTGTCTACGACATAGGCACATACAAAACTGTTGAATGTCGTTCCCAAACAAATATACTGGAAACTTAAAATGTTTTAAAACACTAAAATTTAATGGAAATTATACGTTTAAAAAATAAGCGTGCATTGAAACAATATAAATATAAATCTCTCTCAAATGTGATGACTGATTGAATGGAAACATCGTACCAACTTAGAAAGAAGTGTCTTTATACTTGGAGATATCACCAAAATCAACACATTTAAATACTCTAACATTCAAATCTTGAAATTCATTTCCTAAACTATAAAAATTTAGTATTTAGCGTTTATACTGAATGGTTTTATGAAATGATAGATATTGGCATCCTAAAAATAAATATTTTAAAAGACAAAATTTTAATAGAAGTTAACCCACTCAAATTGTTTACCCCCATGCATAGGGTTTACCTTATGTGGGGTAAACAGACCATTTATTTATCTTATGTATAACTACTGTTATTTGTATTGATATATATCTACCTTAATTTTATTGTATTTGTGAAAAAATTGTGACTTAATGTTGTGAATAAATATTATTATTTATTTTCTGAATGTTCTTACGAGACCAAAACATAATAATAATAATTATACGCATAACATACCATAGACAATGCTTGAATTTGGAAATATGATCCCATACGATTTTTTGTACCATCTCAAAATGTTTGGAGAATAAGAATCGAGATGTCGCCTACGTGCAGCTGGGTCACAAATGTTTTAAACAATTTTATTTAAACATATTGCAAAACATCTTAATGGCCCAGAATTTCTATATGGATGTAACCTGTGGGATTGTATCTCTATATCTAGTTACTCGAATACAGTATTCAATTAACTAGAAGCGAAATCAGAAGGCTACGAGAATTATGCGAACCGACCTGAAGAGGGCAGATGTGACTCTGCCGAAACGTCGTCATTTTACCATCGATCCCGGCAGGGATCAGTTATCAACTACGCGGATGAATTTCCGGAAACCACCTAAAACATTTAGTGCCCGCGAAAACTTAAAAACAAATATATATATATATATATATATATATATATATTCAAGAAAATATCGGGACGCAGCCAAACTACTTGGGTTACAAGGAAATACTCTTTTAACTTATTTCTGAAAGCTTTCGAAATTATTTTATTTCATCGTCAGTCAATATACTACAAATAAAAATATTAACAATTTAGAAGTAAAAAACTAATCACTTACGTTAGTCGAGGTTGTGTAAGCAGAAAAACATCTATAAACTTTAGAATATTCTTACAAATTTTTTTGGAAATTCAACTAACAAAATTGTCACGTTGGCATATTTGATTTGAAGACGTAATATATATTTTTTAAAGTACGGGTAAACTATATTTATTCTTTGTAACTTACTGATAAATTGAAATATTATTAAGGAAACAAAAATTCAAAGGATAGCAAAAATGTTGAAAATTATTTAATCAATCTGAGAAATCTGTATTATATTCAGATTGATTATGAGTGTTTGAACACTTACTCTCCATTTCCAGTAAGTTACAATAAATCATATTTAAATTTTGTAAATCTCTCTTTTTATTTATGGTATTAGACTGACCGTTAATGAAGACCATGTCCAAGGAGAATGGTTATGTTGTAAACAGTGGGTGGCTAAAGCATAACTTTCCTTTTTTAGTTTTATATCACTCTTGTGTAAGGTCATTCGGTGCTTCAAATTTCTTGACGTCTGACCAATATAGGAAGCAGGGCAGTTGCTACATTCTATTTTATATATAACGTTGAATTTAAGATCATTAGAAATTTTATCTTTTGTTCTGCTAAATAGATGATTAACTGTTTTAATAGATTTATGAGCAAATTTTATACTAGTTTCGTTTTTGAAGATCTTCAATACTTTTGGAGTTAGTTCTTTGATATATGGTATAGAGGCATAGCAGTAATTTGCGTTAGAAGTTTCTTGGTTAATATTATTTACATGAAAATTATTCTGACTTGTTGACATGGAAGTGTTTATAATGTTTAGTTTAGCTCCTAATAAATCAGATATTTCATTAAAAAGATACTTAGCAGATATTGAATTTGCAATTCAACAAATAAATGACAAAAAATCACAAAACATATGTGCTTCTAAAATAACCAATTTACTCACTAATTTTATGAACACAAATACTAGTAAATTTTACACTTTAAATAGATCATTTTTAATGGCCAAACGTTTTCTCAAAGATAACCCAGACATTCATTATGCAGTCAGACAAAGGTAATGTAACAACAGCTATTTATAAAAATACCTATTTGGACCTTTCTTACGAGTTACTTAGTGATGGTGACTATTATCAAACACAAAATAGGGATCCTACGTCCACTATTCAACAAAAGGCTCAAAAACTAATTTCGAAGTTAAAAAATAATAGTGAGATTGACGGTATGATGGCAAAGAAGTTTTCAATATATAACTCTGTATGTTCTAGATTCTATACCTTACCGAAAATCCATAAGCCAACATTTTCATTACGTCCAATTGTCTCTTCTATTGATGCTCCCAATTCAGGTATTGCCGCACTTTTTGCTTTTTCCAATACCTATAATAATTATTCGTTACCTCAAAATTACGTTTTAGTTAGTCTTGGTGTAAAATCACTCTTCACAAACATTCCTTTAAATTTGGTAGAACTTATCACTGATAGAAATTGGGTTTCAATTTCCCCTCACACAAATAATAGTAAAAATAACTTCCTTGAACTAATTAATTTTATAAGCAGGTTTTTGGCTCACCAATGGGTTCTAAGCTTTCTCCTATTATTGCTCAGTACTTTATGGACGCTCTGGTCACTGAATGTATACCTAAACTTAGTTTTAACATTCCATTTTTAAAAAAATTCGTAGATGATATTGTCTGTAGGTTTCCTGTTGGTGGCAAAGATGAACTTTTAAACATTTTTAACACTTATAATAGATTTTTGCAATTCACTATTGAACTTTTAACTCTTCGAAATTTTTTGAAACAGATAGCTAAGAGAGCTACCAGGTGTTAAGCATGTCAAAATATTGAGTGAATTTTATTATTAATATCAGTTAGGTTTTTAGTTGAATCTTTTAATAATTTGATAAAAAACGCGAAAACACTTGTATCCTACACCCCTGATGGTATGGCCACCGCGACCCCCGTTCTAAACTTGTGAGTTTAACGTGAGCAAAATATTTACTAATAACAGGCTAATTTTTTTCACTATTGCTTGCTAATTATTATAACAATCGAATGGCATCTTTGTCCTACAAGCTAAATGGAATGTTTTCCTAGTCCTGCACGGGAAACATGTCGGTTTTATGGGCCCGTCGAAATCATTAATAACTGCAGGACAAGGAAACTAAAATTACTAGTCTATGATGCCAAAATAATCCAAAAATATCTTATCAACCCTAAATAATATTAATAAACTAAATATCTTTATTATGTTCGGACGATTTAAAACGATGCTTTTTGTACGCTACGCTTTCATTACGAATCCCCATGGAGTTTTTTTGAAAATACGATTCGCGTTAAATGACAGTGTTCTAATTTTATCCACTCACCCTTACATAATAAACAAAATTTTTTTAACTTCGATGTATATTTTTTATGTAATTCGTCTAATCAATACACATTTTTTTGTCTATTTTTGGTCTTTATAATTCCTTTATTACTCTGATATAGATACAAAAACGTGTAGATTACGGCCACAAGCTTTTGACTAAATTCCCGTAATGATTTCTCTTCTGACAATTTAGCGTCCTTAGTTCCCGGTATGCTGTATATACAGTTGTTTGGTATTGCTGGTGCGTCGGGCCTCGTTCTTGTTATCATGCTCCTCAAGGTGTCGTTGCTTTTGAAGATCATTCTGATCCCATAGCTGTGTGCAATTCTTCTAAGTTTCTCCGACAAGCCTTTAGTATACGGTAATAGTAGAGTTGCTACCGTGGTGTCCTCTTCCTGCCTAGGTGGTTTGTCCAGCTCTTCAAACGCCTTGATAATGATCGTTTCCGGATATCCGTTCGCCAAAAGGTCTTCTCTAAGTTTCACTTGTTCTTCTTTGAGGGCTTCTGGTGTGCTGCAGATATTTTTGGCTCTATGGATTAGTGTTTTGATGATGCCAGTTTTCGTTGCTGATGGGTAGTTGGAATTGTAGTGAAGGTATAATCCTGTATGCGTAGCCTTCACCTTCACAATTTACATCAAGGAATGGTAGGCACCCACTCTCTTCCATCTCCATGGTGAATCTAATGGATGGTTGAGATTGGTTCAGGTGTTCCAGGAATGCCTGTAGTTCTGTATCTCCATGTTGCCAAATAATAAAGGTGTCATCGACATACCTCACCCATAGCTTAGGCTGCTTCTCGAAGTCCATGATTAAGATTCTCCTTCCTCCTAAAAACACTAAAGGACGACAAATCTATCATCATTCTACCAGCTGACAAAGGAAATGCCACCATCCTGATGAACAGAACGGAATACAACAAGAAAATCGACGAAATACTGTCGAAGGGAAAATACAAGTCACTGCCTATAGATCCAACATCCAAAATAGAACGGAAAACTTACAACACTCTCAGAGATCATGCTGAATACATTCTACCCGAGACAAGGAGAAAATTGACGCCACACCACAGCAAACCACCACATCTTTATGGACTACCCAAGATACACAAGGCTGGAGTGCCTCTCAGACCGATTACAAGTTCGCCCAACTCACCAACAGCAGCACTATCGAAATTCCTTCTACCAATCATCCAACCTTTGGAGGGCAAAACATCATCGCACGTCAAGGACTCAAAGCACTTTGTCCAAATCATCGGATCCATGGAACTTGGGCCAGAACATCGCTTAGTAAGTTTCGACGTTAAAAACCTTTTTACGAACGTACCACTAGACGAATCTCTCAACAAAGTGAGAAAGAAACTTACTGAAGACGAAACCCTGATGGAGAGGACGGAGCTGCCAATAGACACAATCATGGACTGGCTTGGATGTTGCCTCAAGAACTGCTACTTTCAGGAGAAGGACCGATTCTTCATGCAAGAAGATGGATTGCCTATGGGTTCCCCGTTATCAACAACCATTGCCAACATCTACATGGAATGGTTCGAAGAACATGCACTGAGAAGTTTCGAGAAGCAGCCTAAGCTATGGTTGAGGTATGTCGATGACACCTTTATTATTTGGCAACATGGAGAGACAGAACTACAGGCATTCCTGGAGCACCTGAACCAATCCCAACCATCCACTAGATTCACCATGGAGATGGAAGAGAGTGGGTGCCTACCATTCCTTGATGTAAAGTGTCAAAGGACTAGGACCGGAATCCAAACAACAGTGTACAGGAATTCTACGCATACAGGATTATACCTTAACTACAATTCCAACCACCCATCAGCAACGAAAACTGGCATCATCAAAACACTAATCCATACAGCCAAAAATATCTGCAGCACACCAGAAGCCCTCAAAGAAGAACAAGTGAAACTTAGAGAAGACCTTTTGGCGAATGGATATTCGGAAACGATCATTACCAAGACATTTGAAGAGCTGGACAAACCACCTAGGCAGGAAGAGGACACCACGGTAGCAACTCTACTATTACCTATACTAAAGGCTTGTCGGAGAAACTTAGAAGAATTGCACACAGCTATGGGATCAGAATGATCTTCAAAAGCAACGACACCTTGAGGAGCATGATAACAAGAAAGAGGCCCGACGCACCAGCAATACCAAACAACTGTATATACAGCATACCGTGTGAATGTGGCAATCTTTACATTAGAGGGACTAAGCGACCGCTGGACACCAGGATTAAGGAACACCGCACAGCTACTCAAAGGGCAGAGGTAACGAAGTCTGGGCTAGCGAATCACGCATGGACCGAACACCATAATATCAACTGGGACCAGGCTAGAGCAATTCACAAGGAAGAGCATTGGTACAAAAGAAAATTCATAGAGACAGCATATATAGTCTCGAACGAAAATATAATTAGCGAGCCCAGCGTCCAAATTAAAAATATTTGGAGAGCTCTTCTTTCGGCCTTTGCCGCTACGCATCACCGGCAACCAACCTCCAGGTACCAACCAACCTCCAGGTACGAGGACGCTGATTGGCCCAGATAAGACCCAATCACCATGACCGGCGACGCATGACCGGTTAAGGGTATAATATAAATACGACCGATACTTTGAATTTTCTATCATTCACCTGATGACGATAGCAGATACACAGCTATTGAAACGTTGTGAGATCAACCACTTCAAGACGATGGAAGTCCAAGGAAACTTCGAGGAACGAGTTACATTGTCTGCCAACTTCAGACTAAATTAGGCTGTTATTAGTAAACGTTTTGCTCAACTTAGATTGACATGCTTAGAGTGGGGGACCCAGAGGCCATACCATCGGAGGTGTAGGACAAAAGTGTTTTCGCGTTTTTTATCAAATTATTAAAAGATTTAACTAAAAAACTAACTGATATTAATAAAAAAATTGCACTCACTATTTTGACATGTTTATCACTTGGCTCTTAGCTACCTATTTCAAAAATTTTCGAAGAGGAAAAAGTTGGGCGTTTCGGCGAAATTAAGACACTCAAAAATGTTTAACCTCTTACTAATGAAAAAAAAAATTAACGTGGGCTCTCGGCCTATATTGCCTTACCATATATAACTCACAACACATTTGAGCTGTTTTCGTACTTTTCCTATCACATTTGTAATAATCTCTCGGTTTTCATTATTTGTGAAACTCATTGTATGTGACAACATGTGTACATACTGCAATTTCGATTGACAAGTACTTTGGATGAGACAATGTGATATTTCTTCTTATCTAAATATTTCTGCGTTCAAGGAAACATATTATAACGAGTTGTATATCAATGAAATCATAATGAAAATCACTATTTTCGGTGGAAAAATTAAATGTGGCTTCCATAAGAAAAACAAAAGTCAAGTAGTCAAAAACGAAAAGTTGGAGGGCAAATCCTGTAGCTGATAATAAATTAAATTTATTAACAATTGTTAGTTTAAAAACACTAAAATAATGTAATAGACTGAAATGTTCAAGCTTTAAAACTTACAATTTCTTTGTGTTTTAGGTTTTCAAATCAAGGACTACCAAACGCCACAAAATCGTATCTTTCAACTTGCATCTTCGACACAATTCGGAAATCGAATGACACACAACATAATCTGATTCAACAAATGTCAAGAAATGTTAAGCCCTTCTTAAAAGAGCATGTTCTAAAACACCACAGTTTGAACAAAACTAAAACATTCAAATGCGCTGAATGTTCATTTGAAACAAAACATAAGTGGAGCTTAAAAAGACATTTTCTGAAACACAAAGATTTAAGTGAAGTTAATACGTTCAAATGTACTGAATGTTCATTTGAAACAAAACATAAAGGAGTCTTAAGAACACATATTTTAAGGCACAAAAGTTTCAACCAAGTTAACACATTCAAATGTGGTGAATGTCTTTATGAAACAAAATATAAATGGAGGTTAGGAATACATATTTTAAAACACAAATCTTTAAGCGAAGTTAAGAAATTCATGTGTCCTGAGTGTCCTTTTGAATCAAAATATAGTCGGAGCTTAAATAGACATACTTTAAAACACAAAACTTTTAGCCACGGTAAGACATCCAAATGATCTGAAATTCTTTATGAAACAAATATTGAAGCATACTTAAATGAACACATTGTAAAACAAGAGTTTCAACTACATATACACATACAAACAGAAACTTAAATTGGCAAATTTGATAACACTAGTTTAAGTTTAAGGAAAATTATGCCTTCAGAAACCTGTAAAGATAACACAATCAAATGTGTTGAATTGTCGTATGAAAACATCATGCAAACTTTAAGAAACATATTTTTATTCTAGGAGATATGAGGGAATTTTTATTTATTTTACCAAAAATTACAGTAGGTACAATACAAACGTAAATAATGTAATTCCTAGAGGGACACACAGATACTTGTACTTAGGAACTGGTATAGTAAAATCTATATTAGATCTAAACAGTAAAATTACACTTAAAACTAGCATAACATTAAGACTTGAACTTGTGGCCTGTTAGAATAAAATGGAGTTCCTTAGATTACTATGTTTCTATGCCATATTATGATAATTCGTTACTATAATAATTTGTTATTTATTTATTAATCACCTACTCTACCTTATATTTTATCCACCTTTAGATTTTATTTTCCGTTACATATATATTATTATTTAGCACTTTGAGTTCGTTTGTTCTTCTCACTAATTTTTTTTATAGGTTTTTGGTATTTCTTGTAACGCTCGTTGAATTAGAATTTTTTTTTAAAGTAGGATAATATTATTGTAGGCTCCACCCCAGGCAAGAATGCAATATGAGGCGACACTGTGAAAGAACGCATCTATAATAAAAGTAATGTTTTAGTATCCATGATATTTAACAGTTTCTTAAAAATAAAGGTTAGATACCTACTGTTTTTATGCCATACTCCAAAAAACACATTTAAATACTTGAAAAATTAAACCTTGAAATGCATGTCCATGTGTTAAAAGACAAAATTTAAATAGAAGTTAACACACTGAAATGTTTTACTCCCGATGCTCAGTGCTAACCTTCTATGGGGTAACCAGATCATTTACTTCCTTTTGTATAACTAGTGTCATTTGTATTGGTATACGAGTATATCTACTTTAATTGTATCGTATTTGTGAAAAAAGTGTGAATTAATGTTGTGAATAAACGTTGTTATTCATTATTTATTTACTGAATATTCTTACGAGACAAAACATAATAAAAGGGGGACTTATAGGTCCATACTAACCGTTGATTAAATTGCACCATTATCACTCCAGCGCTAGCTACTCAATTTTTTTAAAATCGAACCTTACTATAAATGACACCTGGTTTTAAAGCCTATTTAAAAAGGAATTCCAGGATGTTTCGATTTAGATATTCAACATTTAAGGAATTTGCGAATTAAAACATGATCCCTGGATATTTCTCTGATCTCTGATGTTAATGACGCATAATAATTTAAATAGATAATTCGCTTATAATTTAATTAGAAAGACTTTTTCTTATTACGACAAGGAAAATGAAATAATAGATTTTAAATCATTTTTAACCGACTTCCAAAAAGGAAGAGGTTGTCATTCGTCTACAACTTTTTTATATATGACGAGCGATTATTAAAAAACGCCTTTGGCAATTTTGATGATTTAAAATGCATTATATTAAGTAACATTACAGAACAGTCCCATATAATTGTCTATAACATGAGAGTTACGGTTGTCCAGAAAATCAGAAAAAAAAGTAGATAAGGGACTAGATTTCAGTGAATTTCAATTAATCTTCACTGTTTTCTCTAAAACCGCTCAAGAAATTTGAATATTATAAATTGTATTCTACAAAGATATGTTCCACCTTGATTCCGTACATGTTTCTATAACGTAAAACTTACCGTTTTCATTATAAATATCTAGTTTATATGTCAAGAATGCCATGAAAGTATATTGTACAGCGTGTTTGTAATGGTTTTCATTTTGATTCGTTTGACGAAGTTAAGTTTTTAGTGGCGTGAAATGGCAGAAAATATTCCGTTAGTTTATGGATACGAAAATTTGTTATGTCGGCGAACTCTTCTGTATGGTATACGGTTGTAGATGTGTGTGTGTGCCTGCATGTGCTATTAAATGGTATATAAGCTGTTGTATACATAGGATGGTTGTTGGGTATGAATTAGTTATACAGGGTGGTTCTAAAAATATTGTATTAGGTGGTTCATAAGTAGTTGCGTATAGAAGGTGGTTGATATAAGAATGGAGCGAAAGTATAGATATACAGAGTGAATATTTGCGTTATAGGACGGGGAATAATTACAGTTATACAAAAGGCTTTAAAAATTGTCATAAGTAGTTGCTTATACAAGGTGTTTGAAGTAAGGGTGGGGTAAAATTATTGTTATTCAGGGTGTATCAAAAATTTGTTATATAAGTTTAAGCAGTCATGATTTTTGAATTATAGGAAGTAGGAAGGGGTATAATTATAGTCATGATTCAAAAAATTTTAGAAGCCGTTGCATATACCGGGTGGTTGAAATAAATGGTACAGTAAAATCGTCATAAAATGTGGTTCAAAAAGGTGAATTTTGTTATATAGGGTAGGCAGTTACATAAATGGAATTCTAGACATATGGGGCAAAGTAAAATCATTGGTATACAGGAATCATTTAAACAATAGAAAAGTAGAAAAATATTTCAGGTATAATTAAAATATTTCTAGGCCTTAATTTTGATGTAATTTTCAAATTTTAAAGTGTTATTGGCGTTTCTAGGTGTAATAAAGTGCACATAAAAGTTAGAAATAGTACAATTTGTGAGGACCTAGATATTTGAGTTAGAGTTTTCCGACACCTATTTTAGTCTACATTATACATGTGACTTCCTCCCTTAAACCGGTGCGCTTCGGCCGCAAACAGTTGGCCCCTGTTTGGGGCCCTCGTTCCGGTATACGTGTCGCCATCCTAGGAGAGGATTTATTCTTAAACAGGGTGGTTTTAAAGATATCAGGATATTGTGTTAAGTTGAATTATAGTTGTACAGGGTGATTCTGTAAATGATGGACCAATAAGTTATATAGGGGTGTCCAATACACAGAAGCTTATACAGTGTGGATGCAATATAGAGTGAATTAGTGTTACATTTATAGAAATCGGTCCAAATAATAAAACAAATAAAAAAGTTGAAATATATTTGGAAAATATAGACAAAGAATAAAAGTTAAAGGGGGAGAAAGAGAGAGAGAGATAAGAATACGCTAAAATTTTGAATTGTATCTTAAATCAGATAAAAAGAAGATGTCTGAAAATAGTGATTGGCACCTCATCTTCAGGAAATCGATTATCCGGAAACTCTCTGCCCTAACACATAATCGGCAAACCTTTTCAATACGCCTGAGTGCATTTAAAATTATAACAGGTCGAAAATGGACAACAATTTGAACAGTTAAATCAATAAGGTAATAAATAATGTCCAAAATTAATTTTAAGATAGATATTTGATTTGTAATACTTGTTCTGTTTGTTTTACATATTGAACGATGTATAACTATTTATTAGTTGCTTTTAGGTACCTAAATTTCGTGTTTCATGTTATTGAATTATTGTTAACATTATTTTTCTTTGCTGGTAAATTCCTATAAAGAATCTCAAATGGAATTATTTGTTTGATTCTCCTTTTAAATGGAAAATACATGACCTACTAGCAAAAAACTCAGCTTTTTAGTGTTTTTTAGCATTTCTAATCATACCATGTGTATTGTATTATACATTATTTTAAAGGGAAAAAATAACGAATTCAATGAAATAATAAAATACAGGGTGTTCCATTTAAAAATATATAATGTTTTTAGTATCTTCAAAACCATACTCGGAAAAAAAAATTGAGTACTCCACTGGATTCTATGCAAAATTTTCTATTAGACGTAGTTCTTAGCGCAATAGTATTTCTAATAACTTCGTAGATATAGAAGGTGTCCAAAAAGTATAAATTATCAAAATCGCCCTGTATCTTATAAATGGAAACACTTATGCAAAATTTGATATGGCCATCCTGAGTTTCACAAAAAAGTAGAAAAGGTATGTGAAAACCGCAAGACTCTATCTTCAATAACAACCGAGTAACCTGGCAATCTCAACCAAAATGGGATGCACTGTACATCCTGGTTTAAATATACGTTGTACTTAAATGAGTTATATAAGGGGATTCAAAGAAAGTTAGAAGTAGTTGATATACAAGGTGGTTGAAATATAGTGTGGACAGGAATTATAATTATGCAGGATGACTTTAAATAATTTTTGGAAAAAAATATTATTTAGTGTTGTTAAAAAAATGCTAGAAATGCATTCTTAAAAGTTTCAAGTAGTAGTTGTTTGAAATTTGAGTATCAATAACATTGTATTTATATTTTGTACTAGGCTTGTGCAATGCATAATTTTGATAAATATGTAAATCATCTTGAAATGTACTAATATGCTTATCTTTTCACTACTGTCAGCAGTACTCAAGGGCTGCCTATAATTGTTTTTAATTACAATTACAGTTATAAAGGCAAACTCACACCGATCTAATTTAACAATATAAAGAAGCATTTAATTTAATTATTTAATAAGAGCAGTGTGTACTTATGTATATGTTCTCGGGTTTTGCCGTTGGGGGAATTTTGATACCTACAACTCCATTGGTCAGGCGAAAATTCATATATACCGGAAATTTAAATATTATACGGATCAATGACAAATATTCAGATTCTGAAAATTTACTAGGAAAGTGGATGTGGAGAATTTCCTATATACACAGTGATCTGATGACCTATTTGTAAGTAAAATAGTTTTTTTATGACTATTTTAAATATTTGTAGCATTGTTTCTATAGCTGGTTTTATTCTTTCAATACAATTACTAAAATGTGTTCTGATTTACGATGTAAAATTTTAATTAAGCACAAGTGAAGGTATTGAACACAATTATTTGAGAACAAAAAAAAGAATAATAACCAGTTCAGTGAAAAGGAACATATACAGTTTTGATAAAGCCTGTGTGAAATATCATCACAACCTCATACTGGTTGTTGGTTTCTAAGTATGTTCACTTAGAGGTTTTTTTAATCAACTGGCGCCCTTAATAAAAATAAATTTTGTGTTTTAATATCTTACCCACACCCCTAATATTCCCGATGAAAAGCAGCCGCCTAGCAATTGTGAATATACCATGTAGGTTTTATATTGACTTTGAGTATATTGATTTTATAAATACCACGTTTCTGTTGCAATTTAAAATGAAACAATATGTGCAATATTACAGAGATAATTTACGATAGCTCTATTTCGACAGTATACAACTGATAAAACTGTAGGTGTTTTGACTGTCGACCAGTATCTAATATGTACTAATCCTTAATGAAGATATCCATACCTCTAAATAAACGGAATAGTAGCGATAAAATTAAATTTATTATCAAATGATAGTTTTAAAACACTAATATAATGTAATTGAGTGAAATGTTCAAGCTGTAACACTCACAATTTCTTTCTTTTTTTAGGTTTTCAAATCAAGGACTAAAAAACGCTACAAAATCTACACTTTCAGCTTGCATCTTCAACGCAAAACAGGAGACGAGTGGTACACAACATAATCTGATTCACCAAACGTCAAGAAATGTTAAGCCGTACTTAAATGAGCATGTTTTAAAACACAAGAATTTGGACAAAACTAACACATTCAAATGTACTGAATGTTCTTTTGAAACAAAACAGAACAAGGAGCTTTAAAATACATGTTTTAAAACACAAGGATCTAAGCGAAATTAACATACACAAATGTAGTGAATGTCCGTATGAAACGAAATATAAGGGAAACTTAAAAGCACATGCTTTGAAACACACAACTTTAAGCGAAGTTAACACATTCAAATGCACTGAATGTCCTTATGAGACGAATCATATTTGGAGATTAAAATCGCATGTTTTAATACACAAAAGTAAAAGTGAAGTTAACACATACAAATGTTTCGAATGCCTTTATGAAACGAAACGTAAAGGAAACTTAAAAGCTCATGTTTTGAAACACAAAACCTTAAGCGAAATTAACACATTCAAATGTACTGAATGCCCTTATGAGACTAAACACAATTGGTCGTTGAAACTACATGCTTTAAATCATGAAAGTTCAAGCGAAGTTAACACATTCAAATGTACAGATTGTCCTTATGAAACAAAACTAAAATCAAATCTTAAAATTCACACTCTTAAACATAGACCACCAAGCGAAGTTGCCTCATTCAAATGTACTGAGTGTCCTTTTGAAACGAAATATTCTGTGAGCATAAAAAAACACATTTTAAATCACAAAAGCTTAAGTGAAATTGACACATACAAATGTAGTGAATGTTCCTATGAAACGAAACATAAGGGATACTTAAAAAAACATGTTTTGAGACACGAAGTTAACACTTTCAAATGTATTGAATGCGACTACGAAACGAGGCGTAAGATCAACTTAAAGTTACATGCTTTAAAACACAGAAATTTAAACGAAGTTAACATATTCAAATGTACGGAGTGTCCTTATGAAACTAAACTAAAACCAAATCTTCTAATTCACATTCTTAAACATAAACCTTCAAGCGAAGTTGCCACATACAAATGTACTGAATGCCCTTTTGAAACAAAATATTATGTGAGCATAAAAAGACATATTTTAAAACACAAAAGTTTAAGCGAAATTGACACATTTAAATGTAATGAATGTTCCTATGAAACGAAACATAAATGGACCTTAAAATCACATATTTTAAAACACAAAAACGTAGGCGAAGTTAACACATTCAAATGTGCCGAATGTCTCTATGAAACAATAAATAAGGGGAGCTTAAAAACACATATTTTGAAACACAGAACTTTAAGCGAAGTTAAGACATTCAAGTGTTCTGAGTGTTCTTTTGAAACGAAATATAGTTGGAGCTTAAAGACACATACTTTAAAACACAAAACTTTAAGTCAAGGTAACACAGCCAAATAATCTGAAATTCCTTATCAAAAAAGTAAGTCATACTGAAATTAACATATTCTAAAACAAAAAAGTTTCACATATACCCATACAAAACTATTCAATGCCGTTCCGAAACAAACATATAATGGAAACTTAACATAGCAAGTTTTAAAACAGTAAAATTTAAGAAAAATTATACGTTCAGAAAATAATAATAATAATTGCATTAAAACAAATATAAAATATATCTGTGAAGGTAACACATTCAAATGTAATGAATGATCGTATAAAAACATCATACCAACTTAAAAACAATGTTTTTATATTCGTAGATATCAGCAAAATCAACACATTAAAAACGTTAAAATTCAAATCTTAAAATCCATGTCCTAAAGTATAAAAAATAAGTATTTAGCATATACAGGGTGTAAATAGTTTGACTCCATATATTTTAGGTGCAGAAAGTACCCACCAAACAAAACAAAAAACTCTTATATGGTCTAAAGGCCTTAATAAGCAAGAAAATTTGAAATACATGTTAAGTAAATTATTGTCAATGTGGCAACGTCACGCTAAAAATGAGATTTGCTTGTAGCGTGAATAATAAAGGAATGAGTCACCACAAAAAATGAACACCTGTTATTTTTTTTGTATTAAATAATTTCATAGTTTCGAGTGCCGGTAGATTTATTTAGGTACATAAAATTTTATGAAAAATTATTTTCAAAAATGTACCCTTTTAATATCTATGTATTGAAATGAATATTTATATTTGGCGATTTATTTTATTCATCAAGTTGAAAAAGGGAGGATACAAAGTTGTTTACATTATGATACAAAAATAATGCGATACAAACTATATTAAACAAAACATTTCTTATATGTAGTTCTTTTATGTGTTAAATTCTTCGAGAAATAATTGTTACTAAGAAATTAATATTACTTATCTTAGACAAATAAAAACCTTTGACCTGCAGGATGTCATTATGATAGAGCTCTAGCGAGCAAACGGATTATTTATAGTAAATATTCAAAATTCAAAATTCTTGTTATTACATTTGCTCTCCCCACAAATTAATAGCATGTCAGATATTTACCTTATTGTATGATTGTCACTGTTTGTCACAAAATAATACACTCGAACTCACAATTCACAACAGATTTTATTTTATATTTTAAAATGAAAATCATAACACTTACGCTGTGTCGAATTTCACGCAAAAATCACATTTCACTTTCTTAAAAGAACCGGGCAGCTGTAGTACTGAGTATATGCTATGTTGCCACATCTGATCGGAGAAACGTAGGGCAAATTATAACAGAATATTTAGAGTTTAAATAATAATTTTCTTTGTTAATACAGTTATTAAAGGTGTATACGCTATTGAGTATTTACATATTTAGCTTTACAATCATTTTGAAGCCGGAAATAATCTATTATTCACTGTAATATAGGCTACAGAACTTCTAACTTTTTCATTTTTTTTGGCAAAACTATAGTTTATTTCTGAAAATGTTATAAAGCTTTTTGATTTGTTTTGACCTGAAGTATTAATCCTCAAAATCTTTGCACTCAAACCGTTTACACCCTGTATACTGAAAGATTTTACGAAATGAAACATATTCAAGTCTATAAATAAATATTTTAAATGACAAAGTTTGAATAGAAGTTTTATTCCCCATGCACAGGGTTAACCTTCTGTGGGGTAAACAGATCATTTATTGACCTTATGTATAACTAGTGTTATTTGTATTGATATATATTACTTTAATTTTACTGTTTGTGAAAAAATTGTGAGTTAATGTTGTGAATAAATATTATTAATAATTATTTATTTTTCTCAATGTTCTTAGGAGACAAAACATAATAATAATGTTTTTCTCATCAAAAAAATAGATCTAAATGGTTGCATATAATACTTTAGTACGTAAGTAGCTTTATACAAAACATAATAAAATAATCCCATACGATTTTTTTTCACAACCACCGTCTTAAGATGCTCCAGAATAAGAATCTGGAGCCGTTCCGTGTAATTGCTGTTCTCCCTTAACTCCTAGGACAGAATGTCACGATAAAATTTTTCAGGTAACTTCACCTGTCAGAGATATTGAATACTCTCTTCGAGGTGTCATTCGGAACCTCTGTGTGCTGATTCTCTCGAAAATCCTAGATGTCGGTCTTACATCTCGCGTCTTCAAATTTAACGAAATGTTTCAAATACATAAAGAAGTGTTCGAGAGGACATTCAGTTGTGGGAAGCGCAACTGATGAAGGTTCCCTGACCAGAAACAGTGTATATTATATATAATATATATTGTCTTGCGTACAAAGGAATGACACCTCGAAGAGAGTATTCAATATCTCTGAAAGGTGAAGTTACCTGAAAATTTTTATCGTGACATTCTGTCCTAGGAGTTAAGGGAGAACAGCAATTACACGGAACGGCTCCAAATCCGGAACCTCTGTGTGCTGATTCTCTCGAAAATCCTAGATGTCGGTCTTACATCTCGCGTCTTCAAATTTAACGAAATGTTTCAAATACATAAAGAAGTGTTCGAGAGGACATTCAGTTGTGGGAAGCGCAACTGATGAAGGTTCCCTGACCAGAAACAATGTATATTATATATAATATATATTGTCTTGCGTACAAAGGAATGACACCTCGAAGAGAGTATTCAATATCTCTGACAGGTGAAGTTACCTGAAAATTTTATCGTGACATTCTGTCCTAGGAGTTAAGGGAGAACAGCAATTACACGGAACGGCTCCAAATCCGGAACCTCTGTGTGCTGATTCTCTCGAAAATCCTAGATGTCGGTCTTACATCTCGCGTCTTCAAATTTAACGAATGTTTCAAATACATAAAGAAGTGTTCGAGAGGACATTCAGCGCAACTGATGAAGGTTCACCAGAAACAATGTATAATATATATATCTTGCTTACAAAGGAATGACACCTCGAAGAGAGTATTCAATATCTCTGACAGGTGAAGTAACCTTTTTATCGTGACATTCTGTCCTAGGAGTTAAGGGAGAACAGTAATTACACGGAACGGCTCCAGATTCGGAACCTCTGTGTACTGATCCTCTTGAAAATCCTAGATGTCGGTCTTACATCTCGCGTCTTCAAAGGATTAACCTTGCTCAATATAATTAATTCTGGCAATTCATTATTTTTTATGTAACTGATAATTCAAGAAATTCAATTAGTGCATTATTTGTAAATTATTGTTTCGGCACTTCAATTAAAAGTTAATTAATCAAAGTGATTTAATTAATTAATTAATGTATTTCTTTGAAGATTTGGAACAATATTCAATTTTTTATTTTCCGGAATTAAAGAATTAAATTAGTATTTTTTCCGAAATATTCCAAATATTTTGGAGTTATATTTGAATTTTTCAATACACAATTTTAATCAATCAATGTAATACAATTACGAGTCATCCTTAGTGTAAAATTTTTAATTCCTAGAGAAAACATATAATAAATTTTCTGCAATATATTAGTTATTTAAAACTAAGTTAAATCCGGCCCTGTATATTTCTACTCTATAGTTTTATTATATTTGTGGAGAAATTGTAAGTTAATGTTGTGAATAAATATTATTATTTATTGTTTATTTACTGAATGTTCTTACGAGACAAAACCTAATAGTAATAATAATTATATTGGAGAAACATCGAGACCATTAAACGTACGAATAAATGAACACAAGAATTACATAAAGAAACGACAATTTGAAAAATCAAAAATTTGTGAACATGCTTGGGACCTAGGCCATAAAATACAATTTGACAATTCAACTATACTTCACAAAGAACAACATAACACAAAACGAAAAATAAAAGAGTCTGCCTTAATTCTTTCGAATGAAGACGATTGTATCGCTTCTACTTCTGTAGAATTTAATCGTATCTGGTTACCGACAATTAAGGAAGAAATTATTAATGGTAACCTCCTTTTGAACAACCCAATATCGGGATAGTTCATAAGGTTTTTTCCTAGGTTTTCCCTTATGACGTTAATGGGATCACTGAAACAACAGAATTCTTTGATCGCATTTTTGGCGAATGCGCTATCTTATAACAAAGTCGTACCTAGGACGCCACTTATAAATTCTAAAGACAACTCTTTCAAATTCTTCTAATTTGAAAGCTGGTTAACTATAATTCATGATCTTTAGAATTTTTTGTGCTACCTGTATATCTAAAAACAACAAATTTTCTAATGTCAAATTTAAATGTCATATATCAAATTTTCATTTTGCAATCTACATCAATAAATATAAAGCCATTGACAACGAAGTCAGAATAGACTTCGAAACGTTTGGTATTCCTGCAATATACGTCGTTTTATTTCTATTGTGGTGTTATTGCCCAAAAAAACATAAAAGTAAGTAATAATAATGTTTTGATTTACCTAGGTACAAAACACACCACAGATATGAATTTTGAAAACTTTGACCACCCAGTACACATTTCTATCAACTTTAAATCGCACAAAATTGTAAGTCTATGTCTACGACAATCCCCAAGAGAATTGGCCCGGACTTCTGCGCTTTTCTACAATTTTTTAAACCTTGATAAAATAGGTAAAGATTTTAATTAGAATTATATAAAAATAAAGAAGAATACTGGAAAACAATTAATTGACTTTAAATTTGTATTGTAACTAGGACTTCCGGGTAAGATAGCGTGACAGCCATGCCTGTACATCGATATTTAGTTATAAAAGTATAATTTTTCAACAGAAACTAACGTTAAGTTATAAACAAGTATATACAGTGAGGACGCGTGGGTTGGAACAAATTCATTTAAAATTCAGGTGTTGTTTTTTTTGGAAAAACGCTCGGACACGTCATTTTTTTGAAATGCGGTTTTTGTGATGATAAACTCATTTATAGAGGGTTGGCCAGAAATAAATTGCAACCATCAACTTCATTTTTTCAAATAGAAATATTTGTTTCTTATTTTATTTTTGAATCTGCATTGGAATTCTAAATCTTTTTCATGTACAATGGCCTATACCGAAAATTAACACTTAGTAAAAAAATTTCATTTCTTTCTAAATTTAAGAAAACAACGGTAAAAATAAGGTGTTGGTTGGTTTGAACCTATTTATTTACGTCTGGTTTTTATGATTGTTAGCGGTATTTTAGTCTCATGTTTTTAACACTTATTTTTTTCTATAGAAACTGAAGTATAATTTTACTTCAAATAAGTAGTTTTCAAGTGCAGTTGCAAAGTTTCAACATAACTCGAACACAAACTGAAGTTTGCAAATTGTTTAATATGAAGTACCCGAAGCCTGTTACACGATCGGTAGTTAGTAAAATAGAAAAAAAGTTTCTAGAATTTGGGCACGTAAGAGACAATTGCAAAACCAAACATCTTCCAGAAGATACACAATTCCTCACAAATCTACTAGACAAATAGCCACAGAACAGTCAATAAGTAAATCTTTTGTTCTAAAATGCTTGCATAGAAATAAATGGCACCCATACAAAGTTCATTTAGTTCAGGAACTTACTGAAGATGATTTGGACCGGAGAGTAGAATTTCACGAAATGATGCAATACCAACCCGCACTTTTCAACTAAGATAGTTTTTTCCGACGAAGCAACATTTTGTTTAAATGGTTCAGTAAACAGACAAAATGTTCGATATTGGGCATCAGAAAATCCACATTGGATTATGGAAAGTCACACACAGTTTTCCAAGAAAACGTATGGGTACTTCAATTGTGGGTCCTTTTTTTATTGAGGGAACACTTAACTCGGAGAAGTATTTAGAACCTATTACAAAATGACATAATATCCTTGTTTTACAGAACTTTAGCAGAATGGTGAAAACCCCAGTATACTGGTAGATTCGGTATGGTCTCGCGAACAGTGCGAGATTATTTTGACAATATTTTCCCAAATAGGTGGATCCGAATGAGAGGTAATATCGAATGGTCCAGATCTAAGCTCGTTAGATTTTTATCTTTGGGGTTACGTGAAATCGAAAGTCTACTTCAATAAGCCGGAAAATATGAATACTGGAGTATTCTAGCAACTAGAAGCCAAAGGAGAAGGCTACGAGAATTATACGAACTGACCTGAAGAGGGCAGATGTGACTCAGCCGAAACGTCGTCATTTTACCATCGACACCAGCAGGGATCAGTTGAAACGTCGTCATTTTACCATCGATACCAGCAGGGATCAGTTATCAACTAGGCGGATGAATTCCCGCAAACCACCTAACACACACACACACACACACACACACACATATATATATATATATGTATTAGACGGTTTCCGGGAATTCATCCGCGTAGTTGATAACTGATCCCTGCCGGGATCGATGGTAAAATGACGACGTTTCGGCAGAGTCACATCTGCCCTCTTCAGGTCGGTTCGCATAATTCTCGTAGCTTTCGCTTCTAGTTACTCGAATACTGTATTCGAGTAACTAGAAGCGAAAGCAGAAGGCTATATATATATATATATATATATATATATATATATATATATATATATATATATGAGTATTCTTCGCTATGTTCACATAATTTCAATATCCTATTATCCCAGTAAACGCAAAATAAACAATGAGATAAGAAATAAGCAACTTTATTATTAAATTAAAATATTCAAATTGTTATGGATTTTAGAAACATTTAAAAAATTGTAGAAAATCACAGACCAGGAAAATTCCTTCGAGAGATTATTCTATACATAGAATCTCAGGACCTCGAACTTTTCGTGCGATTTGAATTTGACAGAATAAGTACAGGATGGTCAATGTTAGCAATTTTTCAAAAATTACGAACATTGAGAGAATATTGCCGATCCTTGCACTCAAATAAATTTTATTGACTTAGAAAGCTTAAAGCACTTAAATATACGTTAATTTGAAAAAATATTTTTTAAGGATATTCTTCGTTATGTTGAAATGATAACTGATAAATTAAGAAAAACCAGATATGTTAACAGTTTCTTTCTTTTTTAGGGATTCAAATCAAGAACTACGAGACGCAACAACAGCAAAATCTTCAATTTGCATCTTCGACACAAAACGGAAAACGAGTGGTACACAATATAATCTAATTGACCAAACGTCAAGAAATCTAAAGCCATACTTAAATGAGCATGTTTCACAGCACAAAAATTTGAACAAACCTAACACATACAAATGTACTGAATGTCCTTTCGAAACGATACATAAGAGTTGCTTGAAAAGACATTTTCTGACACACAAAGATTTGAGTGAAGTTAATACATTCAAATGTGCCGAATGTTCATTTGAAACAAAACACAAAGGAGTTTTAAAAATACATGTTTTAAGGCACAAGAGCTTAAATGAAGTTAACACATACAAATGTACTGAATGTCCTTATGAGAGTAAAATCAAATATTCATTAAGAGTACATGCTTTAATTCATAAAAGCTTAAGCGAAGTTAACACATACAAATGTACCGAATGTTCTTTCGAAACGATTCATAAGAGTCGCTTAAACATACATTTACTGAAACATAAAAATTTAAGTGAAGTTAATACATTCAAATGTACTGAATGTTCATTTGAAACAAAACGTAATTGGAGTTTAAAATCACATGTTTTAAAGCACAAAAGTATAAACGAAGTAAACACATACAAATGTATTGAATGTCCTTATGAATCGAAACATAAAGGAAACTTGAAGAAACATGTTTTGATCCACAAAACTTTAAGTGAAGTTAACACATTCAAATGCACTGAATGTTCTTATGAAACGAAACATAGTGGGAGCTTAAAAACGCATGTTTTAAAACACAAAAGTACAAACGAAGTTAACCCATACAAATGTACTGAATGTCCTTTCCAAACGATACATAAGAATCGCATAAAAACACATTTTCTGAAACACAAAGATTTGAGTGAAGTTAATACATTCAAATGTACTGAATGTTCATTTGAAACAAAACATAATTGGAGCTTAAAAACACATATTTTAACACACAAAAGTCTAAGCGAAATCAACACACACAAATGTTCTGAATGTCCTTACGAAACTAGACAGAAGAGTAGTTTAAAAAGACATTTTCTGAACCACAAAAAATTGAGTGAAGTTAATACATTCAAATGTGCTGAATGTTCATTTGAAACAAAACATAAGGGAATCTTAAAAAAACATATTTTCAGGCACAAAAAAATATAATTTTCAAGAAGACACACGAAACAAGTACTTTAGTCAGTCTATATACGAAATACATCATAGACAAGGTTTGGTCAAATGAAACTAATTTCTTTGTTTTCTATTACTGAATTTATGCACAATACGTGACCAGTTTCAACGCTTACGCTACATTTTCAAACGTATACGAGGGCTGCCTTTTATATTTCGGGATTAGAGAACAAAAACAAATATTAATCATCGAAAATCGCTTTATTATTTTTCAAAATATTCCCCATGAAGATCTATACACTTTTGCATGCGTTTGAACCAATTGTCGAAGCACTTTTTCCACTCTGATTGAGGTATCTCCAAAACATGCATTCTGAACGCAGCAACCGCTTCTTCAGGTGTCGAAAAACGTTGACCTCTCAGTTTGTTTTTTACGTACGAGGAATAAAAAGAAGTCATTTGGTGACAAGTCAGGACTATACGGCGAATGACTCATCAAATCGATGTTTTGAGTAGTCAAAAATGCAGTTGTTTGAGCCGATGTGTGAGAGCTCGCATTCTTGGAAGACAACTGGCAAACAAATGGTTGTGTACCACTCAGAATTGACTGTTCTGCGTTGTTCTAGTGCTACGGTTGCGACATGTCCAGTTTTTCTGAAAAAACAGGCGATCATTTGCTTGGAAGTGCTTCGTGCGCGAACTTTTGTTGGATTCGGCTTACCTTAAAACACCCATACAGTCAACTGCTCTTTACTTTCGGGCTCATACGCATAAATACACGATTCATCACCTGTTAATAGATCATAAACGTGTTTTGAAGCACCGCGTTTGTTTTTGAGCTTTTCTTTCGACCAATCGACACGAGCAAATTGACAGTGTGGGATCTTTTTTTGACATTCAAATATTTATGCAATATTGAATGCATGCTGGTCGAACTAATGTGTAAGGTTGACTCAATCTCACGATAGGTCACATGACGATCTTGCAATATCAGTTCGCGCACACCATCAATGGTTTCCGGAACAACAACTGTTTTTGGACGACCTTCACGCAATTCGTCTTGGAATGAACTACGACCTCGATTGAATTCACCATACCATCGATAAACAGTGGACCTTGATGGAGTTTCATCGCCAAAAATTAAATTCAGTTCATCCATGCACTCTTGCTGACTTAATCCACGACGAAAGTTGAAAAAAATAATCGCGCGAAAATGTTCACGATTTAATTCCATTTTTTGGCCGAGATGAATCCTTTAAGTTACTGTAAACAACACATAGCACTCGTATGTCAAAACGTTCTGAGTACGTATAACCTCAAAAATGTGAAACTTTACGATAGACCTAGAAAAATTAAAACTTTTATAGCTTGAGATGATAAAATTCTCGTCATTTTGTTACTGACGTTTCCGAAAAAAGTTAAAGATATGTATCTTACTGGATCCATATTCTTAACTAAGGGATAAATACTTTGATAAGTTAGTTGAAGCTCTTTGCGTGAAATTAATTTCTTTATTAAGGATGAACCATTATTTGCGGCTTTAAGATAAATTATATTTAATTCTTTTCTGAGGTCGTCCTTTGACATGATATGAGTATAGAAAATGCTCGATGAATCATATTTTTATATGCGTATAATTTAAGGATTTAATGGACTAAAAAATGAATAATGAATCATAATGTCTGTGAACGTGGTTTTACTGTATATATTAAAACTTAAGGTTAAGTCCAAAAAGTTTAGTTTACAATCCTGCTCTATTACTACTTTAAATGTAATGTTAAGGTGCAATATATTACTGAATCCTAGAAAAATATCTAATTGTCTTGGTGAACCTGTTAAATAAACTAAACTGCCTTCAACATATTGGTACCAGAGAAATATATGTTTTTTAGACGAATTCATTATTGTTTCTTCTAAATTTTACATGAAAATGTCGGCAAGCAAAGGACTCAAAGGAGAACCCATTGCTAAACCTTTGTTTTGAACATAATACTTAGTATTAAACTGACAGTAATTTTGGCTAATGCATAACTCAAAGGCTAACTCTATTTCTTTATGTAAACCAGGATTAAGATGACATTTAAAATATTTGAAATTAATGATAAGCATTCATTTGTTGGAATATTCGGAAACATGTTATTGACGTCAAAAGATACTAAAAACCCATTTTTTACAATATTTAATTTGTTTGCAGATTTGGAGAGTTCTACGGAGTTTTTAATAGTATATTTAGGATTAAAAAAAAGTTTGGAAGCTAAGCTATTTATTGGGGGTATTTATATATGAAACTATTGGACGATTAGGTGCATTAGGTTTATAATTTTTAATTACGCCATAAAGTTTTGGAGCCGAAGGATTTTTATTAATTCATTTAATTTTTGTAGGATTCAATAACAATGCGCACCCTAACATTACAATTACAGTAAAAATAGAGTAGGATTATAAACTAAACTTTTTGGACCTATCACTTACAAGAACAATCAATCTATAAATTTTAATATATGTATACAGAAAAACCCCGTTTTCAGACACTACGATTCATTATTCATCTATTAGTCCACTAAATCCTTAAATTATCCGCTTATAAAAATATGATTCATCCAGCATTTTCTATACCCATGTCAAAGGACGACGAAAAGAATTAAATATAATTTATCTTATAGCCCCAAATAATGGTTTTAGTTCATGCTTAATAAAGATATTAATTTCAGGCAAACAGCTTCAACTATCTTATCAAAATATTTATCTATTAGTTAAGAATACGGATCCAGTAAGGTATAATTCTCTAACTTATTTCGGAAACGTCAGTAATAAAATAGCGGGAATTTTATCATCTCAAGATATAAAAATCAGTTTTAAACCGCAATTTTAGTTATTAAACTTATTATTTAACGCTAAAGACAAAGAAAATACAAGAGGTGAGGGGATTATAAGCTTATATGTTCAGATTGTAACAGCGTTTATATTGGAATGACTACAAGAAATTTTTCTGCCATATACTCTGAACATTACCGTTCTTATATAATACAAAAAAACAGACTCAACCGTTTCTAATCACGTAATGCAAACAGGACACACTTTCCCTTCACTTGAAAACACGTAATTTTAAATTATAACAGAAATTATTATCAAACATCTTTCTTAAATCCAAATTTTTAAATCTTACAAAAACTCCTGGGGAGTTTACTACTTAACGATCAAATTATACCTCAAAATTACTGATTTAGAATAGGGTTTTCCGTCGATTATTAAATAACTTAAGCTTTATATTCTATTTCATTTAATTTTAAAATGGTTTAGTTTTAATTTTCCATTGATGTGTATAAGTTTCAAAATGACTAAGCGTCGAAAGTAGTCACGTATTGTGACTAAATTCAGGGATAGAAAACAAAGAAATTAGTTTCGTTTGATCATTATGATTGACTATCACAAAGTACCGGCTTCCACAATTCAATTTTTGAAAAGGTTTGGTGCCACAAAATTTTTTTGCACAATTTCCATCTTAAGATACTTTAGAATAATATTTTTTTATCTAGATTCTTTAGCTCATGCTGAATAAGAAAGATCTATAGTAAATGTTCTGAGAAAATAGAGTTAATTTTAAGGTTTAATATAAAATAAAAACAGCAGTTTTCAGATCTTATACACAATACTGAATCATTAAATGTTCTGTGTAACGAAAGTTCTTAAATAATCCTTAAACACCCGTTAACCAAATTATACTCCCACAAGACTTGATAGACTGCACAATATGTATGTATGCCTCTCATACTGTGACGGATCCATGATTGTCGTTGGATACACTAATGCTCTCCTATACACTGTGTACATTAAGTATGTAATAAACAAATTTTTAGCTAAATAAACATCTGCAACTAATTGTGACTTTGACATTTTTTTTATGGAATACCCTGTAAATTTATGTTTTTGGATTTTCAAGTTCAAGGCGATTACAAAATTCTGTCATACTTGTGTTTGGTAATTAGTATTATTCAATCTATACTAATATATAAAGAGGTATTGGTTTGTTTGTTTCTAGGGGATAATTTCTCTAAGTAGTGGACCCATTTTAAAAATTCTTTCATTAATATAAAAATACATATAATATTAGATTACGAATATTAATCATGGAAAATCGCTTTATTGTTTTTCAAAATATTCCCGATACACTTTTGCATGCGTTTGAACCAATTGTCGAAGCACTTTTTCCACTCTGATTGAGGTATCTCCAAAACATGCATTCTGAACGCAGCAACCGCTTCTTCAGGTGTCAAAAAACGTTGACCTCTCAGTTTGTTTTTTACGTACGAGGATAAAAAGAAGTCATTTGGTGACAAGTGAGGACTATACGGCGGATGACTCATCAAATCGATGTTTTGAGTGGTCAAAAATGCAGTTGTTTGAGCAGATGTGTGAGAGCTCGCATAGTCGTGGTGAAGAGTGATCCGTCTTCGGGGGTTGGTTTTCCGCATTTCTTGGAAGACAACTGGCAAACAAATGGTTGTGTACCACTCTGAATTGACTGTTCTGCGTTGTTCTAGTGGAACGATTGCGACATGACCAGTTTTTCCGAAAAAACAGGCGATCATTTGCTTGGAAGTGCTTCGTGTGCGAAAAACTTTTGTTGGATTCGGCTCATCTTGAAACACCCATACAGTCGACTGCTGTTTACTTTCGGGCGCATACGCGTAAATCCACGATTCATCACCTGTCACTATGTCATAAACGTGTTTTGAAGCACCGCGATCGTATTTTTTGAGCTTTTCTTTCGACCAATCGACACGAGCCTTTTTTTGAACGATTGACAAATTATGTGGGATCCAAAACGAACATTTTTTTGTGACATTCAAATGTTTATGCAATATTGAATGTATACTGGTCTCACTAATGTGTAAGGTTGACTCAATCTCACGATATGTCACATGACGATCTTGCAATATCATTTCGCGCACAGCATCAATGGTTTCCGGAAAAACAACTGTTTTTGGACGACCTTCACGAAATTCGTCTTAGAGTGAACAACGACCTCGATTGAATTCACCATACCATCGATAAACAGTGGGCCTTGATGGAGTTTCATCGCCAAAAATTAAATGAAGTTCATCCATGCACTCTTGCTGACTTAATTCACGTCGAAAGTTGTAAAAAATAATCGCACGAAAATGTTCACGATTTAATTCCATTTTTTGGCCGATATGAGTCCTTTAAGTTACTGTAAACAACACATAGCGCTCGTATGTCAAAACGTTCTGAGTACGTATAACCTCAAAAATGTCAAACTTTACGATAGACCTCTCAGTTGTCAGATTGCAACACTAGGGTTGTCCAATCCCGAAATATTAAAGGCAGCCCTCGTATAATCGTATATTTAAAGTAAGTAATCAGTAGGTATTCCTCTCTAATTCTCTCGTTTATAAGTAGTTACCACTATTACTCACAGTTTTTAGTTCAAGCTACTTACGTACTTACAATTTGAACATTAATGAACAATATTCTCTTCGAGAGGTGTCATTCATTTGTAGGCAAGACAATATATGTAATATATATTGTTTCTGGTTAGGGAACCTTCATCAGTTGCGCTTCCCACAATTGAATGTCCTCTCGAACACTTCTTTATGTATTTGATAAATTTCGTTAAATATGAAGACGCGAGAAAATCCTACAAGGATCTCGCGTCTTCAAACTAATGAACAAATTAAAAATTATTGTGTGGTTTTATGAAACCACGATGCAGTGAAACTACTTCTTTTCAGCCATATTTTTTAAATTTTTAAACACCCGTTATCAAAACAATTCACTTACTTGTACAGATACGTAGCTGACATTCTCGTATGTTTTACAGGAAGCAATAGGCAATTGAGAACATTTATAGATTGCATTAATAGTATACACCCAAATATTGAATTTACAACAGAAATAGAAACAAATAATGAAATTAATTATTTAGACTTGACTATTACGAGAATAAACAACACATACCATTTCAATTTATCACAAACCTACATATTCTGACATAATCATTCATAATAGTTCTTATCATCCATATCAGCAAAAAATGTCTGCATTTTATACTTTTATAGTATGATTCACAGATTAATTAATGTACCTTAAATGCACAATTAGCAATAAACAATGATTCTGATCACCAGCTCATTGATAATCTAGTAAAAAAAAATTGTTCCAAGACTCTAAATGCAATTTATCTAACTGATAAAAAGCCTTACGATTTCTTCAAAACTTTAACATACCTGATTACTTTTATGTTTTTTTTGGGGAATAACACCACAATAGAAATAAAACTACGTATATTGCAGGAATACCAAACGTTTCAAAGTCTATTCTGACTTCATTGTCAATGGCTTTATATTTATTGATGTGGGACTGTAGTGACTAAAGTGTTTAGAGATTTAACATACCTGGTTGAAATAAGTAATAAAATTAAATCATTTTTAGAAAAACAGCACATAAATTTTAGTTATGAAACTTCAATTAATATACCAACTTTTCGAGAACCTTCAATCCATTGAACGCAAGACAATATATTATTTTAGCCGAGAATCCTCCTCAGTTGCGCTCCCCTGAACTGATTGAATTCTCGAATAATCATATATGTATATAGCACACGTAACTGAATTTAACATTTTATCGCAAAATGAATTTCGACATTCACGAGTTTCAGGAAAATCTAGCTCACAGAGACTCCAAATCGGGAGTCGTACTGTGTAACGCCCTTTCCATGTGATTCCTAGGATCGAAATCACAAAGTCAAAGAAATTATGATACTAACTTTTCGAGATTTTTCAATCCATTGAACGCAAGAAAGTATATTGTTTCTAGTCGAGAACCTTCATCAGTTGCGCTTCCGTCAACTGATTGAATTCTCGAATAATTATTTTTGTATATGGTACATGAAAACTAACGTCGCTCATGGTAGTCGAAAAACGGAACTCCGATAGGAATTCATAAAGCTGAAAAAAATGGCAATGAAAATGTGTCTTTGGGTTTTGCTTTTCCTCGTCAAATAACGCTACAAAAAAAACGAAATCTCCAATTTTTGAGATTTACCGAAATCTTAGAAAGTATTCGGAAATATTAAGAAGGAATTTTTCAAGGACTAAATTATGAAAATTTGCCTCCATTTAAACAATTCCGAGAACCCAATCCTAAGGGTTAAATTTGAATTACTCCGTATATTTACAATAACGTTTGAATAAATACTACAATAAAGTTGATATAAATACTATAGTTTTAACATATTTAAAAAGAAACAACATGTGCAATACCACTGAGATAATCTACAATAGCTCTGTTTCGATAGTATATAACTGCCAAACCGGTCGGAGATTAACTGACGATTTTATGGGGCCAGCATCTAATGTGTACCAATCCTTAATAAAGATATCCGTACCTGTAAATATAGGGCATGTTGCTGGTTTCTATTAGTAGAGATAAAATTAAATTTATTATCAATAGTTTAAAAACACTAGAATAATGTTATGCAATGAAATGTTTAACGTTTAAAACTCACTGTTTCTTTTTTTTAGGGATTCAAATCAAGGACTACGAGACGCAACAACAGCAAAATCATCAGTTGGCATCTTCAACACAAAACGGAAAACTAGTGGTACACAACATAATCTAATTTACCAAACGTCAAGAAATGTTAAGCCGTACTTAAATGAGCATGTTTCACAACACAAAAATTTGAGCAAACCTAACACATTCAAATGTGCTGAATGTACTTTTGAAACGAAACAGAACATGAGCTTTAAAAAACATGTTTTAAAACACAATGGTCTAAGCGAAGTTAACATATACAGATGTATAGAATGTCCTTATGAAACGAAATATAAGGGAAACTTAAAAACACACATTTTGAAACACACACCATTAAGCAAAGTTAACACATTCAAATGTACTGAATGTCCTTATCAAGCGAAACATATTGGGAGCTTAAAAACACATGCTTTAAAACACAAAAGAATGAACGAAGTTAACATATACAAATGTACTGAATGCCCTTTCGAAACGATACATGAAAGTCGCTTAAAAAGACATTTTCTTACACACAAAGATTTAAGTGAAGTTAATACATTCAAATGTACTGAGTGTTCATTTGAAACAAAATATAAAGCAGGCTTAAAAACACATATTTCAAGGCACAACAATCTAAATGAAATTAATATATTCAAATGTACTGAATGTCCTTATGAAACTAAAACCAAATATTCATTAAGAATACATGCTTTAAATCATAAAACTTTAAGCAAAGTTAACACATTCAAATGTACCGAATGTTCTTTCGAAACGATTCAAAAGTGTCGCTTAAGAGAACATTTTCTGAAACACAAAGATTTGAGTGAAGTTAATACATTCAAATGTACTGAATGTTCATTTGAAACAAAACGTATTTCGAGCTTAAAATCACATGTTTTAAAACACAAAAGTATAAACGAAGTGAATACATACAAATGTTTTGAATGTTCTTTTGAATCGAAACATAAGGGAAACTTAAAAAAACATGTTTTCACACACAAAACTTTAAGTGAAGTTAACACATTCAAATGTACTGAATGCCCTTTCGAAACGAAACATAAGAGCAGCTTAAAAAGACATATTCTGATCCACAAAGATTTAAGTGAAGTTAATACATTCAAATGTACTGAATGTTCGTATGAAACTAAATACAGTTGGTCGCTAAAAGAGCATGCTTTAAATCATAAAAGTTCAAGCGAAGTTAACACATTCAAATGTATTGAATGCGACTACGAAACAGGGCGTAAGAGCAACTTAAATGCACATACCTTTAAGCACAGAACTTTAAACGAAACTGACATATTCAAATGTACAGGTTGTCCTTATAAAACTAACCAAAAATCAAATCTTTTATTTCACACCCTCAAACATAAGACTTCAAGCGAAGTTGCCACATACAAATGTACTGAATGTCCTTTTGAAACGAAATATTATGTGTGCATTGAAAGCCACATTCTAAAACACAAAAGTTTAAGAGAAAGTTACACATTCAAATGTAGTGAATGTTCCTATGAAACGAAATATTTTGGGAACTTAAAAACACATATTTTGAAACACAGAAAGTTAGGCCAAGTTAACACATTCAAATATGCTGAACGTAGAACTTTAAGCGAACTTAAGGCATTCAAGTGATCTGAGTGTCCATTTGAAATGAAATATAGACGGAGCTTAATGAACCATATTTTAAAACACAAAATTGAAGTCAAGATGACACATCCAAAACTGTTGAAGTGTCAGCAACGAAATATGTACACATACAAAACAATGTCGCTCCAAAACAAACATAGTGGAGACTTAAATTTGGAATTTAAAACAAAATATATATTATATATATAATATACTGTAAGTATTCGAGTAACTAGAAGCGAAAGCAGAAGGCTACGAGAATTATGCGAACCGACGTGAAGAGTGCAGATGTGACTCTGCCGATACGTCGTCATTTTACCATCGATCCCGGCAGGGATCAGTTATCAACTACGCGGATGGAATTCCCGGAAACCACCTAAATATATATATATATATATATATATATATATATAGTATTTTAGTATTTAGGTAAACGGATATTGACTAATTATTGTTTTTTATGTGTATCTCTTTATTCACATTAACCTAGCTTTCGGAAATTATTGTTTCCTTCGTCAGGGTTATGTAATTGATGAGGTGATATAAATTGTTGTTGCAAATACTGAATGAAATAAAACTTAAGAGGTTATGTGGAATGTCATTGTCAGCATAAAACACTGAAAACCTTCAACACAAACACAAACAATGGAACATCTAATTCACTGGTCTGTTGGTCCATCATAGAAATCCCTCAGAGGATCAGACAACAAATAAGCGTAGATGTCGCTAAGTTGTTTTGTATCCGATTTTTTGTTAATTGGTTGCCTTTGCTTTCCGATATGGATCATTTCCAAAATGAGCCTTTTATTATATTTGTTACTTCTGTCTAGGATGTTGACCTCTTCTAGATTGATTGTGTGTTCATATTCTTGGGCATGGGCTGTCAACGCACATCTTTGTTTGTTGCTTCTAATGTCGCTCTTGTGGATACCCAGTCTACTCTTCAACCACTGCGACGTCAAATTTTCGTTATTCTAAGATTCATTTGTTTTATGATGTTGAGCTTGGCTGATATAGGATGATCGGATTTGTAGTGAATGATCTTATCTGAGTTAGTATTTTTTCTATACCAGTCAAGCTTTATTACATTGTTAGAGCGACATACCTTAGTATCCAGAAACGGGACTATCTTATTGTGGTCCTCTTTTTGTATTGTGAACTGTATCTTCCCATCAAAGTCATTCAATAGAATTACCAGTTCATCTATGTTTACCTCAGGTAATGCCACTATTATATCATCAACATATTTTTTAATGAGCTCCACTTTACATGACTGTTTGGGGAGGCATATGTCCAATAGAGAATAGATGATCCATCACAAATGTTGCTAATATGGGACTTAAACTTGAGCCCATTGCACAACCTGTTTTTTGTATGTAGAACTTTTGTTGGAAGCAGAAGTAGTTGTTATTAAGAGTGAATTTCAACATTTCCATAAATAGATTATGAGAAACATTGCAATTTCGTTCAATTATGGGCCATTTTATGTTGATCACTTTTATGATCAGTTGTTCTTGCAGACTTCCAAATAAGTTTGTAACATCCAATGATGCTAATACAACATTCTCTGGCAAAGCTAGGTTATTAGCGACTCCCGCAAAATGGAAACTGTCCCTTATATAGTACGTGTTGTCAATGTTGTATGATCTTGTAAGAATTCCTGTTAAATATTCTGCAATATTGTTATGCGGGCTATTAATGCCTGAAATGATTGGTCTTAGTGGAACTTTAATTTTGTGTATTTTTGGGTTTCCATATACCTTTGGGCATGTAGAATTGTAAGTCTTCATCTGTTTACCTTTACCTTGTTCTATTGCTTTGCATTGTACTAATCTTGAGACATAAGCGTTGCATTTGTTTTGGATGGTTGTAGTAGGATCTCTTGTAATTTCTTTAAAATCCTCTGTGTTTACAATGTTGTGCATTTTATCTATGTAATCCTCTTTTTCCATTATAACTGTGACTCCTCCCTTGTCACTATTTAGTACTATTAAATTGTTATTGGTTTTTAAGAATTGTCTTGCCTGATTAAAAGTTTTGTTTATCTTGTATGTGGTATTCTGATATTTGTGAATGTAATTGGTGATTACGCTAGTTGCTAGTCCTCTGTATATGTCTCTATTTTTTTCAGGTAACTTTTGTATTATATCTTCAACATCTGTAACTACTTTCTTCTTCTTCTTCTTCTTCAAGGGTGCCTGTTGTACAGGCGAATATGGTCTTGAACCTAAGGGTCCTTATTGACCAGCTACCAGTTTTACTTGTTGTAGAAAATTTATCCCTTAACCATTTTACACCCTTTTCTATATTTATATGCGTAAAACTGAAACATGAATTCTGTAGGGTTAATACAGGTTAATACATCAACTGTACAAAGCTATATACTAGATTGGCGGCCACAGGAGTTCCGGCCTCACCAAAAAAATACTAAACATGTATCACTAGAGACACAAATATCGATCACTTATGAATCGTCCTTCACTACTAGAGCGTCTTTGGGAGACTAAACTATCAACTATTAGGCACAAAACTTTCTTGTAACAGGGACTTAGGGGTATACTATGCTATTAAATGGTTAACAAATTGGAACATCCACATCTTCACTAATACAACACTTATCTTAAACATCCTTTCCCGAAACTAAAACTTTTAAGACTTTCCAAACTAATACTTTCTACTATTTTGTGAATATTTAAATTAAACTTTTTTTTAAATAAACTATAATTTCTTATAATGTACTGTACAAGTGTGTGGCCACCACGCCATCTTGACCGGAACTCCCTCCTGTAACTACTTTATTCATTGGCATATTTTTAGCTGCCACTGTTGTACTAAACTTATTTTTATGCTGACAATGACATTCCACATAACCTCTTAAGTTTTATTTCATTCTGTATATGCAACAACAATTTATATCACCTCATCAATTACATAACCCTGACGAAGGAAACAATAATTTCCGAAAGCTAGGTTAATGTGAATAAAGAGATACACATAAAAACATAAAAAACAATAATTAGTCAATAAATCTTAACCTAAATACTAATATATTATAATAGTGACTATTAAACTTAAACAATATATATATATATATATATATATATATATATATATATATATATATATATATATATTATAATATTATATCAATTTTTGAAAAGTTTTATGTTACTTAGCTCCACGCTGGGCTACCTAAGTCAATTTATAATGGGATATTAAAATTGTTGAAAATGATTATTTGATTGAAGTGTTATACTTTATAATATTAAATTTTTTTTATCTCAGGGTATTTTTCACTTGAGTTCAATAAATTGTCAAATCTTAATAAATATCAATAAATTGTCAAATGTTAATAAATATAACTTGTACTCTGTTTAATACTCTCATGTTTCCAAAATTCTTCAGGTTCTCTTGAAATAAAATGTTTTCACTTTTAACACTATGTAAATGTATTTCTTGTTTCGGCAATTTCTTGTGAACCGCCAGGTTTTCTAACAGTCGATTTCATTTAATGCAAAATAAACTTATAACTTTTAGTTCAATATTATTAATTACAACTTGAAATAAATATTAGTATTTGAAATTTGCATGTTGTGTACAAAACCTCTTGTGTGATTTTTTTTTTAACTTCGACTTATTAATTAGAGAAACATAAATTCGAAAATTATACTTAACACGATTTACAAAATACTTTTGATATTCAATGGAAACAGTAATAACAACAAACATTCAAAATAACTTTCGTGAATGACATTTTTTTGGTGAAAAAAAAGCCAAAAAATAAGCTTACCAAACATTGTTGAAAGAAACGATTTACTGAGACATTTTTCTTAAAAACCGAACAACAGAATTAACCAACAGATAATATTTCAATTTGTCCCGAAATTTACGTTAGGAGAAAAACTGCAACACAATAACTACTTACTTATTTTTTGTATGGATAAGCATTTGAAGTGGAATCATTAGTAGAGGCAATTTGAAAAAAATACTATATGTTCTCTCTTAAAAAGAAAGTATTCCTCATGAATTGCTTCCAGGGGGCGATAGAAATAATATAATTTTAAACCTAGTGTAATATTTTCTGACCAAAATCTTTCTTTTCTTGGCTCTTGGAAAGATTACTTTAAATTAAATTTACCAATTTTGATCCTGATATGTAGATAAAAGGAAATCTAATAAATAAATGCTGATAATATAAGAAATTGGGGTTATACAATTTCAAACAAGTATAATTGTTTGGCTTAATTAAATTAGACTAAATTTAATTCAATCTTTAATTTTAGTTTTGTGTAAAACAATTTTATTCAACTTCAGTGTAAAAGGTTAGCAACAAAGGTAGCTTTTTATGTATTGTGTGTGTATTGTTCAAAAAAAATATGTAATGGAAATAAAAAATAGGACGTAAAAAACAGTAATTAGAGCATGAGGTAAACTAAACAATAGAAAAAAGAAAGCTTTAAGAAATATAATTCCTGTCTCTATGATCTACCTGCCTGTTTCTCTTTGTGTCATTTTTATAATAGAAAATTAAAATAATTGTAAAGTTTTCATTGTTCTGTATACTAGGGGGGGGGGGAATCCTTTACTAAATTTACCAAAATATAATTTTAAACTCATATTTCTGGGACCATTAAAAATAGTTATTGTGGTTTACCCATAGAAGTGACAAGTTGCCTAAAAATTCTTTTAAAGCCCTTAGTATAATGATTATATGGGACAGAGATAAACTTATATTGTTGTTTCTTATTAAGTCCAATTGAAAAGATGACACTCCATTTATTCTTAGTCTTGTAGATAATCTCTAAATAAAATATTTTATGATACCAAAGATAGAAAGAAAAAAATATCAAGAATAAATGAAATTGGCTTTCATGGCCATTTAGTTTGAGGTTAGGTTATGAAACCGAAAAATTAAATTCACTAATATCTGTCCGAATTCCATTGACAATGATTAAAATAAATAATGAATACCGTACTTGCATTTATATTTACATAATATACAAATTTCATTCATGTACTTATCTGTATTGTTAAGGCAGTATTCAAATATGGCGATTTTGACAGCTCTTCCGCAAAAAAGTAAACAAACGAACTTCTTCGGCTTCCCGCTGACGTCTTTCATCCCCTCATTATATTCCCCCACTCCTTAAAATAATGCCGCCAGCGGAAAAACGCTCGCATGTAGGCCCTCATGGTTCCAAAATTTTCAGGTTCTCTTGAAATAAAATGTTTTCACTTTTAACACTTAAATTTTCTTGTAGGAACTTTTCTTATTTCATTTAATGAAGTTCAATTTATTAATGAAATAAATGCCAAAACCATAAACTATTACACCTTTATTTATATTCAATTAATAACAACAAACATTCAAAATAAAATTCCAAAAACTTACCAAACATAAATGATATTAATCAAACGTATTAACTAGTATGCCACATATAAACATGAATTATAGAAATAATGTGTAATATTTTACAAAATCTAACTTTAAAGATCCTGAATCCTGATAATATTTACTACTTACAAATCTTGTTTTGTGGCAACTTTCAAAATTTAAATCTACCTTTGGATTGCCCAATAGTTTTTGTAAAGTTTTCATTGTTCTGTATACACCGTTAACCAAGTTGCCTAAAAATTCTTTTAAACTCGAGAAGTCTTGAATATACGAGATCAAATGTAAGGACTATGATCTGACATATTATGGTCAAACACGTAGATCTCTCAGAACTCGATTTAAAGAACATTTGACACATATTAAATACGGGAGATCTGATAGATCTAGTGTAGCACATCATGTTTTGGAAAATAATCACTCTATAGATTTAAATTCGTTACGATTAGTTAGACAAGCCAATAATTGTAAGGAATTGGACTCTCATTGTCATATGATAGTGGCTACACGGGGCGGCAGTCTTTTATATCCGACTCTGTTAATATAAATATGGGGGTACCCCAGGGATCAGTCTTGGGCCCTGTTCGTTTTATATGTTATATCAATGATATTTTGTCAGAAGTCAGCCCTGATTGGACGATATCGTTATTTGCTGACGACTCATCATTTATTGTTTCTGCTGCAGATAATAATCTTCTTGAAGACCGATGCAATAATGGGATAGCATCGGTTTTCAAATGGTTTAGTCAAAATTATTTATATTTAAACAGTAGTAAAACCACATACCTTAGATTTCATACACCTCAAAATACACAGGATTTAAATCTTAATATTAGAATTGAAAACGAAATAATTCGTCGTAGTGAAACCACTAAATTTTTAGGGTTAATTTTAGACCATACCATGAGTTGGAGAGTACACTGTGACTCTTTGTGCTCTAAGCTGCATGGTTTGTGCTTTATGGTTCGCAGTTTAAAAAAGGTCTTAACAAACTCCGCACTCATTCAACTATATTATTCACATATCGAGTCACGTCTCCGATATGGGATATGTTTTTGCGGTGCATCTGTTGCATCGCAATCAGTTTTTATAGCACAAAACCGCATTTTAAGGTCTTTACTTGGTGTTTCTCAAACTACCTCATGTAGAACTAAATTTAAACAATTGAAGATGTTAACCATGACGGCTATATTCATATTTGAGGTAAGCTTACTAATTTTTCTAAACAGAAATAAATACATAAAAAACAATGTGGTGCATGACCACTTCACTCGGGGCGGAGACAGTCTGCGAGAGCCTCTAAGCCGACTAAATATAACTAAAAGATCACCTGATAATTTAGGGGTAAAAATCTTTAATAAGCTTCCACAGGATATTCTACACTCTGCGAATGTCAAATTTTCAAAAAAAATTAAAGAATTTTTTAATAACGAAAGAACTGTACTCGTTAGATGAATACTTTGTCAGTTTTTTTAGCGTGTAGTTAATATGATTTATTTTGTATTGTAAATGTACTCCACTTCATTGTGTTATCTGTATTCAGTAAGTGATCTTGTGTAAAACAGTAATATCTGTGTATATATTTATTGTAAATGTACCTGCAATCACAGTGATAATTATGCAAATGTACGCTCAAGTAACCTGACGGATTCCATACATTGTAAGCTATGTCATATTTGGAAATAAATATCTTTATCTTATCTTATCTTATGAAAGCATAATGTTATATAAAAATAATAACCTTATGAATTCAGACAAAGGTTCAATCACAAACAGCCCATTGTATAATTTATTACATAAGAATCCATAGAAATTTGCATTTTAAGAACTTTATTTAATAACTCAATTACCCTAGGTTATTATCTTTGAAGGTTAGGGATTAGCGTATTAACATTAGGGTTTTCCTCCACTAATTTACCGATCGTATTTAACTATATATTAAGGAATATTTGTAATTATTTTGGTTTACTCCTGATGACGACAGCTTCGCTGTTGAAACCTTCAATGAATGAAGAAAGTAAGGTTTGGTTTTAGGGTACAAAACTTTGTGTTTTACGTCTATGACACACCAAAGGTTCCATAGTTTTCCCATTATTTATATGTATGGCTGTCTTGGCTGAAAGGAAATATCGAAATAAATTATAGTATACGATTCTAAGTATTATCTATTATAAAATAAAAATGTACAAGCATAGCACACTGTAATATTTTGTAATGTAGCATATAGTGGTAATTATAATTTATAAGATAACCGTCACCTGGTAAACTGTAAGACGATATATTTGTAAAACTAATTTGTAAACTAAACAATATATGTTTCTTACACAGAGAACTGAGTAGTATGAATATAAATAAATAAATAAAATCTTTATTGAGAGCCAGAAGGCTACTCTTACACTTAACCCTAATGCAACTATATGCAAATGAATAAGTAACAAATCTCATTAAATATTAAAAAATATATGTAATAAAAAAAACAAACAAAAAACAAAGGGAACAGCAAAGTAGATACCGAAATAAAATAATTAATGATACTAAAACAAGCAAAAAAAACAGAAACCTACAACATAGAATAAAATCTATTTGTAAAGATTTGATATTAAAATGAATGATTTATTAAGCACTGATAACTTATATACAAACACATGTATATAGTCATGTGCACATATATATATATATATATATATATATATATATATATATATATATACAGGGTGTCCCACGGTCGATGGTACCTTAGACGTTTACGGAAAGCGGAACATGGGATGTTTCTGTAAATTTGGTTACCGAAGTAATTGATCCAGATATATCAATGTAAAATATTTTCAACAATGCGATGTTGCCACATATACCAAAAGTAGTAACATTTTTGATATTTTAAATGGGACACCCTGTATATGATAACATTTTTGATTCGTAATAACTTTCTGAATATTTTGTTTTCTATATTTTTTGTTCAAAACATCGCTCCAATTAAATGTTTATTACGGCGGTATTTGAATTTATAGGAACTTAAAGTTTTGGAAGTAGTTTACCACTGGGCCATGTATTAGTCTGGAAGAGAGTTGTTCTGCGTTAAACAGGGTGTCTGGAAATTCGTGAACTTTTTGCTAGATACAAAAATGTTAAAAATTGATTTTATTCAAATGGAACACCCTGTATATTATCAACTAACCTCAAAGGCAATCAAAATTCCTTTCAATTGGTATATAATATTCCTATACCTAGTAAGGAATCGGAAATAAAATCAAGTTTATGTAATAATTGGATTCTTTTGGGATATTTATCTAGTTAGCGTTAAAATTTTGAGAATTAGTTCCATACATTTGCGCGTTTCGGAAGGAAAGTGACTCGAAAACGATTAAAATTGAAGGAAATAATTATTCAAATGAAGTTTTGATGAACCTATTCGTTATTCATGGACAATGTGGAAAAATTACAGCAAGAACATGCAGAAAGTTCAATGATATGTACTCCGATCTATAACTAATGATGAGGGAAAGTTTGCAAGATTGCAAAATAATTTCATTAACTACGGGTCAAAACAGAAATCAGAACGACTTTTACCGAAGCCTTTACCTTTGATGACCACAACATCATAAACGTTCTTCCATATTTTCAAGCTTATTCCCAAGACGCTATAAGAAGTACAGAAAATGATTTAGGTTTAGCTCGTAACTCTCGCTCTCTTTCTCGCTCTCTTTCTCTCTCTCTCTCTTTCTTTTTTGATTCACCCTGAATAGCAATAATTTTACCCTTACTTCAAACAACTTGTATAAGCAACTAAGCAAATACTTATGTTTCAAACTATATAACTATTTTAAACCGCCCTGTATAACTGTAATTCTACTCCAATTTATATTTCAACCATCCTGTATATTCAACTACTTCTGACAATTTTTAAAGTCTTTTGTATAACTGTAATTATTTTCCGTCCTATAATGCAAATATCCGCTCTGTATAAGTTTAGTTTTGCTCCACTCTTATTTCAACCATCCTATGTATACAACACAACTGCTTATGTACCACCTAATATCGCATGCACGCACGCACACACCTACAACCCTATACCATATAGAAGCGTTCGCCGACATATCTAACAAATTTTCGTTTCGATAAACTATCTGCCATTTCACGCGACTATAACAGAAAGTGACTCTCAAATGCATCAAATTGAAAACCATTAAAAACACCCTGTACGATACACTTTCATGGCATATCATGACATTTAAACTAGATATTTATGATAAAAATTTAACATTTACCATTATGTTTACAGTTTTTTTGCATATATTTTTCCGATTTTCAGGAAAATGGTATGTTTTGTGTTATAGAAAATGTACGGAATCAAGCTGGAACATATCTTTGTATAATACAATTTATAATCTTCAAATTGCGTGAGCACTTTTAGAGAAAACAGTGAAAATTCATTGAAAATCGCTGAAATCTAGTCCCTTATTTAGTTTTTCTTCTGGTTTGCTAGAAAACCGTAAATCTCTTTTTGAATTAATTAGCGAGTCCAGCGTCCAAATTAAAAATATTTGAAGAGCTCCTCTTCGGCTTCTGCCGCTACGCATCACCGGCAACCAACCCCCAGGTACGAGGACCCTGATTGGACCAGATAAGACCCAATGACCATGGCCGGCGACACATGACCGGTTAAGGGTATAATATAAATACGACGGATAATCTGAATTTCCTATCATTCACCTGATGACGATAGCAGATACACAGCTATTGAAACGTTGTGAGATCAACCACTTCAAGACGATGGAAGTCCAAGGAAACTTCGAGGAACGAGTTACATTGTCTGCCAACTTCAGACTAACATTGGAAGCCCGGTACGGACCCGGTATCAATGGGAAATTCAGAGGATACGAGAACACTATGAAGAAGATTACCAGAGAAGAGGCTCACATCAAGTTCCTACGCTACGCCAGAGACCTAAAGATCATACCAAATGGTTTCAAACTGAAGTCGCCAATCCCAGGGAAACAAGCACAGAAGATACTTGACAAGGCCAGCCATGCTTTAGTGAGGTCAGAAATCAACCATCATCGTTGGAAGAAATCTCAACTCCTGCAGGACGCAGAAGAAAGGTTTCAAGAAATCAGAAGATGCACACACGAGGAGGACCACATGCCGATTTTTGCTTCGATTCAAAAACACTGTGACAACATCAGACGAATCGGCCAAAAGGTGCACACCGAGAAACTTAACAAACCTACCAGGAAGCAGTTGCCGAAGGATACGACCAACAGGAAAACAGTGGTGAACTTGTCATCCAGAGTTCTCACAGCAGTCGAGGAAACATTGCTTTCTAAGGGGCTAAACTACGCTGTAGCTCCAAAAAAGATGCCAGTGCTAGATATCATCAGTTCCGTGGAGTCAGCAATAGGCAACAAAGAGACACCAGAACTGGAGGAATTCCGATGGAAAGTCAGGACAGCAATTGAGAAAACACATCAAACAAAACATCAACGAATCCGAAAGGAGAATCATAAAAATACTTAAGGACGACAAATCTATCATCATTCTACCAGCTGACAAAGGAAATGCCACCATCCTGATGGACAGAACGGAATACAACAAGAAAATCGACGAAATACTGTCGAAGGGAAAATACAAGCCACTGCCTACAGATCCGACATCCAAAATAGAACGGAAAACTTACAACACTCTCAGAGATCATGCTGAATACATTCTACCCGAGACAAGGAGAAAATTGACGCCGCACCACAGCAAACCACCACATCTTTATGGACCACCCAAGATACACAAGGCTGGAGTGCCTCTCAGACCGATTACAAGTTCGCGCAACTCACCAACAGCAGCACTATCGAAATTCCTTCTACCGATCATCCAACCTTTGGAGGGCAAAACATCATCGCACCTCAAGGACTCAAAGCACTTTGTCGAAATCATCGGATCCATGGAACTTGGGCCAGAACATCGCTTAGTAAGTTTCGACGTTGAAAACCTTTTCACGAACGTACCACTAGACGAATCTCTCAACATAGTGAGAAAGAAACTTACTGAAGACGAAACCCTGATGGAGAGGACGGAGCTGCCAATAGACTCAATTATGGACTTGCTTGGATGTTGCCTCAAGAACTGCTACTTTCAGGAGAAGGACCGGTTCTTCATGCAAGAAGATGGATTGCCTATGGGTTCCCCGTTATCACCAACCATTGCCAACATCTACATGGAATGGTTCGAAGAACATGCACTGAGGAGTTTCGAGAAGCAGCCTAAGCTATGGTTGAGGTATGTCGATGACACCTTTATTATTTGGCAACATGGAGAGACAGAACTACAGGCATTCCTGGAGCACCTGAACCAATCCCAACCATCCAATAGATTCACCATAGAGATGGACAAACCACCTAGGCAGGAAGAGGACATCACGGTAGCAACTCTAATATTACCGTATACTAAAGGTTTGTCGGAGAAACTTAGACGAATTGCACACAGCTATGGAATCAGAATGATCTTCAAAAGCAACACCTTGAGGAGAATGATAACAAGAACGAGGCCCGACCCTGTATATACAGCGTACCGTGTGAATGTGGCAATATTTACATTGGAGAGACAAAGCGACCGCTGGAGACCAGGATTAAGGAGCACCGCACAGCTACTCAAAGGGCGGAGGTAACGAAGTCTGGGCTAGCTAATCACGCATGGACCGAACACCATAATATCAACTGGGACCAGGCCAGAGCGATTCACAAGGAGGAGCACTGGTACAAGAGAAAATTCATAGAGACAGCATATATAATCTCGATCGAGAATATAATTAGCGTTGTGAGATCAACCACTTCAAGACGATGGAAGTCCAAGGAAACTTCGAGGAATATATCAAAAAGACTGGTTGGTTTGTTGGTCTCGAGTTTTAGGATTAGCATGTAATGGACAGAAGTGTGCCTTCAGTTCAAGGCCGTAGCCAGGATTTTTTTTGTTTGTATCAACACAAGGTTTTATAATATTGTTATGGAAAAACTTTTTTTATTGAAAAATTGATTTACTTTTAGAAACAAAATTTCTCCAAATAAAAAATCAACTGGCACATAGGTAAAGAGTATAAATTCAAATTATATTCAATATATATATATATATATATATATATATATATATATATATGAGTATTCTCCGCTATGTTCACATACTTTCAATATCCTATTATCTAAATAAACGCAAAAAAAACAATGAGATAAGAAATAAGCAACTTTATTAAATTAATGAATTAAAAGATTCAAATTGTTATCGATTTTAGCAACTTTTAAAAAATTGTTGAAAATCACAGAGCAGGAAAATTCCTTCCAAAGATTGTTCTATACATAGAATCCCAGGACCTCGTAACTTTTCGTGCGCTTTGAATTTGACAGAATAAGTACAGGATTGGCAACGTTAGCGATTTTTCAAAAATTACTAACATTGAGAGAGAATATTGCTGATCCTTGCACGCAAATAAATTTTATTAACTTACAAAGCACGTTAAATATACGTAGTTTAAATTGAAAAAAATATTTTTTTGTGTATTCTTCGTTATGATGAAATGATAAATGATAAGAAAAACAAGATATGTTAGAAGTTTATTACAAATTACATAGAAACAGTACAAAAATAGCTCAAATGTGTTTTGAGATATACTCGAAGAAACAACAGCTGCATAGAATAGGTTGTCAACTAGAAACGATGCTTGAGAATTTGTAAATATCATTATTTGGGGTGACAATAGTACTTTTTCAAACTATGGCGTCTTTATTAAAAAAAATAATGAACATATTTGAAGTCAAAATAACCCCAAATACTTTAGAAAATTTAAGCCGGAAGTTCGTTTTCGTTTAAATGGTAATGATCAAATACACGGACCTTATTTTTTAAACAGGACTTTAAATACTGAAACACATCTTAATTTCTTGAGAACCCAAATTGAAGAATACGTCGATGAGTTGCTACTTGTCTACTATTATAACTACTGGTTTTAACATGACGGGGCCTTCTACATAATACTAGAGCTGTTTGTGACTATTTAGATCAAATATTTCCACATAGATGGATAATACATTCAGGGTCGGTAAGGACTCCCAACCTTACAGTTCTGAAACTTTTTTGTGGAGCACTTTGAAAAATAGAGTATATGGGGACAGAGAGTATAACAAGGTGGAAGAACTTAGAGAAAATATCATTACACAATTCATATCTATTAGAAGACGAGATGTTATTAGGGCTGTCATCAATTTAAATTAAATAATTATGTACTCAAAAAAATGTCTGCAATTAGAGCACTTGTTTATAATACATTATTTGTAGATATTTTGTTATAAATATGGTTCTTAATGTTCCCCCAAATTTTAAATAAAGTTCGATGCGGCTGTTGCCTTTCCCGATTTAACTCTAAACGCATCTGAGTAGTTTTCGTACTGTCTCTACCAAATTTATAATATATTCGCAACATATCTGGGTTTAGTTTAGTTGTAAAACACATTGTGCTTGAAAATATGTGTACTCTAACTTCATTTGACAAGTACTTTGATGGAGTCAAAGCCAACTAAGGACATATTTTTTCACAATTATAAGTTGTATATCAGCGAAATCAGAATGAAATGCACTATTTTTTCTGTGGAAAAATTAAATGTGGCGTCCATAAGAAAACAAAAGTCGCTCATGGTACTCGAAAAACGGAACGTCCGATAGCAATTCATAAAGCTGAAAAAAGTGGCAATGAAAATATGTCTTTAGATTTTTCTCTTCCTCATCAAATAACGCTACAAAAAAACGAAAGGAAGTATTCGGAAATATTAAGAAGGAATTTTTCAAGCACTAAATTATGAAAATTTACCCCCATTTAAACATTTCCGAGAACCCAATCGTAAGAGTTGAATTTGAATTACTCCGTATATTTACAATAACATTTGAATACATACTACAATAAAGTTGACATAACTGCTATATTTTTATCATATATAAATAGAAACAACATGTGCAATACCATTGAGATAATCTACAATAGCTCTGTTTCGATAGGATATAACTGCCAAAATTGTAGGGGGTTTGACCAACGTGTTTATGGGGCCAGCATCTAATATGTACTAATCCTTAATAAAGAACCTCTAATTATGTGAGAATGTTGCTGGTTTCTATTAGTATCCATAAAATCAAATTTATTATCAATAGTTTAAAAACACTTGAATAATGTTATGCAATGAAATGTTCAACTTTTAAAACTCACTGTTTTTTCTTTTTTAGGGATTCATATCAAGGACTACGAGACGCAACAACAGCAAAATCTTCAATTTGCATGTTCGACACAAAATGGAAAACCAGTGGTACACAACATAATCTAATTGACCAAACGTCAAGGAATGTTAAGTCGTACTTAAATGAGCATGTTTCACAACACAAAAATTTTACCAAATCTAACCCATTCAAATGTGCTGAATGTTCTTTTGAAACAAAACATAACATGAGCTTTAAAAAACATGTTTTAAAACACAATCGTCTAAGCGAAGTTAACATATACAGATGTATAGAATGTCCTTATGAAACGAAATATAAGGGAAACCTTAAAACACACGTTTTGAAACACACGCCTTTAAGCGAAGTTAACACATTCAAATGTACTGAATGTCCTTATCAAGCGAAACATAGTGGGAGCTTAAAAACGCATGCTTTAAAACACAAAAATATGAATGAAGTTAACATATACAAATGTACTGAATGCCCTTTCGAAACGATACATGAAAGTCGCTTAAAAAGACATTTTCTGACACACAAAGACTTGAGTGAAGTTAATACATTCAAATGTACTGACTGTTCATTTGAAACAAAACATAAAGGAGTCTTAAAAACACATGTTTCAAGGCACAAATATCTAAATGAAGTTAATATATTCAAATGTACTGAATGTCCTTATGAAACTAAAACCAAATATTCATTAAGAGCACATGTTTTAAATCATAAAACGTTAAGCAAAGTTAACACATTCAAATGTACCGAATGTTCTTTCGAAACCATACATAAAAGTCGCTTAAAAGCACATTTTCTGAAACACAAAGATTTGAGTGAAGTTAATACATTCAAATGTACTGAATGTTCATTTGAAACAAAACGTATTTCGAGCTTAAAATCACATGTTTTAAAACACAAATGTATAAACGAAGTAAACACATACAGATGTTTTGAATGTTCTTATGAAACGAAACATAAGGGAAACTTAAAAAAACATGTTTTGAAACACAAAGCTTTAAGCGAAGTTAACACATTCAAATGCACTGAATGTTCTTATGAAACGAAACATAGTGGGAGCTTAAAAACACATGTTTTAAAGCACAAAAGTATAAACGAAGTTAACACATACAAATGTACTGAATGTTCTTTCAAAACGAAACATAAGAGTAGCTTAAAAACACATATTCTGTTGCACAAAGATTTAAGTGAAGTGAATACCTTCAAATGTACTGAATGTTCTTATGAAACTAAATACAATTGGTTGCTAAAAGTGCATGCTTTAAATCATAAAAGTTCAAGCGAAGTTAACACACTCAAATGTAATGAATGCGACTACGAAACGATGCATAAGAGCAACTTAAATGCACATGACTTTAAGCACAGAACTTTAAACGAAATTAACATATTCAAATGTACAGATTGTCCTTATAAAACTAACCAAAAATTAAATCTTTTATTTCACACCCTCAAACATAAAACTTCAAGCGAAGTTGCCACATACAAATGTACTGAATGTCCTTTTGAAACGAAATATTATGTGTGCATAACAAGCCACATTCTAAAACACAAAAGTTTAAGCGAAAGTTACACATTCAACTGTAGTGAATGTTCCTATGAAACGAAATATAAAGGGAACTTAAAAAGACATATTTTGAAACATAGAAACTTAGGCGAGGTTAACACATTCAAATGTGCTGAATGTCTTTATGAAACAAAACGTAAATGGTGCTTAAGAAAACATATTTTGAAACATAGAACTTTAAGAGAAGTTAAGGCATTCAAGTGTTCTGAGTGTCCATTTGAAACGAAATATAGTCGGAGCTTAAAGAATCATATTTTAAGACACAAAATTTAAGTCAGGATGACACATCCAAATGAGCTGCAATTCCTTATCAAACAAATAGTAAGTCATAATTAAATGAACATATTCTAAAGCAGAAAAGTTTCATCGAAATATGTACACATACAAAACTGTTGAATGTCGCATCTACTATTTGCGAAGCAATAGAAATAGAAAAAAGACCCCTCTGTCTAAACCGACGCGATGACAGCTCTCGCCTTCCCACAGCTTGGACCTCCGTAATTGCCAGATTAAACAAAGCAGACCAACACCCAACCAATCACAACACAGCCTCATCACGTGACATCCCCTTCTAACCCAGCGCTAACTATAAATAAAAGAAGCAGAGCAGACTCAAATTCAGTTCAGTTACCTAGTGACTCTTCGGGAGTAGGCAGATTGAGGCCCAGAGATCGATCTAGACTCTGAAACTCCTTTTCACTTTTGTCTCTTGATAATGGCTCCAAAGCAGGAGTCGAAACTTCGAGTATATAATAAATTCAGACGCGGTTCTCACCCGGAACCTAGCCTTATTCATATATATATATATATATATATATATATATATATATATATATATATATATATATATATATATATATATATATATTATGGTACATTAATTTTTGAAAAGTTATTATGTTTCTTAGCTCCACGTTGGGCTAAGCCAATTTATAATAGAATATTATAACTGTTGAAAATCATTTAAGATTATTTGATTAAAATGTTATACTTTATAATATTAAAATTTTGTTTATCTCAGTGTATTTTTCACTTGGGTTCAATAAAGTGTTAAATCTTAATAAATAGATCTTGTACTTATCTGTTTAATACTCTTATGGTTCCAAAATTCTTCAAGTTCTCTTGAAATAAAATGTCTAGATTAGACCCCGTTGTCAATGGTTAAGAAACTACGGATTAAAAAGGCACAATTCTAAGATGTAAATTAAAATATTTGACAATGTGTATTATTTGATTTTTGACGTAACTTAGAGAATTTTATTTGTAATATACAGGGTAGCACAGAAATTTCTAAAGATCATATAATCATAAAGTACCTTTCAAATTTGAAAGGGAGATCTTCAGAATTTTATGTGGCGCTCCTAGGTGCGACTTTGTTATAAGATACTGCATTCGCCAAATATGCGACCAATGAACTTTGTTGATTCAGTGATCCCATTAAAATCATAAGGGAAAACCTAGGAAAAAACCTTATGAACTATCCCGATATTGGGTTGTTCACAAGGACGTGACCATTAGCAATTTATAACATAACCTTGAGGATTTACATGCATTACTTAACGACATAAACAACACAGAACCAACTATTCAGTTTACACTAGTGCTTGAACAGAATAACAAATTACCATTCTTAGACATTTTAATAACCAAAACACAATCGACATTTGAAACAGAAGTTTACAGAAAACCAACTCATACTAACAGGTATCTCAATTTTAACTCTAATCATCCAAGTTCAGTAAAAAGAGGTATCATTAAATCTCTATATGACAGAGCAAAAACCAACTGTTCTAATATCAATAAATTCAATGAAGAAAAAACATTTATAAAAAATGTACTTTCTGCCAATCATTACCCAAATAAATTTATTAATAACGAGTTAAACAAACTGGAATACCAAACAATCCCTAACAACCAAAATCAAACTTCACCAAGCAACACTGACTCCCAAGATAATCACATTAATACAATAACTATACCATACATACAGGGTCTATCAGAAAGACTAAAAAGAGTGGGAAACAGATATAATATCAAAACATCATTTAAAACAAGAAATACACTAAAATCAATTACATCAAAAACCAAACCAAATAACACAACTCAAAATACAAAAAATTGCATTTATAAAATCCTTTGTGAATGTAATAAATTCTATATTGGAGAAACCTCTAGACCTCTGAATGTTCGAATAAACGAACACAAAAATTACATAAAAAAAACGACAATTTGAAAAATACAAAATTTGTGAACATGCTTGGGACCTTGGTCATAAAATACAGTTTCAAAATTCAGTAATATTCCCCAAAGAAGAACACAACACCAAAAGAAAACTAAAGAGCCTGCTTTAATTTTGTTAAATGAAAACGATTGTATCGCTACTACCTCCGTAGAATTCAGTCGTTCCTGGTTGCCGATGATTAAGGAAGAAATTGCTAATGGTCATGTCCTTGTGAACAACCCAATATCGGGATAGTTCATAAGGTTTCTTTCTAGGTTTTCCCTTATGATTTTAATGGGATCACTGAATCAACAAAGTTCTTTGGTCGCATTTTTGGCGAATCTTATAACAAAGTCGCACCTAAGAGCGCCACATAAAATTCTGAAGATCTCCCTTTCAAATTCTTCCAATTTGAAAGGAACTTTATGATTATATGATCTTTAGAAATGTCTGTGCTACTCTGTATATTACTAATAAAATTCTCTTAGTTACGTCAAAAATCAAATAATACACATTGTCAAATATTTTAATTTACATCTTAGAATTGTGCCTTTTTAATCTAGACCCCGAAATGTTTGGAATATACAGCAATTTTCTTTAAACTGTGGTGTTATTTCCCAAGAAGCACTTAGACTTTGAAAAATATGCCACAAGTATCATTCAGAAAACAAATAAATGATTTTAATCAAACATTATTAACTAGTATGTTATTCAACTATATAAACATGAATTATAGAAATTATGTATATTTTACCAAAATCTTCAAATCACTAACTTTAAAGAATACTGGATATACTGATAATATTTACTTACTACAATCTTGTTTTGTGGCAACCTTTTTAAACTATGATTTATACATATGGTTTCAAAAACTCACTAGTTTACATTATTTGTACATATTTTGTCATAAATATTGTTCTTAATGTTCGCCCAAATTTTAAATAATGTTCCATGCCGCTGTTGTTTTCGCACTGTTTCTACCAAATTTATAATAAACTCTAAACATATCTGGGTTTAGTTTAGTTGTAAAACACATTATGCTTGAAAATATGAGTACTCTAACTTCGTTTGACAAATACTTTGATGGAGTCAAAGCCAACTAAGAACATGTTTTTTCACAAAGCTAATAATAATAAGTGAAATTAGAATGAAATGCACTATTTTTCTATGGAAAAATTAAATGTGGCGTCCATAAGAAAACAAAAGTCGCTCATTGTAGTCGGAAAACCAAACATCCGATAGGAATTCATAAAGTTGAATAAAGTGGCAATGAAAATGTGTCTTTGGTTTTTGCTTTTCCTCGTCAAATAACGCTACAAAAAATCGAAATCTCCAATTTTCGGAAATCTTAGGAAGTATTCGGAAATTTTAAATTAAGAAGGAATTAAATTATGCAAATTTAAACACTTCCAGAACCAAATCCTAAGGGTAATTTGAATTACTCCCTATATTTACAATAAAGTTTAAATAAATACTACAATAAAGTTGATATAAATACTATAGTTTTAACATATTTAAAAAGAAATAATATGTCCAATACCACAAAGATAATCTATGATAACTCTGTTTGGATAGAATATAACCGCCAAAACTTTCGGGGGTTTGACTGACGAGTTTATGGGGCCAGCATTAAATCCTTAATGAAGATATCCGTACCTCTAAATATACTGGAATGTTGCTGGTTTCTATTAGTATCCATAAAATTAAAATTATTATCAATTGAGTCTGACACTTTAAGAACACTAAAATTTATGAAATGAACTATTGAACTTTTAATATTCACGGTTTCTTTCTTTTTTAGGGATTCACATCAAGGACTACAAGACGCAACAAAAGCAAAATCTTCAATTTGCCTCTTCGACACAAAACGGAAAACGAGTGGTACACAACATAATCGAATTTATCAAACGTCAACAAATGTTAAGCCGTACTTAACTGAGCATGTTTCACAACACAAAACTTTGAGCGAACCCAACACATTCAAATCAACTAAATGTAATTTTGAAACAAAACAAAACATGAGCTTTAAAAAACTTGTTTTAAAACACAATGGTCTAAGCGAAGTTAACATACACAGATGTATGGAATGTCCTTTTGAAACGAAATATAAGGGAAACTTAAAAACACACATTTTGAAACACACACCATTAAGCAAAGTTAACACATTCAAATGTACCGATTGTTGTTTTGAAACGATTCATAAGACTCGCTTAAAAGCACATTTACTGAAACATAAAGATTTGAGTGAAGTTAAAACATTCAAATGTACAGAATGTTCATTTGAAACAAAACGTAATTGGAGTTTAAAATCACATGTTTTAAAACACAAAAGTATAAACGAAGTAAAGACATACAAATGTATTGAATGTCCTTTTGAATCGAAACATAAGGGAAACCTAAAAAAACATGTTTTGAAACACAAATCTTTAAGCGAAGTTAACACATTCAAATGCACTGAATGTTCTTATGAATCGAAACAAAGTTGGAGCTTAAAAATGCATGTTTTAAAACACAAAAGTATAAACGAAGTTAACATATACAAATGTACTGAATGTCCTTTCAAAACGATACATAAGAATAGCATAAAAACACATTTTCTGAAACACAAAGATTTGAGTGAAGTTAATACATTCAAATGCGCTGAATGTTCGTATGAAACAAAACATAATTGGAGCTTAAAAACACATATTTTAACACACAAAAGTCTAAATGAAATTAACACACACAAATGTTCTGAATGTCCTTACGAAACTAGACAGAAGAGTAGCCTAAAAAGACATTTTCTGAACCACAAAGATTTGAGTGAGGTTAATTCATTCATATGTGCTGAATGTTCATTTGAAACAAAACATAAGGGAATCTTAAAAAAACATATTTTCAGGCACAAAAAAATATAATTTTCAAGAAGACACACGAAACAAGTGCTTTCTTTAGTCCGTCTATATATGACACACAGCATAGACAAGGTTTGGGTTTGTTCGGAAAAATAATTCCACAAGATATTTTAGCACAATCTCCATTTTAAGATACTTTAGAATTATAATCGAGATGTCGACGACGTGCAGCCTGGTCACAAGCTGTTTTTTCTTTAAACTTATTGCATACCTTTACATCTCAGAAAAAAATTATTTAGATTCTTTAGCTGATGCTGAATAAAAAAGATCCATAGTAAATGTTCTCGAATATTGAACGTTTTCGAGTTATGAATTGATTAAGGTTTAATATAACATAAAAACAGCAATTTCTAGATCTTACACATAATACTGAAACATAAAATGTTCCTTGTAACGAAAGTTCTTAAATATTCCTTGAAACACCCGTTAACTAAATTATACTCCACAAGACTAGACTATGCAATATGTATGTCTCTCATACAGGGACGGACCAGGATTGTCGTGTCGGGTTTGACCTCTTTTGAGGAGGGGTTGATCCCGCTAGTAGTAGGTTTTAACTAAATAAATACTAAAAAAGCATACAAAATCAGATACTTTTGAGCGTATCATCCACATATCGCACATTTGTAATTTGGCCTCATGGGAGGGAACACCTCAACACATTTTTAGACCACCTTAATGGCATCCATCACAAAATAAAATTTACCATGGAGGTTGAAGCCAACACTCAACTGCCATTCCTTGATGTTCTCATAAATAGGAAGGAAGATGGAACCCTTGGCCATACAGTATATAGGAAAGCAACTCACACCAACAGATATCTTCATGCTAATTCTCATCACCACCCAGCCCAACTACAAGCCGTCGTCAAGACTTTAGTGAGCAGATCACAAAGACTAGCTAACCAGGACAACATCAAACAGGAAATGGACAGTTTAAAAACAGCTCTGAGACAAAACGGATTTACAGACCGAAATATTCAAAGAGCCCTAAAGTCAAAACCGAGACAAACAGACGAGGAGCATGAGACACCAATAACCAAGGCTTATTTACCGTATCTCAAGGGTACTACGGACAGTATTGCAAGAATTCTACGGAGACACAATATCGACACTATTTTCAATACAGACAGAAAAATAAGCACGGTGTTGAGGACTTCGAAGACGAGGATCCCTTTAGAACAACAGGGAGTGTACGAGATTCCATGTGCACACTGTCATAAAACCTATGTGTGTGATAAGTTCCGGAATATCCTGAAATGGTTCCATATTTTTTTCAATAACATAGCTTGTACCATTTCTTAGAAAATCGGGGGGAATTTTTAAGGACTTTCTTATACAGTAAGCTTTGGTGGAATTGCTGGTATTAAAAATATGAAAATGTTTCTGTTCGGAACTTGGGGTAAATCGTAAATAAATTGAATTATTCAAAATGTCAGTTAATCAACTTTTCGATTAGTCATAAAAAGATTTGCATGATCTAAAACATACACAAATCATTCCACATAACTTTTTTAACTGTAGACGAGGTTTGTCATTAAATAGGAATTTTGATTAAAACTGAAGTAGGTATTTTTATTTTTGTTCATATCTAAAATTGTTATCAAATAGAAAATATTAGAATTTAAAAATGCATCTGCTCAATACCATGGCACTAAAAATTGTATAATAAGAATTTATGTAACTTTTCCAACTATAAACTAAATTTAAAAAAATAAAATAAATTTTGTTGTGAAGTACCTTTATTTGTTTATAATATCTGAAATTTTAATCAAACAAAGTTTATTGGGATTGAAAACTGCATCCAATTGTGCTGTATTAAAAATTGTAATAAACTGAAAGTTGATTGGAAATAAATATCAATTAATCAACTTCAAGATGGAGGTTCTCAGTTGGTTTCTATATACAGTGTGTCTTCATAAGTTGGATTCATTCAGAAAACGTTCGTATGAATATTATTTAGAGAAAAAGTTATTCTTCATAAAAATAGTTGCAAATATAGAGAGGTATACTGTAATCATTATATGTCACTTTTTGAACAGTATATGAGGTTTGTCAACAAATATGAATTTTGCTTAAATGTAAAATATCTTTATTTTTCATATCAAAAGATTAGCAAAAAACAGAGACCTTTAAAAAGAGATGTGACATATACCCCTTTCCATTTAAACTTTTAGAAGTAATATTCACCCTGCTTAGGGGTTGAAACTGCAGGGTGACCGATATGTGTAAAAATGTCCCCCTGTAAATATAAATTAGTTTTTTTTTGTCATTTTAAAGATATTTTAAGAGTTATTTTGGGTGGCTGGTTTTGAAATGAAAGCCCTGTAAATAATATACTTATATCTATATTGTATAATAGAAGGCAACAAGAATCAATAGCTTGTAAAGAAAAAATATATTTTTATAGGCATTTTGGCTACATTGTATTTTAATATAATCATAGAAATAATTATCAGAATCTCTCATCAATTAGGTAAGCTTTTATATTTATAACCCTATTATCTGATATAACAATTATTTTTTAACCCTATTGACTCAATCTGAACTATTACATATAACACATATTTTAAAGATGATTAGCAGTCATATTACAGACAACATCTCTAAAATTTGGACAGAATGCTTGAAATCATATTTGAGCAGTTTTAGCTATTTTGGATATTTAGAATCTTCATTCCTTCCAAAAATTCTATATTTGTTCTTCCACAACTAAAATGTTGGAATTGTTTTTTTTTGTGCTAAACTATCCTCATTTACAACACTAATAATAATATTGCCATTTCTCAAACTCTAACACAGAAAAAACTTTCACAATAGAATCCATCTCAGTAATCTCTTATAATGTATGTATGTACATTTATTGTCAGTAATTTATACCCTACAATATTGTTCACTTTCCCTTAGTATGCCCAAGCGGCCATTATCAAATGTATGTATATGTTTAAATTCAATAACATTTGTATTTGTCAATGGGCACTCCAAAGTTAGTGTCTGAAAAAGAACTACAAGGTAATAAATACCTATACAACCTTAATATTTTAAATTTTGTTTTACACAAGATCTCTTATGCAATACAAATCAAACTTTACATATACTTTTATTTTAATATAAAAAAATAAGAAGTGTCTCTCAAGGTCTCATATTAGTTTGACATTTATATTATACATAATTTGTAAAGTATTTCATCTTTCAACAATTTAATTTCAAACAGTAAAATAAAGTTGAAATAGAATTTAGATACATAGCTATGTATTGCTTTTCTCAGTTAATGTGCTAGGGCCAGAACCTATTAATTTTTTTATTTCTTCCAACTGAATTTCTGGACCGATTAATTCTGTTATTTCTTTCATTTGCATTTCCCATTCGATTTTTGTCTGCCTGATATTTTCCGAATGTTGTTCCATCTTCTGTGCCATTATTTTTAATTCCGTATGAACACATTTTTGAGTTTCATCTAATTCTTTTTGAAGCTCTTCGAGCCGCTCGTGCTGCTGCTTAAGGAGTTTTTCGACTGAATCTGTATTTTCCATAACATTGGAATTATCTTCTGCCATTTTTGTCGACTTTTTTCTGATAAATTATGGAGGGTTGAAATAAATTTTGTAAGAGCATACAGAGAGAAAAAATATTTTAAGAATTTTCCAGCTTTTAGACATGGAACAAATATTTACACACAAAACACAAATAAGCCATGTACTGACTTAGATCATTTACCATCTAGATATAGGCTGTTTTCCAGTTAGCAGAGCACAAGTGATTTTGTGCCGCACAGTGCGGCAATTTTTAGGACGTTAATTGAAACATGGTTGTTTTAAAACCAACCGGTAGAGTACACTGATCACCATACGGTTAAAAGTGTATTACTCGTAAGTTATCAATTGACGTTTATGTGTACGTAAATTATTTACAGAATAATTCAATAATGGTTGTTTTCCAATTACTAGAGCACAAAGTGATTTTCTGTCGCCCTGTACCGTAATTTTCGGGCGTTAATTGGAACATACTTCATGTTTTATGATAAAGTTTTATGTTTACTTAAATGCCTACATAAAACATCCCAAAAGCACAGTTATTTATTGTGCTCATTTGTGCGAGCTAGTGCTGTAATTGGAACACTCAGTGCTAGCACTGTGCCGCACTGTGCTCAATTGTGCGCTAATTGGAAAACAGGGATAGCCTGTCAAGCATAAAATCGTGGCAACGCTAGAAAGAGAGGGCAATAGAGATAGTAAGAGACTATTTCACTTAGTGGGTGGATGGTCGGTCGACGCAGCCAATGAACAACATGCTTTATTGGAAGCAGCTCCCAACCGAGTGAAATAGCCTGTTGCACTCTCTATTGCCCTCTCTCTCCTTAGTCTTACCACGACATTTGTGCACTGCAGGCTATCTCTAGAAAGTAAATGCTCTAAGTGTACTGAAGGGTTAATGCCAAGAATAGTACTTAAAGGATAGCATGCGTCTCAAAGTGACTGCTAAGATTTGCACCGTAACCTTTTCTAATTAAATTGTTACAAATATCATATCCACATTATTTCCGCGAAGAGTTTTGAATTTAAATGGTACGGAGTACACGTGTTGTTCACGCCAACGTATCCAAATTCTCTATACGGACGAAAATATCACTTTAACCACCATTATAATTTAATGCAGTTATTTGCTTTAATTGCAAGATGTACAAATAAAGCTCTATTATTTAATATTTCAGTTAACTTCATTGATAATAAGGGTATTAATACTCGTTCCCTATGCATATTTGTGAAAAGTACCCCATACTCTCACATTCCTGCCTTTTTAACATGCCAAACGCACCTGCGCATTACAAAGGGTGATAAGATCTATTAACTCTATTGTTAACCACTGTCTATGATAATAAATCTATGGTTTTTAATGACAGATGTCATGAATCATTCAAATGTCATTTGAGATACTGACATTTGAGTAAGGTTAATGGCAAAGTTTGTCAAAAAGTCAAAATATGGATGTTCACAATACAATTAAATTTAAAACAAAAAAGCGAAATAATCTAAGGAAAAAAATAAATGAAGAGGATAGTGACGATGATAACACCTGTCAGGAAGTAAGGTAAAATTGTAAACATGTTGTAACTAATTTGTCTTTGAGAAAATTCATTTTCTCTTATTTCTAGTTCTAAACTGAACAAACTGAAGGAGATTCAGAAACTTAGGGAAAGGCCAAACGGCGTGAGTCTTGTAAGTTTGGCCATTGGAAAAAAAGTTGATGTAGTAGATGAAATTGTAGTAGTAAGTATATATTTGTTATAAAATTGAGCATTGTTTTACTATATTAATTTGTAGGTTGACCCATTCAACATAAAAGTAGGTGGTTTGGAAAAGCAAACCCTAAAGAATGACAATAAAGTAATTGATGATGCTTTTGATACAGGAATTGGCACACAATTTTCAGTTGAAACTAACAAATGTGATGAAGATGAGGAAATGATGAAATTTATTGAAGATCAATTATCAAAAAGAAAGGGTAATGATGGAACAAATGATACTTTGCAGAAAAAAGGAACATATATGACTCCTGAGGAAGCTGCTTTACAAGCTGTGCCTACACATTTGAGGTAACAATAACCTTTAAGTTTGAAAATAGTCTGAAGTTATATAGCCAGTGAGTTGGGTTTTTTGCTTTTGGGCCCAGCCTAAAACCATACCTATTTTTAAGAGAAAATTATGAAATTCAGGCAATGCAATATGCAACAGCTAAACTAAAAAGACCCTGGTTGATCTATCTTCACCCTGGTCAGTTACCCCAACTGATCCCTAAAACTCAAGATTTTTTTTACAACTGCCATTGAATTTTACTCTACCTCTGCAGTTTATTTTCCCTGAAAATTTTAATTTTTTTGATTTATTAAAATTGTAATTTGAACTAAAATTCCAGAGATTATTATGTTTATCTCACAGTTTTGACATATTTTTATGGCTTTCATTAAATTTATTTATTTATTTAAAATTTATGGGTTACACTCCATTTACATTACATACATTTACACTTCAAAATATAAGAACACACAAAGAAAGAGTTCAGAAATAATGAACAAACTAATATCAAACAACATTTAGACATGCTTAAGAATACTTAAATATAACTTTTGAGTTTTTACTAACAATTGCAACATTACATTATATAAATCAAGCCACAAAGAGTTATTATTCATTCAAGTTCTGATAATATTCTTTCCATAGGTGACAACCAATGATATTCTGACTCATAAAAATAGTAAGAGTGTCAAAAATGTCACTTAGGTACATGATAGTTTAACCTACCCAATAAGTCAATACAGTCTATTTTGTTGTTAATAATTTTAAAGCCAAAAACAATATTACTTCTTGTCAATGATAGTACAAATCAGGAATTTTAAGTGTTTAAGCCATGTTACAGTAGTTGTGTTTTGAGAAGTGCATAGACTGACCACATTAAAATGAAAAATAGTGAAGAAAGTATCTCTGAGGTCTTTCAAGTAATTTGATTTGGTAATCCCAATGGGGTCTCCAAATAACTGAACAATAAAATAAAATAGCATATACACATAGTATACAATTCTAAAAGTTTTGAACCAAGTAAATTAATAAAAAAACAAATTAAAATTAGTTTACCTAGTAAATATTCAACAATTAATCAAGTGGACATGCATATTAAAAGAGATATTTCACTTGAATAGAATTACACCAGTTAATAATCAATACCCTGACCCCTCATGCAGGGTGGAAAGAGGTCAACCAATATAAACATGTTTTTATTGAAGGTGATCCATATTGCAATGCCTTCATTTCATAATTTTTTCTTAAATATAAGTACTTTTTTAAGCTTTTTGTTGAAACTGAAGTCAATAAATCAGAAAAATAGCAAGTTTCATAATTTTCTCTTAAATATAATATGTTTTTAGGCCTGCCTCCAAGAGCTGAAATCCAACCTAGGAGTCAGAGATCAGTTCATTACATAATTATATTTTTTCAGTGATGTCTGTCTATTGTATTTTTTAAATTATTCCACTCTTTTATATTATAGTTTTGTTTTATATTTATTTTTTAATTCAAAGCCATTTAAGTTAAAAATTAATGATAATGGTTTAAACATCTTTTCAGTATTTTTAGTTATGTTTTGATTTAAGAAACAGTTTTAACATAACTAAATTGATTTCTATAAATATTAGGTTTTAAATTTGTAATGTTTGCCTTAACTTCATTTATTTAACAAATAAAAATACACTAGGGAGTCATCAACAAAAAGATCTGAAGAAATGTTATCCAATCAAATGTTGAGTGGTATTCCAGAGGTTGATTTGGGCATAGAAGCAAAAATAAAAAACATTGAAGCTACAGAAGAAGCAAAATTGAAATTATTATGGGAGAAAGAAAACAAAAAGGATGGTCCATCGTCATTTGTGCCAACTAATATGGCAGTAAATTTTGTTCAGCATAATAGATGTAAGTTGAATATGCTTTAGTTTTTTTAGTCCTGATTAATCAGTTAAGAATGTTTGAAAAGACCAGTAGGAGGTCTTTTGTTTTAGTGCTACTTACTTTTCACCCTGATTTTGTCTGATTTTATCCTTACATTCTATTCATTTATTTTTCTATTACATCTTTAACAACTTGAAGTCTTCCATTTCTACTCTTTTCCTAACTCTTATGGTACTTTTATTCAATTATTTATTTGAGTGTCTTGTTTCCATGCTATAAGATTTCTGTTGGTGGATTTTTAATTCATCTTTCCATTATGGACTTGCCTGTGTGTTTATTTTTTTGGTACTGTATGTGTAGTGTTGTCACTGCAGGTCGCTGTGTTAGCATTATATTTAATTCATTTTTTTTACAAATCAGTAAGAATATTACAATTCATATGATATATAATGTAAATAGGAAAACAGTATGTGAAAAACTAAGGAAAATACTTTTACATTAAAATATCTACGTATAAATAAAAAATAAAATATTATGGTATAACAATGAAAAAATATATTTGTCCAGATAAGTTAATTCTCTTAGTGAATAATATAGTCAGCATTCTTCATATATTGGTTTGAAAAATAATAATTTTAAATGCTTTTGATTTGAATAAAACATTTATACCTTGTTCTACATTAGAAATTTCATATTAATTTTAAATTCCTTTTAATGGTACCTATAACCCTCCTTGTAATGATAATAATTTTTCAGACATATTTTGGTATTTAAAGTAAACTATTTTTTTAATTGCAGTTAATGTAGATCAATCAGACATTCCTATTAAGAAACCGCGAAATGAGGACATTCCAAAGAAAAAAGAAGATAAAGCAACAGATGATTATCACTATGAAAAATTCAAAAAACAATTTCGACGATAGTCTAGGATGGAGTCTGATGTTAAGCAGTTGTGCTGAAGAGTGTATTGATATTTTCACCAAGCAAGAGAAAAAAGTTAAAGGACATGATTCAGAAATGCATCCAGAACTGTGGTAGTTGTTCATAAAATCAGTTTTGTATTTACACACCCAAAACTAAAAAAAAAAATGGTTCTTGTACAAATTTTATAAACACACATATAATACAAATTTGTATACAACTAAAATAAATAAGTCAATTTTAGTGCACTTTTTATTTTCCAAAAAAACTACCATCCCCTGCAGATTAAAATATTTGATGTATTTTATACAACCTGAAAGTAGATAAAGAAACACTTATTATTACTCATAATATGAGCATACTAAACTGTCCTATGGACCAAAAATATTGAAACCTTTATAGTGAAAAATAGTTAAAAATTTAAATAACCAGTAATGGTTTTTGCCCTCATGTGCTATTATGACTAGAATTATCCCTTTTAGGTTTGTAAAAACACAGTTTTGCATCCTAACATCAAACCTTTATTTTAAACTCTCAATGCTGCTTCAACAACTCTAAGTTGTCATCATCAAGGAGGAAACCAAACTAAATCGAAATTACAATTTTCTTTAATTTATATGTACCATTAAACTATTACTTAAGTAATTTATACAAAGGATAAATTCGAAGTACCTCAATTCTAAATAACTGATTTCACAGATAAGGCAGATTTTATATAATGAAATTATGTAAATTAGGATAATCCTTAATTACCTACATACTTTTACCCTACATTATAAAGTAATGACGTTTTTAATACCTATTTCATGGATTCATAGACAGGGGCGGCGCAAGAAGTAAACTTAATGTGGGCAAAATACATTTCGCGAGGCCCTCTGATGGTGCAAGAAGATGGGACTATAAAATCAAAAATCATTTGAAATTAAGATTCGAGCCCTTTGCCCCGCGAGCCCCTTTGTCCCGGGAGGCCCTTAGCCCCGCGAGGCCGTGGGCGGTGCGAGACCCTTTACCCCGCGAAGCCGTGGGCGGTAGCCCACACCGCCCATGCCTTACGCCGCCCGTGCATAGAAAGTAAACTATACAATGAGCTGTATAGGATAGGGCCCTTACCTGAACTCATTACTTTACTATTTTTATAAATCATTATGCTTTCGTAAGAGTCCAGTTCTCTAAAATTATTTACTTGTTTAACTGATTTTAAAGAAGTTAAATCTAGCGGAAGCGGTTTCTTCCTAATTAATTTATCTATATCTGTTGCATAAGCATTACAAGCAGTTATTTCTCTAATAGTTCTCTTTTCACTTTCAAACCTCTCTTTGTTGAGAGAGAATGTCAACCACCGATGTACAAGGAAATTAATCCCCGCCATTTTATGTTGTTGACAGTGAAAAGACGTATTGGGTAAATATCTATATGTGCTAGTATCGTTCCTACCTACATCAAACTATAACTTATTGTTATCGTTACTTAAAACTAATTCGTCCAAAAATGGTAGAGTGCCCTTATGTTCCTGTTCATATGTAAATTTAATAAAAGCAAACCTATTGTTAAGATTCATAACAAAATCATTAACACTGAACTAATTAGTATTAAATATAGCAAATATGTCATCCACGTAGCATACAAAACCCTAGGAAAATACTGGGAGTCATTTTTTTGCTTCAACTTCGAACCTGCCCATGAACAAGTTGGCAAGGAACGGCAACAAGGGTTTTCCCATTGCCGTTCCTTCCTTCTGCTCATATCATATTAGGTTTAATTAATCAGGAGGAATAGTTTTTTTTAGGATTTATACCTGTTTGCTAGAATAGTCTAAATAGGTGGTCCGCGATATAGCAAACAATGATTGTCCTAAGACTAGTGCTGCAAACTTCTCACGAGCGGCAGCACCTGGGGTAGGTAGTAACTACATTACCAACAAAATGATGCAGATGTGTGAACTATACTTCGAATAATCAAAATTTAGAAGAAGTTTTTATACCCTTTGTGAAAGCACACATTTTAGTGATTAGTGTTGTTAATAGGAATATACAAGAAAGAGAAAGTTTATTAGATGTAAATATACATGTTTTCAGTTTCTGCAATTGTCAGAAAGGTTAGTTATTTTTAAATTATAAAGAAAATAAATATAACCATTATTTGTTACTTAATCATGTTCATTTATTGTATTCAACTAAATATACCTAAATACTACAGAGACTCCATTACATGTACCTATATAAATTCTTTTTCTTGAAACTTTTAAATGATGATAAGCAAGTCAACGTTTTAATGTTACCATGTTATTAACCTTGAGATTTATGACTTTTAAATTTGTTCCTACAACTTTGTCTTCTGCCAAAAACAACTTATTAATGTCTAATTTTACATGTACATATTTGAATGGGAATTAGGTTTTGTTTGTACCTACCGGATAAGTAGCGCCGCTGATGAGGAATTTTTCGTACTTGTTGAAAGTTAAACAGTATAGAATTGTAGCAGACAACGACCATCATGTCGGTATTTCATTTGTTTTAACCTACAGCATCGCACTTTTTTCTTGATAATGCGGGAAGTGTTGTTTAATATTAGCCAATTTACTTGTGTAGGTGGTATACAGGGGGCTTCGAAAGTAAGATACAATATATAAGGGCCGATTCTTGGGTTCATGTTATGAAAAAAACATATGAATATTTGTTCTACGTATTAACTTTTGAGACACAGGGTGGTAAAGTGTAAAAGAAAATGTAACTTAACTTTTTGAGGATTAGAGAGTGGTTCAAGTTTTCAGAAAAAAAATTGTAGATATAGATAAATTGTATTGTATTGTCTTCTATGCATAAAGATGCCATTTTCTGATGTACAAAATTTTTTTAATGTGTAAGCTCACCCAGCCCGGTTTTACATCGCTTATTTTTAGTGAAAAAATGGTACGCCAGTGCTGTTTTTGAAACAAAAACAAGGTGGTATTTGTAGCTTTGGGTAGTACATTTAAAGAGTCTGTGGGCATCAAGCTCTGAAAATTCAGGGCTTCGTCAGACGCATGGTTTTTGCTTAAAAAATAAGAATAAATTGGCGTCAACGTTCAACTACCCAATTCATAAATTTTGCAGCCCAATAGTTTATCAAAATATAGCCTATGTCGTTTACTGTTAATAGTAAATTTCTGTTAGTGAAAGAATTTTTAAAATCGGTTTAGTATTCCAGAGACTACCCCCTTCAAGCATATCAACAATCAAATTTTATCTACTTGCTCACGTCTAAAATTCTATATTTAACTTTCACATGTGACAATGAAAGGGTCATAAAATACAAAATCATATTTTTAATCTATTAATATTAGAATGTGTATTTACTACACGCTACTTAAATTATATGAATTCTTCTGGCTCTCTTGGTGCATCTAAGTCCCTGTAGTGTATGACTGGTCTGAAATCACTTGGTCCTCCACCTCTGTAATACATACAAGTAGTATTGATTAATGTTTGTATAAAAGTCCAACAATAAGAGATTTTCTTCATAAAAATCAATTCCAGCTGATGTTTGAGATTTTGTGAATGCAAAAAGATCAAACATTAACTTTTTGTCCATATATCATGGAAAATATTAAATGTTCAAATGACCATTTGTAAATTAACAAATTTGTTAATGGTTTTTAAAAACACCAACTGGACGGTTTTTCTCTATGGCAAGTCGAAAAAATGCGCATAAATCTGTCCATTTTCTTTTTTACATACCTTATCTTTGGTAACTTAAAAGATTTTGAGGGAATTTTCCAGGAAACGATAGTTTATTATGTATAAATTAAAGAAAGGGAAAATTAAATTTGTCAAATTATTAGTTTTTAAATAATTACAAAATAAAAAATTAGTGTTAGTTATTAAATTTACGGGATAACCCCATTATTACAATATGTTCAGTACTTGAAGTGTAAATCTATCAATTGGAGAATATTGACTATAATTAGTAAAAAATAAGTTGAAATTACGAAATCAGCGACAAGGTACATACAGACAAATAAGTGCGAGAAGTTGGGGACAATCAATTAACTCGTGCAAGATTTTATGAACAAACAAACATCGAATCTCGAACGCCTCGTTTCCAAGCCAACTCTGCCGAGTATGTCTGATCTGTAATAATTATATCCGCTTGACATCGAGGTGACCAAACCACAGATGAAAACTCAAAATTATAATACGCCTTACCACCGATCTATATAGTACCTTATAGATTTAGGTGACCAGACGTCTCGCTTTTGGCGGGACGGTCCGGATTTTTCACAATTTATCCCAACTTTTAGAATTTAAGTTAAATTTTATATTTATGAAAATCATTGTTTTGCGTTCAATTTGGTTTGCCTTCTAAGAATATTACAGGCTACGATGACTAACATATTGCTTTTGCTACCCAGTTACATTGTATTTGTCTCTCAATCTACAGCATATCAAGTGGACATCAGAAAAATGAAAATTAAGTGTTGAAACTTTGAAAGCCATTTTATGTGTCAAATATAATTTGACAAATTCTTGTGAAGATTTTTACAATATTTTAAAAAATGACAACAATCTACTGAAAAATTCACTCAAAAAATATGTCAAGGAATAAAATATTATACGTTTTTTTTAATATTTATAAATTGTACTTATGTTAAAAAAATTACGATATTATTTTTATTCTGTATGAAAATTTTTGTTGTTTGTTTGTTTCCCGTTTTGCCCATCTAAAAATCTAGTCACCTTATTATAGGTATTTCTGGAAAATCCTTTACCATACCTGTTGACCATTCCTAGCATGTTGTAACCCATGCGGCAAACCTTACAAATATTTGTCTTCTAAACGTTGTTTGTGGCATATTGTTGATTACTTTTATGTTCAGAGAAATTCAAGCGCTCATCAAACCATACCCCAAGGTCTTTTATACCTTTTATGTAGTACGTTGTCAATGGAGTCAAATGAGTTCACAGTTTTCTGAATCCTTTGTAAAAATTTATGTAACAACATTTGCTAATATTCAAAGGTAAGTTATTCTCACATGACCAGTTCTAAATGAACTGGTCATGTGAGAATAACTTGGAGCCTTGCTGAGTCCTCTAGGCTAACCACGAATTTATATAATTTAAGACGTCAGCGAACAGTCTAATTGTAGAATACTGAACTACATTTACGATATCATTGACGAACACATCAAACAGTAACGGGGCGCAGTGCGACCCTTGAGGAACACCGGAAAGCACTTTTATTGGAGCAGAAAAAAATTATTAATTTTGACCCTTTGAACTCTGCCTATAAGAAAACTATCCAACCAAGTCATTATAGAGGAATAAAACCCCATGGCTTCTAACTTAGCCAGCAGTAGCTTCAGATTAACTTTTTCGAAAACCTTTGAGAAATTGATATTAACTGTACCTGTCTGCGCTCCTCCCTCAAGTGCGTTCAACAAGTCAACCTTATACAGTAGATTATTTGTAGATCTCTTGCTTGAGAAACCGAATTGGTTATCGTTGACCCTTACACTTCCATGCGAGATGAATATACATCAAACTAGTAAATAATTTTGCAACTGTACCCTGGTTACAGAGTCCTCTATAATTACTAATATCTCTTGAATCCCCACTTTTAAAAATTGGAGTGATAAAGCCCTGCTCTTCCAAATATTTGGAAAGCAGGATGAAGCAATGGACATATTGGATAGAACATGCAGGGGTATACTCAAAGTGCATACACATTTTTTTAACAAAAAGCAGGGTATATTGTCGGGACCTCTGGTAAATTTATTAGGTAATTGTGTTCTTTTTGTGAACACCTCTGCTAAAGAGATTCTTTTGAGGGGAATGTTAAATGAATTTGCTGAGCTAAACTCTGGGATATTGCAAGACTAGAGAAAAATTTTGCAAATAGATTCACAATATTAGTGTACTTCCACAAATACCTAGGATTATTAAGCCAAGAACCTTCTACAAGTTGAGCAGCTGGTCCAACATCCAGATTTATGAAAGACTCGTCCCAATTGATAGATGCAAAAAAATCATTCATAAGCAAGTAATTCGCGTTTTTAAAATCGTAAAAACATTCCTCCAAGTTTACATGAGTATCCAAACAATAAGCTATGTGATGGACATTATTTGGCATAGCATTATCCACTGCAGCACACACCAAAAAAACGTTACACACATTTAAAAAAATCAAGTCAAGGTATAGTTTTCGATTATTCAGAACACTATTAGCGTGCCACATATTCAAGTATAAATATCCGTTCGCTAAAATATCGGCATGAGAATTTCCTGGACATTCGACCGATAATCAACTTTTATTACTCGACCATCGCACCTCAGGTAGGTTAAATTCACCAAAAATAAAAAACTGTGAATTCAGGTATTGCAACAATTGACATATTTCATTTCATATAAACTTTCGAAACTACACTTTCAAATCAGGAATACTATTAGACTATCACTTTGCTCGGTCTCGAACTAGTTTGGGCCAGTTCACGTGTACTGCGGTATGTCGGGAAGGAATTTTAGCACATCTCAACCAGCTTATACAGAAATCTGGGATAGATCTATTGTAGTTCATGATTTCTACGCTAAGAATCCGTATGGTAATAAATCGGGGGACACAGGTTAATAGGGTGACAGTCGAAAATTACTTCCGTCCGTTTACAGTACAGTAATAGATTATCATTAGCTGATTGTAATAAATAACAAGACGACTTTTTAAAAACCTTTTTAGAGAAACCAAACATGGAACTGTTAAACCATACTCCTAACAGTCCCAACCCAAATCCCTACAATTTTTTACTTCGTCATATATCAACAATTGACATACAAAATAACGATTCCACACCATCGGACTGCTACGTTTCAGAGATCATTTACTTATGCAATTAAAATTTACAACGCCTTACCAGCAGAATTAACATCACTTAATGAAAAAAACTTTAAGAAAAAATTCAAACAATTTTTATTATATAAATTATAGACTAATGCTTAACACTTGTGATTTCTTTTTTCTTTGTAAATTCCATATTTTTATTAGAACTATTTTTAGGGCTTTTGTCATCTGGTGAATTAGTGTTTAATTTAGTGTTTAGTGTTTAAATTTAGTCAACGGTGCTAACAAGGTTCAGTAGAGTAGCTATATAAGCTAGATTGCGCCTTGCTTTCCCCGAAAATGAACAATTTATTTAAAAAAATCTGTTGTACTATCGCAATAAAAGACCTTTATTATTATTAAGTGTACTCAGACTTGGTTTGAGCGAAGGCAAACGTACATTAATGATTGTGGATAATAGAATGTTACGAGAATTCATCCGACAGCTGGTGAAATCGGCCATCGACCAATTCGTGGAAGGGACGTTATTCCGATACTTCTGGGAATTCGAAATGTTTTGTCTCTTAACAGGCCGGCCGCTGCCGTTACTGGGAATTCCCTTAAAGTTTCCAGAACACATGAAAGAAGATTCCCGATGGTTCGTGGACTTACCAGACAATTCGGAGAGAAATATATAAATATGGACAGCTGGCGATAGGAGGCATTCAGTTTTCGACGGTCGTATTGCATAGTTAAGATAAAATGTAAATAGTTTCTATGAATATAAATTGTGTTAAAGTATTGGAAATAAATTAGAGTTAGTTGGACTGTGTTTTTAAATGAATCCAAGAACTGAACAGAACCCGTGTGTGAAAATAAAAACATTACAATACGTTGAAGTTGAAAATGTAGTCGGTGCCATAATTTTTAGAAGTGGTTTTAAAACAGAACAAACATATACTAATTTTCAGTTGTATTTTGAGATGTAAATTTTCACTAAATGGAGACTTATCATAGTAGAAACGGACTCCATGGAAATACTCAAGAAGGAATTTGTTATTGCATACATACCTGCCTCTTGGCTGATAACCTCTTGATCTCTGGGGAAATGATGTGTTATAGAAAGGCGTGGGGCGACCATACCCAGCGCAATAACCTCCGCCACCATATCCTCTGAAATAAATTAAAAACTGAGTAAGAATAAAAATAAAATCACACAATTTGTGACTTACTATAAGAAACTGCTCAATTAATATAAGTGTTGTTATTATAAAAGAGGGTAGAAAACTAGTGCAAAAGTTATAGCCATACAAAATTGGTTCAGTTTGTAAAACGGTACTAGAGTTCGAACTGAATATAACTGTGTTACATAAAGGTTGGGCAATAACAGTAATTCAGAGTGCAAGTTGAGATAAGAATACCTTGGTAAATTTTAATATAATAAGCAGTTAACTAGAGTTGATAAATTTAGTAATTCTGACATCAATCCTTTCATCCTCCATTTTCAATGTTTGCCATGAAAGCGTTGATGTTTTTTAGGGTTCCGTATATACAATATACGGATACCCTTATAATATCACTCCGGATTTCTGCCTCTGTCACATCACAGCAATTTTCTCATAAACTATTGGACGGAAGAGGTTGAAATTTGGTATCAATGAATGGTTTGGTGACCCGATCAGGAGTACATATCGTAAAAGAAAAAATTTTGATTTTGGGGGTACTTCTGATATAGAACGTTGCCCAAACATTACAGGAAAAATAAGGAGAAACCATTAATATTAATTTTGAGGGGCAAATTATAAAATTTAATAAAATTTTAAAAATAAAAAAAAATTCAAACGCATCATGTAATATATCAAATGAAGGGTCTCATTCTGAGGAACACAAATATATATTTTTCATATTTTAAAAAATATATTTAAAAAGATATTAACGAAAATATACCAAAATTTACCCATCCCCCCCCCTATCTGCGAAACTATAAAACGTAAAGTTTTGAAAAAAATTAGAGGTATAGGTCATGACCTGAATTTCACTGGAAAAATAAGGAGAAACCCCTAATATTTATTTTGGGGGGCAAATTATAAAATTAAATGGAAAATATATCAATATCAAATGAAAGGGCTCATTACGACGAAAACAAATATATTTTTTTCATATTTTTAAAATAAGTTAATTAAAAGATATAACAAAAATATAAAAAAATTTACCCATCCCTCCCACCTATCTCCGAAACCATAAGCTGGAAAATTTTGAAAAAAAATGGAGGTATAGCCCCTCACCTGAACTTTACTGGAAAAATAAGGAAAAACCCCTAATATTTTAAATAAAAAAATATAATTGTTTCTAACGGGTCGTGTAATATATCAAATCTCAAGGCTCATTATGACGAATACAAATGTATTTTTTAATTTTTTAAAAATGAATATTTTAAAATATATTAAAAAAATATTTAAAAAAATTACCCATTCCCCCCGTTATTCCCCAAACTATAAGACCTAATTATTTTTGTTTATTGGAAAAATATGAAAAAATCCCTAATTATATTATTTGGCCCCCAAATAATAGAATTAAACGGAAAATAAATTATTAGAAAACCCCCTTAGTAATTTTAGGGACAAATTATACAATTAAATGGAAAATAAAGATTCAATTTTCAAAAGCATCATGTAATATATCAGATAAAAGGCTCATTATGTTAGTTACAAATATATCATATTTTTAAATCATTTGTTTAAAAGATATTAACAAAAATATTAAACATCGACTTAATTCCCACTTTAGAAACTACACAAATTTTATTTGTATTTTTTAATAATTTGAATAACAGATTTAATAATTTATAATTTAAAACTTGACATATTTTGCCCTTTATCTCCCAATCTACAGAGCCTCAAAATTAAGACAGTAGATTATAAAAGACTTATCTGAAAGTTTATTAGTAAAATAAAACTCTAATGTTAATTTTTGGGGTCCAAATTAGAAAATTAAATACATATGTATTCTGATAAAAATTAAGCAAATCCTGAAGCAGATAAAATAAAAATGTCTATGTGTGGAAAATCAAAGTGTATATTTTTTTATAAATTCAAAACGCTTCCTTTAAAAGATATAAGGGTAAATATAAGAAAATGCACTCATTCGCTGCTTGTCTGAAAGTGGAATATTCGAATCTTGAAGGTGGTACGGAACCCTAAGTATGCGAGTCCAACTCGTACTTGACCAAATTATTATTAATTAGTTACTACATTGAGATAACTGAAATGCTATGTTTAGAATTTTAAAACACTGGACAGCGTGCGGCTAATTAAGATATAGTGACGAATTTAAAGAAGCTGCAAGACTTGGTGCTCTTTGATGGCTTAGAAGATCCATATCTAATGGTTCTAGTAATATCTCTAATATGACTTTAAAAATCAGAATTAGTAAGCCCAACCCAAAAATAGGAGACATAGCAAGATGGATATTTTCCTCACAAGCTGGATTTGGTGACAGAGTTGGACTAGAAGATGTGCTTGTGTTCCAATACTTATATCTTATATAAGGTGGTAATTTTGATTAAATGTTTAATTACTGGTTGGAAGCAGTGGGGGCGGTTTCTTTTGTTTAAAATAAAATACAATATCTCTGTAACAAAAAATTATATAGGCGTGACAGTTGGTGCATATACTCTTCTCCCCAAATAAATAAAAACGAGGTTAATCATTTTGCTAATTGTAATTCTGATAGAGGGAACAGCGGTGATTTTTGTTTTCCCAAAAAAGGATTTCTCAGGATCTAAAAGTACTACCGGCATAAGGAATAATAGGTTGATTCCTTTTTTTTTAATGAATACATACTTAATTTCACAAACTAAATTAGCGGATGGGGGTTTGGGGGGCTTAAGCAATATTAGTGAAACTGTTTTACTAAAATAAGGTGATTTGAGTCTAACTATTCTGCAATAATTCAATTATTCGAAAGGGGCTGGTGAGAATTTTAAGAAAAATCACAATTAAGTTCTTTAAATTAATAGACACATGATCAGTCATTTTGCGATACTGATTTCGGAAATGTAAAAATGCTATAAAAGTCTAAACTGTCAAAAACGTCAAACAATAAAACACAGAAATGCCAAAAATACCAAAAATAACATCCATAACAAAATGATAATTAATAATCTAGTTGATCTCTGGTCATATGTTTCCTGAAACGGAAGGCTTCTACATCGTTAAAGATCCTTCTATTAACAACGACAGATGCAGGACATCTGAATCTATCCAGCATATCACAGGAGGTTGTCAAGCGTTCGCTGCAACTGAATACAATGAACGACACGATGCTGTGGTAAGATTACCATACTATAAATACAAACCAGAATCTGTTTTAGAAAATAACTACAAGCTGTACTGGGACCGCACGAAACTGACCGATCGGACAGTTGCTCACAATAGACCAGATATAGTTTTGGTAGATAAAGTCTCTCGGAAAACAACTTTAATTGACATAGCAATTCCTAACAACAATAATATAAATATCAAGCAAGCTGAGAAAATAACCAAATATAGAGATTTGGAATTTCAAATAAACACTCAGTGGGACATGAACAATACACGAACGGTACCAATTGTTATGTCAACGACAGGACTAGTCCCAAAACATCTATTAAACAATTTAAAATACCTCGGTCTGGACGAACATCAAAATTCATGGGAAACTGCCGCCACGACTCCAACCACGGGCCTGAAAACTTGGCAAGGGCTCCCACAGAGCTAAACCCTTTTGATATCTAGGATATCTGGGGTTTAGTGAATTTTCCCCTAAAGGCACTCTTAGCGTGCCTTAGAGGGAGTGTGATGCCATACATTGTATGGTCAAGTCGGATCTAGTTGTCTTCAAATATACTTTGCTATGTAAGAACAAAAGAGAGTAGGGAGAGTACACTTTGGTAAGAAACTTTACCTTTCATTTTTTTTAAATCGGTTCAGTACTTCCAGGGATGCCCCTACAAACCAACGAGTTTACCTCTTTATATATGAGTACATAGAGCAGATTAACAATTTCATATTCCGTTTCGACCCTGACAATTACCTTGGCTTTTTGAGTCGTTCATTTAAAAGAATAGGAATGAACCGTTCCCAATGTTCAAAATAAATAACTGACTCAATTACTGAATCAAACTTGTAACCATTTATTCGCATAATCATTCGGAACAATATGTAAACTGAAGGGACGCTGAACCAATTCGTGAATAAGTCATGAGACGGCGGTTCATACTCGCTTCACTTTTTAGATATTTGAAATTGCACATGCAAAAAAGTTCAAATGCTTGAAAACATGAAATATGAATCTCTGTTAAAATAACTAATATTTTTAATTCAAAATAACATAGTTTTGGTTTCCTCGAAATATTACTTATATTAAAGAAAAAACTTATACAGGGTGTTTGCAAAATAGGGATCCAAACTTCTGCTGTGTATAGAACTCATTAAAATAAGCCAAAAAGTCCCTATTAACATGTGCCCTAAAGCACCGTTAGGAATTTATATGCCCTTAAAATGGCATAAACAAATCTGTTTTTTTTCTGTTATTGGCAAAACGAAAATAACTAAAAAAATGAATGGGTCTTAAATAACTTTTTTCGTTAAATTACATGTGGAATTCATAAACGTTCTATTTAAATTGGTGGGGGTGGTTTTTACTCAGTATTTTTTTTACCTCAATTTTTTACAATTTTCTCTACAAATTTACAAAATCTTATCAATTTTACTTAAAAAATATTATAGCCGATTTCTAGCGATCTACCGGTTATAATTGTTCCTAAGTGGTTTGAACCAAACACATTCTAGCGGTCTTGGTTAATACCAATGACATCACGAAAACGTTACAAATGAGTCCTTTGTTACGTGATTGTTGGAAATAACCCAAAGCAGTAGTCTGTCTCTTTCTTGACATTTTAGGTTATGTATTTATTTTTATTTCTAAGACATATATTTCAATACAAGGAAATTAATATTAATTTATATACATTGTTTGGATAGCTATTACAATTGTAATCGATGTTTTACATTTTTGGAAATTTGTTAGACACCAATATGTTTATATTTTAGCTAAATCTGCTACATGCACTATTTTGACATTTTTGAAATGTTTTATCCCAGTAAATAGTTAATACAATCAATGGAAGAAAACTACTTTGAAATTTGCCCTCTTGTCTTACAAAATCTATACTCTAAAAATGAAATTTTATTTGTACTTATATTTTTCTTGTTACTTTTATGAGGGTAAATTATGCAAATTACATTTAATCCTCTGCGATTTTACGCTAATAAAAAGTTAGTCTGAACTATTTTTACGGGAATGTTTACAAAAATAAGGTGGTCCTTGGGATTTGGATTGCAATTGTTTTTATAGTTATTTTAATTTGTAATATATCAACTAGGTAGATTATTTTTTGCCACTACATTTGTGATGTCTATATACTTAAACAAATATAATTAAACATATGATTTTGACGTTTTCCGGTTGAACCAAATTGCATTCTAGCGAAAATCCGTTTCGGTTCTACTTTCAGTGTTCAAAAAGGTTATCTCAAAGTACAACCACTGTCAACCAAGGGCATAACCAACGTTATAACAGGTAGATCGCTAGAAATCGGCTTATGTTTGTCCATATCGATATTTCCAATGGTTTTCAACAAAATTCAGTTTGAAAATTACTCTACTCTTTAAGTTATCCAGCCAGAAAATACAAAAATCTGTTTACAATGGCAAATAAAAGACTGACGTTGCCACAACTCTTAACAATTCAAGTTATTGATAAACTGTCAATTGAGCTTAGCAGTGTTTAATTAGTAAAGTAAAGTTTACATAATATTAAACGTACAATTAATGAAAGTTGTTATTTATCATAATAGATTGCAAAATTATAATATTATGACAAATTTGGGAATACATTAAGATATTATATGTACTAAAGCCGGAGTACAGTTTACATTGCAAAAGTCTACGGACTTCAGCCAAAATTTAGGTTTTTAAGTTGTGAAGCGGAGGGCCTGGATTTAAATATGTTCCATTTAGAGCTAGAACAGAGTATAAAGGTGAATCCACTGGAGCCTTACTCGTTTTGTTTGTGTTTTTTTACTTGAAGTTTGATGTTTCAATCTGGAGAGAATGCGCTTTGAAGATTTCTAATGATGCCCGAGACTTCTTGAAAATTATAAATCCAGGATCATTAGGACAACTATAACAGGGAACCAATAAAACCAGCTTTCCCTTCGATAAGCATCCATACGCCACCTCATTTAACTTCAGATAATAATGCAGAGAAATGTTTGACGTGAAAACCTTGCGTCGGACGAAAGAAAATACATTAAATTTGCTTTAAAGTGAATGTCAATTACAAATATAATTTTTTTTAGGATAAAAAGAAGCCCGTAGCCAGTGGGGAGGTCCTGGGTTTCAAAATTCAATTTTAAACAATTAATCATGTGTTCATAAGAATAAATTTTATATTTGTACAATTTTATATATCCTGGAAATACATGATCAAAAGTATACATTTTGCAGCCCATCATTAACCAAAAAAAATTATCCAACCCTCTCCACAAAACCCCAGATATCAAAAAAAAGAAAATCATTTAAGAAAAATTTACTACCCAGTATCTCACAATTTCAGACATTTAGGACATGCCTCAATGGGAAGTTTTTTTATAAACTGAACCCAAGAATTACTTCTTTATATAGTTTACAAACATTACTTTTGAAATAAGTATATTCTTTCAATAATCCAACTGTTTATGCTCTTCGTTACTCTAGACAGTTTTCCTCAGATTCCTTTTTCTGTCTCTCTTAAAGTTTCGGCATGATCATCGTCAACTATTCTAGCCAAAACCCTGTCGTTCCCCTTGTCCAAAATCGCTGTATTTATACTTCTTAAAATCTCTTTTATTAAGGGTGCGTTGTAGGGCACATGTTATAATAAAAAAAATACTAATTGACTGAACCACGTTCAAGCTCTAAATCACCATTCATCTGAACGGTTCAAATGATGAATGAACTCTGTACATAATAAAAGAATATTGCCCAAAGCTACTAACAAATCATATAATGAGTGAATATACGATGCTTATTCAAAAATTAAAGTCCGGTGACCTATGTTTAACCAACGATGAGAGCCCAGACAAATATAGATCCCGTCAGCTGTAAAGTTGCGCGTGATTAGATTTTTGCTGGCAACAAAATCTTCAGCTGCTGAAATCCATCGTGAGTTATGGCTAATGAGTGACAAACAAATTCCAAAATAGTTTGGAGAATTTCAAAATGGCCGTTCATGAGCTCAGCTCAGCGGAGTGGCAAACCCATTTTTTTGCACCAATAATGGAGTGTCGAATTTGCACTAAGAGACTATTTATTTTTCATATGAAAAAGTAGCTAGATGGACGAATTCAAAACGATGACCTGGCGTTACCAACTGGTTTAAAGAGGTTGGGAGCAGCGTTACATAAAGTGTATACATGTAAACGGCACTTATATGGAAAGGAGATATTTAGTCAAATATTAATTAAAGTCTTTTCTCATGAGCTTGTTTTTTTGGTAACCAAACGGACATTTTTTTGTGGGGTACTGCTCTGTAAAAGTAGAAAATTATACAGGTTGTCCCATTTAAAGAAAATGATGTCTGGTTTGTGGTAAACAGATGCACATGAACTGAGAATACATATAAAAGCAAATATATAAATAAACATTGACCCTTAATGAGCTGAGTGTTACTTACGAATAATTATTATAGGTTGGAGTTTCCTCCCTCTTATGGTGCGGCGTTCCAGCTAACATCGGTCTCTTTGCGTCACGGAGGTAATTATTAAAGAATTCGACTTCTTTCTTAACTTCCTCAATTTTCTCACCATGCTTATTGAAAATGTGTTTTCTGACGAAATCAGGACCTTTAAAAATACAAACGTACATTAAAAACACATTCCTAAATTGCTATTTACCTTCGCTTACCTTTGAATTTCTTTCCCGACAAAGGACACAACCACTTGTCTTTAGCCAATTCTCTTGTATTTGCTTGCACGAACTTATCGATTTCAGTGTCGACGTCTTTCAGAGCCAGATTGATGAGTTTCATTTCGTTCTTGTCTTTCTCTTCTTTGTCTTTTTCCGGCAAGAAAGCTGCCATTTTAGATTCAACAGCGGCCCCGATAAATTGCGTCATGTCAGTCTAAAAAAATTATACATGTCTTGAGTTCATCACGGTATCTGTGCAGAAAGTACAATTTGAGTAAATAGCATTGGTGCGATTTATTCTGGTATAAATCATTGTGGTTGATGTAAATAAGTCGAACGTATTGCGATTTATTGGGGTGCGAATAACGACGTTTGTAATGAGTTCAAAAATTTGTAAATGAATTCACAGAGTTCGTAACAATTGGTATTCGGAAGTGGAATTAGGTGAAGTCTAAAATCTCAATTTATTTATAGGAACAACTAGAAGTGTGGCAGAAATGGATGAAACTAGCAAGAAAATTTTCAAACAAGTTACCGATAAGTTGCATGAGAAACTAAATCAGATCCTGGAAAAAAACTTAACAAAAAGGATATGCAAATTCGTGAAGACATCGAACAAAGGTTAGTGCAATTCTTAGATGAGAATGAGAAAGTTGAATTAGAAAAATCTTGTAACTTCAATAGATGAAAAGCAACAAAACCTTGTCACTAACATAGATGAAAAGCAACAAAACCGTGTCTCTCAATATGAAAAACAAAATTTAATTGAAATATTATTTTCGAAATTAAAAAAAAAACAGGAACAAAATGCATTAAAAAGACAACAATTTGAACAACTATGTAGTAATGAAAGGAAACCAAGCAATTAGTCAGACAACATAGAATATGGAATTTGACATAAATGAAGTTAAAATGATGAAATTGAGGTTCTAATAAATACATTAAAAAAACATCAAAAAACGGAATTCAACTAAAAAGCAAAAATATTTTTCCTCTAACAGTTAAATACTTTTTTAAATTTATATAGAGTTCTGTAAGTGAACCCACATAGTCCGTAACAATATGTGAAAAATAATTTTGACATTTTTTTAAATACACAATAATTCAAACATTTATTCGAAACAATCCCAATTTTTGAGAAATGTTTTCAAAAATCTAATAACTAACTCTTGCAACGAGTTTTTCTGCAGCCGTTAGCAATGAATTTATAGAAGAAAATTTGAAAAAAATGTCGTTTTTTAAACCTCAAATTGTTAATAAATAACTTTCCACAACTTTTTGGCATGGCGCATATAGTGTAGGCTTGGGTCGTTCGTGAATGAGTCGTTCAAAACGAACGACTCTTCTACATGTGCCACGAATGAGCAGCACAGTTAAGTGAAATAGCTCGTTCAGTTCGCCATTAATAGAGTCATTCTGCTCGAGCGAGTCGAGAGTCATAGGATGTGCTAAACGTTCAACGTTCTATCACGAACTAGACTCGTTGACTCGTTCATCGTTCAATGTTTCGACCGGCACAGTCACCTCGGCTCGGAGCAGTGGAGAGAAAAGAGCCGTCACCCGTCTGGTTCATGTGATGAAAGGTATTTTAAAATTTGGTCGGAAGGTTTTATTTTCAAGGAATCGATGAATGGGTATTTTAAATTTTTGTTATGACAGGCACTAAGGCACAGGATTCTTATTGTATTGCAGCGTTTTTGTTATATAAATTTCTATTTGGGTTATAAGTAAGCATAATAATTTTATTTGTTTTAATGTTTAGAGTTTTCTTCTTATTTTTGTTACCAAATAATACAAAAATAAAAATTTTGTATTTACGTAAATTAATGATCTTTAAATTATGACTCAGCAAAACTTTAATATTAGTTTGAGCAGTAAACTAGACAAGTAGAGACGTCATATAAATCCGCCTAAGGCTAAACGGCTGTGTTTTAGGACATCGTTCAAATGAACGACTCATTGTGAACGACTCGTTTTGGTGAGCTGAACGAAATGAGCCGGCTCACTAGAGTCATAAAAACGAACGCTAATATAGTGACACGAAAAAAGTATCGAAACTTTATTGTATCGACTACTTTTTTTCTTCGATACCGATACTTTGTGTTCGATATTTTTACTCATAAATTCTTGGCATAATTGCTCACGTTTTACGGCTACTTCCTACAGATCGAAATCGAAAATTAGTTGATATCACGTTGATATTTGACAATAAAATAAATCCATATGTGGTACTCAATCGATTATTGGTAATTATTTTATTATTTTAATATAAATTGCGAGAGAGATACAACATCACTGGTAAGTATCAATAGCGTGCTCACGTGTGTTATAAGCCTTTTTAAAACAAAGACATTGCAATGGAATAATCGCAAAAAAACTGCGGAATGTTGTAGTTAAAACTTTCATTTGGCTTTTTGTGGATTTAAAAGTGATAATTTTTATACGGGTTGTGGATCTTTGAAAATGATCATTTTTCGGTTTTAGCAACTAATTAAATCGCTTATAACTCAGAAACCATCACCTTTGGAAAAAATCACAAGAGACCTTTGTTGTGCAGAATGGCCCAAATAACCTGACGCAAAAAAGCGTTATTTTTAATGTGTTAAAAAAATTGTTTAAACAATGTCTCGACCAGGTTACCGCCCGGTAACCTTCGGATTTGTTTTTATTAGATGTTTTTGCATAAGAATCGGTAAAAAAAAGAATCGGAATAATTTTGTTGTCGGAAGCGAAGCTCCTGCCTAGACTACTACTAAAGCTGAACTGACCTTACTGACTGACACTGAGTCGTGTCTAGTTGTTTGGGCATTAGGCTCTAAGAAAAGTATTCGATACTATGAAGTATCGATACTTTTACGAGTATGATCCGTTTTTTCGATACTACTCATGAGTTCAGTATTGATACTTTCTATTCGATATCGTCTCCCTAGGCGCATATAGATACACTTATAATTATTGCCTAGAATCCATACCTACATAAACAGATCTATTCACCATTTTGCAAAAACAATCGCTTAATTTGATCTAATACGTTTGGAGTATTGTTATAGAGCTGGAAATGTGAATAATTTATTTTAGACATTTAAAAAGATCAAAAACTTTGGGGAGCGAGTGATGAACAACGAGAAAAATTTCACCCCAAGCTTGAGGAACCATCTCAAGCTTGTTGGATCCCAGATATGTTGGTGTTATTATTATTTAATTCACTATATAAAAGAAAAAATAATAATTACTTTTGTCGTCGGAGGTGGACCACGAGCGTGCAATATGCCGCACCGATTGGGCATCTCGTCTTCGTTGGGATATTCGCAATGGTTGTAATAATCCACGGAGTGTACAACTCGAAGATAGAGGATGATACGATCCAAAACGGTGATCAAGCTTTCATCTCGATCCACCGTAGAAACGGCATCTTGTGTTTCACCGCTCGGTTCCAAACCGAGGAGTTCTTCTTCTTCTGCGCTGGCTTCCTCGATGAGATAATCCGTGATGTTGTGCAGAACTGGGTTGTTGGAAACCAAACCAAACGTCTGAAATAATTTTTATTTTGAATGACATTGATATGTTTTGCTTACTAACTGATATATATGTTACATGAAAATGATTTAAGTACTTGTAGTCGAGGATCCGAGAGTAAAAATAGTGCATAATCTTGGAATTTTTTATATATTCATCGATTTGGCTGAGATTTTGACGCTAAGTAGGGAGTCGGACTTCCGTTCAAGATGTCGGGGCAGCCGCACGTGTGTGTTCGTCTTAGGTAAGAAAATTAGGTTTTGAGCCAGTTTTATCCCGAGTAATGAATCCATTTTAGTTATAGAAATCTCTTGTTTATGTTAAGTGTGTGTCAAAACGGGAGGCAAAGGCTGTCTCGATTATATAAATAGTTTTCAGTATTTAACATTCAATAACACCCATTAGTAACAAATGGGGAAGAATTTCTAGTTACTTTATTTGAAAAAACAGTTCATTTTCTATATTTTTAATAAACACGTGCATGAGTTCACGTAATTCATATCTACCAGTTAAATCATTCTACATGAAAAAATAGGAAAAAGAATTTGATCTTTAAATGGAAAACGTAATCCAAGGAATTCAGTTAACGGGCGATATCAAAAATTGACATTTAAAGATATGATATATTTCCCAAGATTCACATGATTTCACGATTATACAACTCAGTTAAATTGATTTACATGTGAAAAATAATAAAAAGAAAACATATGCATATAGTAATCGATGGTATTCATTGAAAATCGACTTTTAAAGTAGTGATATTTTATATTTCTTATTTACATTATTAAAACACTTGTTTATGGTCAATAAGATCGAAAGATCAAGACCACTACCTGCCGTAAGGTTAACCTTGAAAGAAGACGCAGGGAATCAAAGATCAAAATCCACATTATGCTGATAGGCAGCTTATTAACTACCCCTTATTTCCACAATCTATAAAACTGTAAATTAAAGCTTCAAAGTAAGTAAAATCAGGTACAGATAAGTTAAATAAACATTGATTGTACTGTAATATCATTTCTGACTTTTCAGAAACGTTCAACCCTCAAACACCACTCCTTGTCATGATTAAATCTAAAAAAATGTTTACCAGCACCCTTGAATTAATGATAATAATTAATTATGGTGTAATTAATTTTAATATTTCACTACAACGAAATTTATTTAGTATTGGAACTTTTCAACCCAACTCCTTAGAACATTGTAACACTTCATAGGAGAAAAAAACTATAAACATTATATTTGATTTTTTATAAGTTACAATTTTGCTTTATAGTTTTTTCAAGTTTTCGAGTTATACAGGGTGAGTTTCTTTTTTGATGATCAGTATGGGGCCTCGGAAACTAGCGGAGATAAAGCAATGGTTAAATTGAGAAAGTTTTACTGGCCCAATTTAATGACACTTTCGGATTTTTGTGAAAAGTCATGGCTTACTAGATATTTTGAAAAAACGAAATTCTGTCGATTTAGTCAAATTCCTCTAGCTCCTTTGTTTTTGATTTTATAAAAAAAGTGTAAATATCAAAATTGAAGGGAATTGTATCCCGAATATGATTGTCATGTCCTCGTTTGACACAAACTTATTTTTTTTGAATGGAAACCATAGCTGCCTATGACCTCAAAAAATCGGACATTTTTAGAGCTTTTCAACGATATAATATATATAATATAATTCATAAAAATAACGGAGTTATGGGTGCTTTTCTCTTTTATTTTCACTTTTAACGTAGTTAGCCATGAAATAGATTGATTTATTAATAACTATTCCAAAAAACATTGAACGATTTTTTTATTAGGTATATTAGATATAACGAAAAAACTAAATAACTAGGTACTTACTAAAAACTTAAGAAATTAAAGTACATAATAATGGTTAGAATTTATGTTCGAAAAGTCCATCATTGTTATTTAGACAAAAATTGCATCTTTTTAAGATTGACATTACCGCTTTCCTCACAAACCGCCTATCAACTTCTTCAATTGCTTGTAATACCGCCTCCCTTAGGTTACCAACTGTCTCATACTTTCTTTTGTATACTTTGTTTTTGTTTTTAAGGGCACCCCATAAATAGAAGTCTATAACTGCCAAATCGGGAGACCGGGGTGGCCATTCGCATGGGTCATTTCTTCCTATCCAAGAGTTTGGATAGATATTATCCAAGTGTTGTCTTACCAATAACGAGTTATGAGCGGGTTCTCCATCATGTTGGAACCTCTCAATTTCTAAATGAGTTCTCAAATTCAAATTATGCAACATGTCTTGAAAAGTGTATTTCACGAAATGCAAGTAGCGCTCCCCAGTAAGTGATTCGTCATAGATAAAATGCCCCAGAATAGTATGATACCACACCAAACATTAAAACCAAATTTTATCTGGGGTCGTCTTTGTTCTACATGGAAAGGATTTTCTTTAGCCCAGATATGCTCATTGTGTCTATTGAATATACCGCAGTTAGTAAATCTAGTTTCATCTGACCATAACCTTTAAACTGGATTGTCAAGGCACATGTCTCTCAACCATGTACAAAACAAAATACGTGGATGTTCGTCACCAGCATGCGAAGTTTGAGAAACTGAAAGTTTGTACGGGTGGAACTTGTGCGCTTTCAGTACCTTAACTACAGTTCAATGAGATGTGCCAGCTTCTGCCGTAATCTCAGGAGTTGATGTGGAAGAATTTTGATTTACCATTGCCAAAACATTTATTTGTGCTGCTTCGTTAATTTGATTACCTTCCTTTGGTGGTTTAGTGAAAGATCTATATCTGCATAAGCTATCGTAAAGCCTCTTAAATGTACATAGAGCAGGTTGACGACGATTAAAATATCTATGAAAGTATTCCTCAGCTGCACAAACTGAATTTTTATGGCATCTGATATAACATTCCACCATATTCAGTTTTTCTTCTTTAGAATATTCCATTTTATCACGAAAACTTGTCAATATCGACTGTCAGTTCAGCACTACTAATAGAATTACTCTCAAATGAGGAAACGTCAAAGTGAAAATAATCTTTCATGACTACGTTAAAAGTGAAAATAAGAGAAAAGCATCCATAACTCCGTACACTTTTATGAATAACTATATCGAGTATTATAACGTTGAAAAGCTCAAAAAATGTCCGATTTTTTGAGGTCATAGCCAACTATGGTTTCCATTCAAAAAAGATAAGTTTGTGTCTTATCTCGAAAACGACAGCTGTCACGCAAACGAGGACATGACAATCATGTTCGGGATACAATTCCCTTCATTTTTGATATTTACACTTTTTTAAAAAAATCAAAAACAAAGGAGCTAGAGGGATTTGACTAAATCGACAGAATTTAGTTTTTTCAAAATATATCGTAAGCCATGACTTTTTACAAAAATCCGAAAGTGTCATTAAATTGAGCCAGTAAAACTGCAAATCTTTTCCAATTTAACCATTCCTCTATCTCAGCTAGTTTCCGAGATCCCCATACTGATCATACAAAAAAAATTCACCCTGTATAAACGTGTTTTTTTTTTCGTAAAAAAATTGACACTTTCAATAACAAGTAATTCAAAAAATATTATTTTATGGAAAGACTTTATTGACTAATGCGAAATGAAAATTTTGTTCCCCCAAGATTGCTTAGTAACCGATTTTGATTATCAAGCCATTCTCTATTTACCGTCAATATTTAACGCAAATCGATGCATATTTTACAAAAATTGTGTGAAAACCGTCATATACTGGACTATTACATTAGCTATAAATATATATCGACTCAGTCGTTGAGGCATAAAAGAAATTTTAGCAAAAATTATTTAGAATTTTATGTAGAATCCGAAAATGTAGAACATACAAGGCATTCCATTTAAGTTTTCAATGTTGCCATGAGATTCTAGTATATCTGGCAACACTGCAATTGTGAAAAATTTGTAAAAGTTAGTCGTGGCCTATTATGGCTGCCACAGAACACTAAACAGGATTCATCTTTTACACCAGCCCGAAGTTGTCTCAGGGGGATTCAAATAAGTTTTATTTTTATGTTGACTTCAACCTTACATATGTTCTTAGTACATTTATTCGTATACATTTTCATGTACTCTGCAATCAAAGGTAAATTTGATTTTTAATGGAGGATAAAGTATGTAAGAAGGAGTTTGGATTAAATATTGCAATAATCCCTACCTGTTGGTTTCTCTTTTTATCGTCTTCACTATCGAGCCACAATCCCGCTTTAGTATCCAAATGCAGCACCACCTTGGCGGATATCCTGATGTCAGATCGAACGACTTGTTTGTGCGCAGTTATTCCGTTCACAGGCCTAATCCTCCTGCTCAAATCTCTATTGACGATTGCACCCAATTCGCACTCACGAAGACGGATGTTGTTGAGGTTCCAACAGATCTCTTTGATGTTGGCATCTCTCTTGAAGGTAACCCAACCTCTACGCAACCAACGCCTTTCTGGTTGTGGATCAGCGAGAGCGACGCGAAGAAAACCATCGTACCTGAAAATAGTTTTGTTTTCGAAACAAAACCAATCAATAAAGCTGAACATACCTGGAACACGTTGCCTCGACTTCCTGCTTAGTAATTGTCGGCGCAAGATTCCTCAAGAATATAGAAGTGGTTTTGTGAAGAGACTTTGGTTTCTCAGGTTTCACCACTTCATCTTCCACGCAGTGAACTTCGTCTTCGGCAACTGTGTTTTCTTTTTCTTTCTCGGTTGTCTCTTCTTCGTTTTTATCTTTTTTCTGTTCGTTTTCGTCCTCGCTGTCGCTGCTACTGTTAGACGAGTCGCTGCTGCTTCCAGCTGAATAGGATCGCTTCCGCTTCTTTGTTGGAGCTTAAAAAATTATCAAGCTTTACCCATTTGTTATATTTTTCTCATACTTTAATGTATAAGCGTTTTTATGAAATAAAACATTAAAAATATATATATAACCGACTTCTACCTATAACTAAAAAGCTAAAAATAATTATAACAAAATACAACTCTAGCAAATAAATAACACATTCAGTGTTGTTAGGTACCTACCCAGGAAGTAAAAAATGTAAACATTAAAAGGTGCTCATTCTGTACAAATTAATTACCTACCAATCTAGTATATTTTGAAGCCGGTGCCAAGCAAATATAAAATCCTTCATTGCCTACTTATGTAGTACTTCAAGCTTGATCATTGAGTACTTATCTACTAATTCATCAAACTTGATTGTTGCTTGGCACCGACTTCAAAAATATACTAGATTGGTAGGTAATTAATTTGTACAGAATGAGCACCTTTTAATGTTTACATTTTTTACTTCCTGGGTAGGTACCTAACAAAATTGAATGTGTTATTTATTTGTTAGAGTTGTATTTTGTTATAATTATTTTTAGCTTTTTAGTTATAGGTAGAAGTCGGTTATATATTTTTTTAAATGTTTTATTTTCAACTTTTTAGTATTTTTAAACTCAAGTAGTTTTCATTCTTTATTTTTTATTTTGTATGTATAACCTTAATAGACAGAACCAGGTAACATCTCAACATTACACAATGATACTTTCTCATTTAAATTGACAGGTAAATCTTTACAAACAAAATGTACTAGTTCGCGTTGACTTAATAAGCCAAAAATATATTTATGCCTTATGGACTACGCCATGTAACCTTATTCAACTTTTTTCGACAACCCTGTATAACTATAGGTAATTCCACTCCAACCTATCCTGTACATACGACTGCCCACGGACAAGCATAAATTTGTTAGCTGCCTTCTATAGGACGAAGTAGAATCCATCCCATATTTACGGAGTCAAGTCCGTCCTATATGTCAACCATAGTATATAACTCCTTGTGGGCTAGCCCATAAATTAGTTCTTTTTTACATTTTATATTATCGTCCTGTGTAACATTAATTCCTCTCCAAACTTTATGCAACTTCTTATGGGCTATAAAAGAAATATTTTTTTAATCACACTGTATAAATACAATTCAAGTACAGCATATATGTCAACCATCCTGTATATGATTTGCTTATGTCCACATCATATAACAGTTTTTTAATCACCCTATATAATTTTAATTTCACATTTTTTCCAACATTTTTATACCACCAAACGTCCAGTCCACCCTATATTCCAACCATCCTGTATATACGGCTGCCTACGGACCACTATCATTCTAGTCCGTCCTATATTTCAATCTTCATATAAATGCAACTCCTTTTATCACTTTACTTTGTGATTTTGTTTGCTATAACTAAACACCCTGTCTATAAACTTACCAAATAGCAGTTTAAAGTTTGATATGTGTTGTCACTGAATTTTCTATTAGACCGGGAGAATGTGACAACCAAAAGCACCGTCTTCGCAAAATGGAAAAATTTGCATTTAAATAGGTATTTGCCTGGTATACAAACAAAATGAGCTTGGTACTCATTGAATTAAGGAGCCGAAAATACTATGCTTTACTACCTATATGCATGAGATGTACATAGAAAATTTTCAAATTCGCAATTAAAACTTCCAGTGCCTAAAATTACCGCACTATTACGTTGGAATTAAAATATTTATGAGTAAATGTCCGTTATGTCATTTCGATGAAATTTTTGATAAGAATTTTCTGCAAAACTGCAATTTGCTTGTCGCAGAAAAGTATATGAGATCACCTAAGGATCTTCCTTAATAGATTAAACGTTAAAAAACTATACACATCCATAAGGAGTTATCGAAAAATCGACTAAAATATTAGGGATATTGGTCGATTTCCATGCACGCATGTGTTCATTCACAAATTTTATCAATTTACCAATAGAATTCTTTTCCAAAATTTGAAGTTTCACCAATCCGGATATATACTCTATTAAACAAGACCATATTCATTCAAAACGGTGCACCATAGCAGAAGAAATCAGGTAACATACATACAAAAAAAGCAAAAAAATACGCGACGAATTGATAACCTCTTCCTTTTTGGAAGTCGGTTAAAAATATTGTGTTTAATGTTAATTTTACCTGTTTCTTCTTCTTTTTCTTTATCATCCTTTTCATTTTCTTCCTTTTGTTCATCAACTTCCATAGGTTCTTTGTTCTCCGATTCTTTTTCATTGTCTTCAACTTTATCTTCAACCACTTCAGCAACTGTTTCAGGTTCTTTATCATCTTTTGGTTTCTCAATTTCGTCATGAGTTTCACCCTCTTCTATGTCGTCCTTAGTTTCACCATCCTCATTTTCTGATACAGCTTTTTCTTCGTTATCTTGAGCATTTTCACCGGCTTGCTCTTGCACAACCCCGTTCTGTTTCGAATTTTCCTCATCGTTGGATTTCGCATTCTCTTTATTTTCTGGTTGTTCCTTCTTCAAGACGACTTCCGCTTCTTTGTTTTCTTTACCTTTTTCAGCGTCTTCTTTTTCTTTTTCCTTTTGTTCTCTGTACTTCTGTTCCATCTCTGAAAAAAGTATAATTTGAATTGTCAGTATACTAAATATTTTTGAAAACTGCGCACCTTCGTATTCTTTTTCCAGAAAGTTCAAATCTTCATCAGTGCCGCCTTCCAGCATGATAACGACTGTATCCAAAAGCTTCAACAGATCGTTTGTTTTTGCGCAATCCACTGTTACTGCTCCGATTTTTCCATTTTTTAAAAGGGCTGTAAATACTTCAACCCTTCTCTGTAATAAAAAAATACAAATTACACAAAACAATCAAGTGTTATAACAGAGTTTCTACCTTCAATGACATCATTTGCTCTTCCTTTCTCCGCACTGAATCTTCTGGATGATATTTAAGTCGGAACCTAAAAATAGTGTTTCGTTTAGGCGGCTAACCAAATTAAATGTTTCAAAAGCTTAACGGTATTCACAAACTTTCATACTACTCACACAGATGAATGAAGTTAGAATGTTTCTCTCATTGAAAATGTTATAATTTTGCCAGCTATATCACTGTAAGGATCTATTGGAATAATGTATAAAAATAAATTCTTTAGTAACACACCATACATTTTTTGGAAGCAACACAAAAAGATTCTTTGGTATTGAAAAGCATGAAATTATATTTTCCAGATACAGAAATTGTATGTTCATTCAAATTTGTTGCGGTGATGTCACAAAATTAACACAAATTAAAACCGTTTTGTTAATGACTCCTTAACAAATATTTGCAAATCACTTCACATAAAGACACTTAATTAATTTCCTGATTATGAGCTTTAAAATAGAAAACCATTAATTTTAAGATAGACAATCATTACCAACTTTGCTATTTTTTTAACTTGCCGCAACATTTGTGATATTAGTCATTTATAAAAATTCACTTTTTATACATATACTTGCACATTATTGTTGAAAACAATATATACAGGAGGCCAAACAAACATGCAACACCTTGTATATGAATATTTATTTAAAAGCAAACTATTTCTTCCGTCTTTCTCAAAAGAAGTATTTTCCTTATATAGCAATTGTTTACTTTTATTACTTAAAAATATTAAAGATTAAAGAGTCTGAGGATTTGAAATTAGGTTACTGGTAGTTCCCATTTGTTTTTGAACAGCTTTCAATTTCGAAATAGACTCTTGGTCTCAGAAATAGAGTTCATGAACAAAAAAAGTTAGTGTGTGTATGTATGCTGCCTATAAACCGTATGTGTGCATAGACAGGCCAACTAGACACTTTAACCTTACATATATATTCTTAGTAGCTATACTTTATTAATAATTAAAATAATTATTCTTTGTTATGAGAAATTAAAAACAGTAACACTTTTATCTAGAAGAGTAAGTGATGATGCTGTAAAACTGAAGAGTGAAACTACAAATTGACCTGCCAAAATATCAGCAATGCATTATGTTGTACCATGTATATTTAATGTATAAACAAAAATAATACAGTTCACTGTGACCTGAAATGCCAATTAAAAGAAGAAATGATGTTTTAAAGTTTGAGGAGCAGTATTTTGATTTTGTCTCCAATAAATTGTGAATTATACCTTAATCGATCTGACACTGATTACTCTGTCACTGTTTTTTGTAATATTATTTAGAGCAGTATTCTTATTTGTGCCTATTAAACGTCAGTTAATTCCACTTTCCCGAAGTGATTTAGTTCAGAACTGGGAAAATGTATTTTGAACAAAAAGATAAACATCAAATCAATAAACAAATGATTGGAATGTCTAATTTGAATTGGGACAATTAACAGATACTTATCAAACGTATTTATAGCATTTACTGAATTGATTTGGCCGATACTTGGAAATTCATTATAATAATTTACTGATACTACAATTGCAATTTCCACAATTTACGTTTTTTAACAAAACTGTCCGACGCGTTTCGACTAAAGTTTTTGTCAAGGAACTAGACTATAGCATTGTTACTCCACTACATATGATTTTTATCAGATCTTTAGTCATCATTTTTTCCAAATACTTGCAAATACCGACATGACATTCAAAATTACAAAGGAGTTTTTAACCAGTCTGCTATTCCAAAGGTACTTAACGATTTTAAGTTGCAATGTTGGTTCTTCTTTCTGATAATCTGATAATCGACACCGATTTTTTATAGGGAGAATTACAATAACTAATTTCTTCTCATATGTGTTGGATTTGTTAGGTGGGCAATTAGATGCCATCTAAACAGATTTTAACTAAGGCGATCGACAGAATCAACCATGCCATTCTGTTGGCCAAATTGGGGAATATTAGTTTCAGGGAAACTTAGTGGATTAGTTCCATAGTTTTTCAAGTGCCAGAGTTCTAATGGTCAAAATACACGGGTATGTATTTTGTAAGATATAAGAATCCCTCACACATTATTCTCCTCCCATTTTCAGTCTATTTATTAATGATATTGTTTTTTTCAATTTTCATCATATATAACGTTTGCCGATGATATGAAATTGCATAAAGCAATAGAATTTATTGCAGAAGGATATTGATAAAGATGCTGAATGGTGTAAAGTGAATGATATTTCGCTAAATATAAATGTTTAATTAAAAGAACATCTAGATTAACAGCTAATTATTCAGAAAGTGGAGAACAATTAAAAATAGTTTGCCTAGTCAAGTATTTGGGAGTTAACTTTGACTGTTCACTCTCTTTTAATGAACATATCAATATAAAAACTAACAGAACATTTGGAATGCCAGCAGCCGTATTCTGTAAGTCAAAATATTATAACGTTACGACAGAACGCAAAATTATTAAATGTTCCCAGTCGTTCTTTGCGTTATAATGACATTCGCACGGCCCACTAATAAACATATGGCCCTGGCACTGGATGTACCATGTGACGATATTAGGCGGACGTCTGTTTTGGATGTAATCACACAAGTCTAATGTACCTTTATTTTTACATTTCAATGTGTCACTTTCAAATTAAGTTATTTATGTTGATGAAATATGCCTTATAAATTATGAATTAGAAAAAGGTGTAAAACAATAACTATTTTTTGTTTTTCTAAAAATGATACAAAAGTGGCTTCGAAATATCTCTATAGAAATGAGTTTATTATAAAATCCACGAATTTGCATAAACCTTTTGAAGAATAGTGAACTATAAGGATGGACAAAGTTTGAATAAAAAATGAAATAAAAGAATTTGACTGAATTAATGCGAAACTACAAGACGATGCCGTACCAACAGTTTTTGAAGGCCCGTCATGTTATTTGTCTAAGACAGCTATTACCATTTAAGGATTAGGAAATTTCTCAAAAAATTAATAATGAATGAGACATAATTAATGATATGAAGCTTTGGCGTGCATTCGACAAGGGTTTAGCTGTAAGTTTGAGTGTGGAAAAAGAAAATGTTATACAAATAAAAATTCCCAAGAAGTTGTGGGTGGTGAGTACTGTTTCTACTTTAGAGAAACTTTTAAAGTTATGATAACCTTGAAGTAATAGATTCGTGTTAACAAGTTGTGTTCAACCGAAAGTGAATGTGAAGATATGAATATATTAGAAGGTCTGAGTACATGTAATTAATTACCTATAACATTTATAACAAAACAGTATAAAATGATGTGATGTGCCGGATATCCGTATCCGTATCCATATCCGCGGATATCCGAGGGAGAAAAAAAATCCGTATCCGTTAGTTTTTGGCGGAGCTTTTACCTTATTAATTTTTAATTCACAGTGAAATTTTATATATAGGTTATTAGGTAATAATGAAAAACTGTTAAATATACTATGGAAAGGCCATTGATGCAATTTTCTTAGAATTTTTTTAAGTTAATCTGGGGTGACGCCATTTAACGTTGAATAGAAATGTATCTCATTTAAACATTTTCAACACCGAATACATGTTGAAATAATTAATAAGCAATGCAGCTATCGCTTATTTTTCGTAAATATGTCTAAAGTCTAAAGAAGAGGTAATCTCATTCGCGGGCACCGGACACCAAACTAGCTATTTTTCTCTACTTGGTAGTGACTACTTGTCCAGTCTATAACTATCATACTTTAATTTCTTGGGTTATGAGAGTTAACTCTTATAGAGGTCAATAACCTTTGTCCATAACAGATTGTGTCTTTCCAATATATTTTGCCTCATCCGAGAAATATTACATAATTAATATGAAAAATTTTATTAACTGATACAGATTTTTCAGGTAGTATAAAATACTTTAAAAACAAAGATAGAATATTTAATTAATCTTCACATAGATGAGATTTAAATGCACATCTTTAGTTTTAAGGTGACAGAATTTTAGAAGGACCTAATTGATAATAACTGATAAAAGACATTCTGATTATTGTTTCTACGATTATATTAATAAATGATCTAGTCAAAATCTATATATAAATAGGCAAAGACAGAACGATTAGGTACCATTTTCTCCTCTGTCTCTCAACCGATTTTCTTCATTTTTGCTTTGTTTAGTAGCTACTGACGCCCTTCAGTGCAGAACGCCAATATTAATTTATAATATTGGCTCATTTATTAAATAAAATATAATAAAAATTCGTTATTTACGTTCATACTGTCAACGCCAAACAACTGACAGTGTCGCCGCCGCCAGACGGTCAAAACTCAAAACATTGCGTAATTATATATGAAGATGCTGTTATATTCTTAGAGCATGTACTTCTGGAAGTGGCATGCAAGCGTTGTTATTGTTTAGTGGTAAAATAGTCAATGTAGTAGACCAGTATTGATTTTTCGGACGCTTTGCAGTAACTTCCATATTAATTATTCTGTTTTTAATGTGAATTTAATTATTTGATTAATATATTATTATCATAACCTTCCCGAAGGTGTTGTGTAAAAAATTGTCAGACAGCGGACAATAGAGAATGTATTAAATATTCAAGTTCTCATAGGGTTGTTGGTCATCTCTTTTCTTTAATATTTCTGAACGTGATTGAAACCGCAAATGACGAAAACTTTTAGTATGCAAAGAAAAATCTTCCAATTATTATATCGAATATTTTGCTAGGAGCGGTTCCAGCAAAAAAAAATGGGGGCCGGGGGGGGGGGTCATTCATTTGTCAAAAATATTTCGAGTACCGATATTTGATTGCATTTTTATTTACTTTTTATTTCAATCGATTTGTCGATATGAGTGAACAATTTTGATTACTACATCTTCTCCAATTTCTCCACAACTGTGTTTCTTATAAAAATATACTTTTTACAATTTCATGAAATAGGGTCGAATTTCGACCACTGGGCGACCACTAGTCCATATAAATAGACAATATTTCTTAGCAAGCTATTGATTCTTGCCGCCCATTATGGCCACGTGATTTTGAAAATCGTTTGATGCGCCAGGGCCATTTCTTTATTATAGTAACCAGAAATATTTATGTATAAATATTATAAAATGGGGTTTCCCGAACATTTAGATAAAAAACCTTACAATGACTTAGCGGTAAAATCAATAAAAAAAAAATCATTTACACAAAGAAGTAAATTTGCGATTACTTTTCTATTGAAACTTCGAAAAATAATCGCATCACTTCTCCTACCATCACTCGCTCGGAACATTCACAAAATAAACTTAATGGTAATTTTAAGTTTATGTGTTTCTCTTTGAACTGAAATCTCACCTGTTTCATTTTAATAACCCTAACCAAAGTACGCGAAGGCCGGTGCATTGCGCGCACCGCCTTTTCAACAATACGATTTTAATGCAATATTCCACACATTATGTCATATGCAATGTAAAACTTAATACGATTTAAAAAACGCGAATGATTTGATTTTTCCCTCGTGTGTGTATATATTTTTCTCAATGTTGTCTCGCTCACAATAATTATTTTTTTGTGGGCCAGCTTCGAATTGCTTCGCCTCAATGCTGTAGAGAAAAAGGTGTTTATAATACAGATATTTTCCAATGTCCTACTCAGCCTGTTTTATTTAACATCATTACCATTTCAAAATGCTAAAAACAAGGTGTATGTAGTGTCGATTTTAATTTTGGAGAAGCACATCTATCACAATCTTTCAAGGATTTGATTTACTTTAAATTAAACAAAACAATTCGGATCTTGCCGACTTAGGGCCAACTGAGACGGAGTTCCTGTATTAAAACTACGGTTGCACGTGCAAAGTAAAAGCTCCAGCGCAGACATGGCAACTGTTTCGATTGCAAACCAGTTGCACTTGGAATTACGTTTGTTTGCTTGAAAAATTTTCAGCGAATCGATTGTAATCACAGTCAACTGTCGAGATCGCTGATAATTTTTAAAACCGTTGGAATTATTGACAATGCACGCCTTTGAACCAAATTTAGTTTGAAGTGCAACTGAAGTTTCAAAACAGTTGCGCCGTGTTCGCTGGTCCTAAGTCGGTGAGGATCAGAACATGAAGCGACTGAAATAAGAATGGTTTGCATCAGTCTTGAGTTGCACTTCATGTTTTGATATAATTTGAGGTAGTTTTTATATAATGGAGTCCTAAAGTAACGAATAAATCATTTTTTACGTACTTATGATTGTAAATGAAACATCCTGAAACAGCGCAATTTTTTATATATTATACTGCACTTTTTGAAAAACGTTTGTTAAAAAATTAATTAACCAAAGGAGTTGAAGGGACTTTAATTTATAGCTACCCCTAAAAGATATTAAATGAAAAGGTGTAGCCTGTGATACTGTGTTTAAAAGAGTTTTCAATTCTCTATTCGGCAATATATGACTTTTCGCTATTTGGATGTGGATTCTTAGGAAGAAATTAATTTCATTTTATACAAACAAGTAGCTCTCAAGGCAGACATGTCACGATTTATTAGTCCATTAGTTATTTTTTACAAAAAAAGTAAAATCGGATCATTTGTGACACTTAAGACGTATTTAAAATTTACTTTAGTTCGCTAGACGTCGTAATAATTTTTAGCTAGTAATCGTTTATTTAGGAACTTTTGAACATGTATTTATACCCCCCCCCCCCAAAAATTGAGGTATAAAACAACAAGGTGGAGGCCCAGCGGCCAAAAGCATAGAACAGTGCTACAGCTAAAGTTCGGACAGGGCAGATGCACCAAAACCCCCGGGAGCGTTAAATGCGGAACACCACACCCAGCCAGCTTTAGGGAATGCTGAAAATTCCCAAAGGAGAAAGAAAATCAAGAAGAATAGAGAACAAGGGTAGGGACGAACTACGCACCGGTAAATAGTGTGATTTCATTTATAAAAATTAACTAATTTCAGAATTTTTTCATTTACATTCATAATCACATAGAAAATGAATTTATCCGTTATTTTAGGACCTCACTGTATATTATATTCTATGTAATCTTCCGTGGGCGGACTGAAATTTCATTCTTGTAGTGAACTAGTTTGCAACTGTAATCTCCAAACAGTTGCCCAGTCTCCACTGACAGCTTTATTCCAGATGCTAAATGCAGAAAGCAAATATTTCCCAAAATTACTTAGAACATTTCAATTATCAGCAGCAAACCACCTATTTATAAAATAAATTAATTCTTATGACTCATTTGTTTGCACAATTAAAGCATCACCCAAAAATTTAATTTTAATTACCAGGCCATGTGTTTGAACTCACTGTTTTTTTATAAAAGGGTATAACAACTGGTGTTTTTTCTTAACATTGCAAACATCATGTAAAGGTCTACACCTCACCAGCAAGATAGAATGCAGAGTGTGGTCACTTTCTGACATTTATGAACATTCTGTTTCTTTACTCATTTTATTCTCTCTATCAATATTGAACAAAGGAAAATGAACGAATTCAAAAACAAAGAGGGTGTTTCCATGTCTAGCCAGAAATAACTATTTTGCAACGCCGATTCATATTTAAAACAATTAACAGTATTTCCTTTTGATTCAATCCATCGCTTAAATAAAGTCTGCTAAATTGTTTAACTTATGTTCCATTTGTGCACTTCGACTACGCGAATCCCAAAGGTTTTCAATTGAATTTAAATCTGGACAATTAGAGAAAAATAGGGAGCATGCGGAACTACATGGTTGTCTAAAAACTGTAGTATATATCGTTTAGCCTTATTTAAGACAAGTTCGTGCGACCGTCAATCAAATGCCTATCCAAACAATTATATTGGGGAAATTTCACTAAGCATATCTCTCTATAAAAGAAAAATTACACCAATTTTCTCGAAAATTATCAATGAAATTGGGTGGGTGGTCTAAACAAAAAATTGCAAAATTTTTGGGCAACAGTGAAGTGTATTTTAATAAAGGTGATATACGCATTTACAAGCAACGCAAAAAAACGGAAAGCAAATAACTTTTTATCTTTCCTCAATAATAATGCATGTATCAATACTCATCAGGTAAGTCTGTTACCACAACAAATTTCCACACTATATTCCATAACAATAACTAGTAGAAATGTTTTTTCCTTTATCTTTATAAAGGAAATAGCCCCATACTTTGATTCACACTTAGTCAATGGTACTACAAATCTATTGAAACTCTCCATGCCTGGATAAAAAACTAACGCGGCAAGAAATTATGAATATTTAAAATCACAGATCTGTTATCAGAAGAGTGGTGGGGATATTCCTAAAACAGTAGGCACATACCAAATATATTTTCGTTGAATATCTTATCTCGACAAACTTCAACGAGTACAAAATAGATCCATTATTATTAGAGTACACGGAGAACATCAATAGATACCTATTCACATATGGAATTATTAAAATACCAATGTGGTGTAAAGAAAAATAAGTGATAGAAAAAGACAATATCATATCGGTCCCTTTTTTACCGAAAACAACTTAATTATTTTGTACTACTCTACAATATGATATAGTTGAAGCAAGATGGAGCACCGCCACAGAATCAACTTAATGACCACGAGTATGTTAAACTAATATTTCTAAGTCCCTAGGAATGGGGGACAGGATTGATTGAATGGCCAGTACCATCAGCTGATCTTACATTATTAGGCGTCTTTTTATGAGGAACCAGGAAATGTATTTAATACAAAACTAAACCCTTTGATTTAGCTGAGTTAAGATGAATAACGCTTGGCCATTACATCTATCGGGCCTAAGATGTTGAATAACTTTCGAAGATATTCATAATTAAGATTAGGATGTTGCCAAGAAGTTTTTACATGATCAATAAGTAAACAGCATTGAGTCTGTTGTAGGAAATTTCGCAATTTTTTCTATTCTTTAATGTGTTAATTTTTTTGATAAATCTGAAAACAGTAACATTTTGAAATAGAGAATAAAGAGATCTTTGACATGATACAAGGCCTGGCTAGAAAAGTAGGGAGCAGAATAAATGCAGCGTTATATACATGGAAGCTTCTTCTATTACAGTATGAAAACACATTTTTGTCAGTGTAGTAGTATTTTTTTCTATAGAGGTTAGAAACAAACTGTTTTCCCCGTGCCAAGAACAATGTGTGTTGAAAAACAAGAGCAACGTATCAATGTGAAATTTTTCGTTCAATTAAAAAGATTCCGACTGAGTGCTATAAATAGTTAAAAAATGCTTATGGTGAGAAGTCTCTGTCTCATGCATGTGTTTTCAAATGGCACAGAGTTTTCTGAAGGCCGTGAAAGTACCGAAGATGACTAACAGGTCGAACTGTGTCTGTTTCAACTCTGCAAACAGTGATCAATATCAATTAAATTGTGCGCGAAGATCGTCTTTTGAGAAACGCCGATACAGAAACGGTTAGAAACAATTTACGTGATCAATTGAACATGAAGAAAATCTGTGGGAAGTTGGTACCAAAAAATCGACCATGGACCAGAGACCAAAAGCTCGCTCGTCAACAGATCAGTTGAGATTTTCTTGAGAGGTTAGATGAAGAGCATGAATTGATGCACTGGAAAACTCCAGCATCGCCAAGACAGAAAACCAAGAATGTCGCAATCAAAATTTAAAACCATGGTGTTTTTTGCAATCAACGGCATCGTCATGACTATATGGGTTCCAGGGGGTCAAACTGTAAACAAAATTCACCATTTGAAAGATTTGGCAACACTGCGAGAGCGAGTTCGATAGAAGAAAAATACTTGTGGACAAATAAATCAGGGATCTTGCACCAGGACAACGCAACTGTCCATAATGCGCCGGTTGTGAAGCGTAATTAGCCGCTAGACACTTCACTTGAAATAAAACAATTTCATAAGTAGTCCAATTATTTAATAGCCTTCACCTCGTTTATCACCAGTACCTACTTTACATTTAAAAAATGGAGGTTGCAATAGATACCTGAATTAGGTACAAGAAAATGACATTTATTGTGATGTTAGTTCTTTTCAGGATTGCTATGAACCTGTACTATATCTAAATAATGAATTTATTCCATTTCAATGTTCCCACTGTATAAAATAAGATGAATTCTGTAGTTAGTAAGTATTTCAAGGCAAATATTGTTTTTGTATACCTACAATTCAAAAGGGTGAAGTTAATTCGTTAAAAGTAACATAATTTTAACCAATTATGTGATACCTATTAGCTCTCTATGTAAGAATTCTAGCATTAAATTAAAAATATATTCCACTGAGTTGTGTAATGATCTCTGTGGTTGATATATATATATATATATATATATATATATATATATATATATATATAATATATATAAACAAATCCTTTGAAGAAGTGATACATGTATGGATTTTCACAATTAAATAAAAGTAAATATCTACATACACCTTAAGTTATATACTGAAAGACAATTTCAAAATTTGAAGCGAATATTAAAAGAAATGTCTCTTACCATTCGTCATCTTTGTGCGCAACGAAAAATTCGTTCAGCTGTTGCCTCTGAAATTCAAGCTTATAATCGTTATACTTTTCGATAGCCTCGCTATCGGATATGTTATCGTCTTGAGTGGCGAGAAAAGCTTTGAAGGACATCATGGGAGGCTGTTGGCCTTCGGCAGGCGCTGCAACCTGGGGATCTCTGAAGAAATAACCTCTTTAAAAATAAGAAAAGTGTTTGTGTTAGTAGAAATATCGGATGTTATTTTATAAGTGAACAATGACACCTAAAGGGGAATACCATGCAAAAACATAATAAACGAGTAATGCAAATTAACATTAAATGAGAGTTTCGAAGGATTAATTACTAAAAATAGAGGTTTCATGTAGTATTAATGGTAAAGGTTTTATTTCTAAAATGATATTTTATTGGCTGACAATTTTTTATGGAATAGAAATTTTAAATACTGAGCTGATTCAGATGATACTTGGAAATTCATAATCAAGAGTAATTTCATTTCGCATTTTTGAGCTTTAAACTATTTTCTCAAATCAAGAACGAGGTCGGTTCGCATAATTCTCGTAACCTTCTACTGTCGCTTCTAGTTACTCCTGAAGAGAGCAGATGTGACTACCGAAACGTCGTCAGTTTACCATCGATCCCAGCAGGGATCATTTATCAACTACGCCGTTGAATTCCCGGAAACCACCAAAAACAAATATATATATATATATATATATATATATATATATATATATATTTGTTTTTAAGTTTACGCGGGCACTAAATGTGTTCAGTGGTTTCCGGGAATTCATCCGCGTAGTTGATAACTGATCCCTGCCGGGATCGATGGTAAAATGACGACATTCGGCAGAGTCACATCTGCCCTCTTCAGGTCGGTTTGCATAATTCTCGTAACCTTCTGCTTTCGCTTCTAGTTACTCGAATACAGTATTCGAGAGTAACTAGTATATATAAAAGATTTTGAAGAACAATACTTCAGGCAAAAACAAATCAAAAAGCTTTAAAACATTTTCTAAAATAAACTATAGTTTTGCCAAAAAGAACACATAAAGTTAGATTTTATGCTACAGTGAATAATACAATAATTTCGATTTCAAAATGTCGGTAAATCTAAATATGTAAATACGCAATAGCTTATACATCTTTAATAGCCACATTAAAAATGAAAATTGATTATTTAAACTCGAAATATGCTTTTATAATTTAGTGTAAGTTTCTCCGAATAGATATGGCAACGTGGCATACAGACCAACTTATTTACTACATTTTTTACTTTAACGACGACTGAGAGTTACGATTGTTTTTTGCGATTTCGATTCTTGTAAATAAGAATTGATAAACGGTAAACTGATTTGAATGATATCTATTTGATGTAGACTTCGTGGTTTGCTTCCCATTTAATATATTTTTTAAATAAATAAAATCGGTTGTGATTAGTGTGTAAGTTCGAAAATTAAGAATAGTGCGACAGTATTTATTTGTGATAAATAATGGCCGATTATACAATTAGGGAAAGACATGACATGGTCTTAATTTATGGGGAAAGCAGACGTAATTGCAGAATAGCAAGAATGTTATACAGGGAAAGGTTTCCAAACAGACGCCTGCCCAATGCTAGGACATTCGTAGCTGTTTCGCAGAGGCTTCTGGAAACAGGTAGTGTAATACCACAAATAAACAATCGCGGACCACAGCGACATAATCGTATCTTAGCTGCTGAGGATCAAATACTAGACTTTATCGACATCAACCCATATCGTAGCACACGGAGTATTGAAAGTGAGCTGCAAATTTCTCACACTGTTGTTCATAGAACATTACGAGAACAATTGCTCTATCCATATCACATGCAGCGGGTTCAAGGGCTTTCAATTGATGATTTTCAACCAAGACTCAATTTCTGTCGTTGGGTCCTCAGAAAACATCGACAATTTCCTAATTTTGTGAACAATATTTTAACAACAGATGAAGCAAGTTTTAATTGAATGCTATAATAAATTTTCATAATACGCATTCGTGGTCTAAGGTAAATCCGCACGAAATACGCCAGTCTGTATTTCAACACCAATTCTCAGTTAACGTGTGGGCTGGAATAGTTGGTGAATACTTGGTTGGGCCATTTATACTGCCTGCACGTTTGACAGGTGAGAATTACCTTTATTTTTTGAACAACACGCTACCAGATTTGTTAGATGAAGTGAACCTACAAACACGTTCCAATATGTAGTACTTACATCTAGTTGTCGACTTCTTAAATAGAACATTTCCCCGTCGTTGGATTGGTCGAAACGGGCATATACATTGGCCAGCAAGATCTCCTGATCTCAATCCTTTAGATTTCTACTTATGGGGACACATGAAACGTAAGGTTTACACGACTCCAATTATTGACGAGAATGACCTTAGACAACGCATTTTTGACGCTGCTGACGAAATCCGAAATATTCCAGGATTTTTTTCTCGCATACGTGAAAATTGGATTAAACGGTGTCGTGCTTGTGTCGATAGTAATGGTGGGCACTTTGAACATTTGCTGTGAATAATCCCTTGTTTCAACTCAGTTCTATATCATTATAATAAATTCGGTAAGTAGGATTACATATTTACTTGTCTAATATAAATAATATTAATAAAATCAGTAATAATGACTCTTCGAATAATTTAACTGGTAAAAAACTACATATATAGATCTCTTGAGTTGAATATCATATTTACCCAACTTTGTATAATTGCATAAAAGAAACCGCCAAATACAAATTCTAATTGCAATACATTGTATTAAAAACGTAAATATTTCTAACAAAATATTTCATACATTTTTATTTAATTCTAAGGTCAATATCATCAGTCAATACAAAAACACAGGTGTTTATTTTTTTGTCGGCGTAGTCATTCCTTTATTATTCGCGCTAAGACTGAATCTGCTTCGAACGCGAGCGACGTTGCCGGATTGACAATAATTTACTTGATTTGTTTTAGGGATTTTCTTGGTTATTAAGGCCTACTATATATAGTATGTGTTCTTTTTGGCAAAACATATGGTCAATTATGCCTGTCATATTTAGAGGAAGTAACTGAGGCTATCATCATAGAAACTGACAGTTCAAGAACACTGTCTGACACTCTATCATTGTGAAGATGTATTTAATTGGGGGTAGTATCACAAATTGTTGATTGCACCCAAGACATTCTATACTTATATAATTTTATTGTGAATAGCTTATTATAATTGCCATTAATAAAAGTTTTAATCAGTTGGAGGAAAGTTCAATTGGAACTTAGTAATTTGTAACAATATTCTTTAACTATAATACATGGATATAAAATGTCTCTTTCATATATTAAAAATGTTTCTTTAAATATTACATATAAACCCTTTAGCCATTATACATGTTAGTCGTGCAAGTATAAGCTATACAGAATTTTACTGTGTTATGATATTAAAAATTTGAGTAAATAGTAAATTAAAAATCTTCAGTCAAAACAAAAACAATAACATTTTTCGAATTATTAATATCTGACAAAAACAAAGCATACATTCTTGAGATGCAATTTAATATGAAAACCAATTTTACCTATGCTGAGGTTGATGATATCCCCCTCCATAATGATTGTAATAACCATCACCACCACCATAGTAATCATGACGAATCCTTTTAGCAGCTGGTTCCATGCCTGGTGAATATCCTCTGTCTCTTACTCCAGTTCTGTATTCTCTTGGTCTTGGACGAGACCAGGATTCTCTGTAGAAAAAACATTTGATCATGTTATAATTATAATATTATTTTTGTGAAATAACACCACAATTGAAACAAAAATATGTATACTCAAGGAACCAAATGTTTCCAAGTCTATTCTGACTTCGTTTTCAATGGCTTTAAACTTGTATTGAAAATATAAAATGCAAAATGACAGTTTAATATCTGACATTTAAGCTGACATAAGAAAAATTTGATGCTTCTAGATATACAGGTAGCACAATTCTAAAGATCATGTATTACAGATAAACAGCTTTCAAGCTGGAAGAACTTGAAAGAGTTCTCTAGAATTCATAATTGGCGTTCCTAGGAACGACTTTGATATAAGATAGGGCATTACCCAAAAATGCGATCAAAGAATTCTTTTATTTCAGTGATCGCATTAACATCATAAGGGGAATCCTAGGAAAAATCTTATGAACTATCCCGATACTGGGTTGTCCAAAAGGATATGGCCATTACTAATTGCTTCCTTAATTGTCGGTAACCAGATATGATAACAGGGTGAGTTTTTTTTGATGATCAGTATGGGGATCTCGGAAACTAGCGGAGATAGAGCAATGGTTAAATTGGGAAAGATTTGCAGTTTTACTGGCCCAATTTAATGACACTTTCGGATTTTTGTAAAAAGTCATGGCTTACTAGATATTTTGAAAAACGAAATTCTGTCGATTTAGTCAAATCCCTCTAGCTCCTTTGTTTTTGATTTTATAAAAAAATGTAAATATCAAAATTGAAGGGAATTGTATCCAGAATATGATTGTCATGTCCTCGTTTGCGTGACAGCTCTCGTACTCGAGATACGACACAAACTTATCTTTTTTTGGAAAACATATGACCTCAAAAAATCGGACATTTTTAGAGCTTTTCAACGATATAATACTCGACATAGTTATTCAACGATATAATACTCGACATAGTTATTCCTAAAAATAACGGAGTTATGTATGCTTTTCTCTCTAATTTTCACTTTTAACGTAGTTAGCCATGAAATAGATTGATTTATTAATAACTATTCCAAAAAACATTGAACGATTTTTTTATTAGGTATAACGAAAAAACTAAAAAGTAGGTACTTGCTAATAACTTAAGAAATTAAAGTACATAATAATAATGGTTACAATTTATGTTCGAAAAGTCCACCATTGTTATTTAGACAAAAATGGCATCTTTTTAAGATTGACATTACCGCTTTCCTCACCGACCGCCTATCAATTTGTTCAATTGCCTGTAATACCGCCTCCCTTAGGTCACTAACTGTCTCATACTTGCTTTTGTATACTTTGTTTTTTAGCGCACCCCATAAATAGAAGTCTATAATTGCCAAATAGGGAGACCGGGGTGGCCATTCGCGTGGGCCATTTCTTCCTATCCAAGAGTTTGGATAGATATTATCTAAGTGTTGTCTTACTAATAACGATTTATGAGCAGGTGCTCCATCATGTTGGAACCACTCAATTTCTAAACGAGTTCTCAAATTGGAATTATGCAACTTGTCTTGAAAAATATATTGCAAGAAATGCAAGTAGCGCCCCTCAGTAAGTGATTCGTCATAGATAAAAGGCCCCAGAATAGTAGACCCTTTGTTACCATACCAAATATTAAAACCAAATTTTATCTGGGGTCGTCTTTGTTCTACATGGAAAGGGTTTTCTTTAGTCCAGATATGCTCATTGTGTCTATTTAACATACCACAGTTTCTAAATCTAGTTTCATCTGACCATAACACCTTTAATGGAAACTGTGGATTGTCAAGGCACATGTCTCTAAACCATGTACAAAACGAAATACGTCGTTTGAGAAACTGAAAGTTTGTACGGATGGAACTTGTGCGCTTTCAGTACCTTAACTACAGTTCATTGAGATGTGCCAGCTTCTGCCGCAATCTCACGAGTTGATGTAGATGGATTTTGATTTACCAATGCCAAAACATTTATTTGTGCTGCTTCGTTAATTTGATTACGTTCCTTTGGTGGTTTAGTAAAAGATCCATTTTTATGAATAACTATGTCGAGTATTATATCGTTGAAAAGCTACAAAAATGTCCGATTTTTTGAGGTCATAGCCAACTATGATTTCCATTCAAAAAAAAGATAAGTTTGTGTCATATCTCGAAAACGAGAGCTGTCACGCAAACGAGGACATGACAATCATATTCGGGATACAATTCCCTTCAATTTTGACTTTTACTTTTTTTATAAAATTAAAAACAAAGGAGCTAGAGGGATTTGATTAAAACGACAGAATTTGTTTTTTTTTTCAAAATATCTAGTAAGCCATGACTTTTTACAAAAATCCGAAAGTGTCATTAAATTGGGCAGTAAAACTGCAAACTAACAGAAGAATTCAAGCTAGACGTGATGAACACCAGAACGCTATAAGAAAGCAGGAAAAACAACATCCATTGGGCAACACGCCACCACGATGTCACACCGAATAGACTTTGAGAACACCCGAGTACTGGCAAATATAGAACACCCGAAATGAAGACTCGTAAGAGAGGCAATTGAAATAGCGGAGAGGCCTCACAGTCTAAACGCACACAATGAAATTCAGAACTTATCGAATTGTTGGAAAATTCTATTAAACACCGTACCGGTCCGGACCCGTCCTATAACAACTCAACCGGAAATAACAAATCAGCAGGCGGGAGGCGTGCCCACTGAGCGCCAAGGGCCAATCACACGCAGCCGTTCACGGTGCCAACCGATAGGCGCCGAGCCGCGATTATATAACAGCGCGCGCGCTTCTGAAAATGTTAGTATTCGAGTAACTAGAAGCGAAAGCAGAAGGCTACGAGAATTATGCGAACCGACCTGAAGAGGGCAGGTGTGACTCTGTCGAAACGTCGTCATTTTACCATCGATCCCAGCAGGGATCAGTTATCAACTACGCCGGGATCGATGGTAAAATGACGACGTTTCGGCAGAGTCACATCTGCCCTTTTCAGGTCGGTTCGCATAATTCCTTCCTTCCGCCTTCTGCTTTCGCTTCTAGTTACTCGAATACTCTCGGAAAAGAACGGTCACAGTCTAACTTCAAGGCAATTGGAAACGAATAGAACCGTTTATAACTTATCTTCGGTCCAATTGAACTCTACCTCGATTGGCGTGTTGGCTAAGGGATTCAATTACACTATTGCTCCCTCTCACATACCTACAGAGAAAGGCGTGGAAACAGCAGTTTCAAAATTAGATGCGAACACCGCTGAAATAATTAGACAAGATGTGTCACATGTTCTAAGAAAGTCTAAACCACCCAAAAGGAACCTATTTATAGAAGAAAATGAGGCCTTGAAACAACTTCGCCTCAACAAAGACATTGTCATTCTACCTACGGATAAAGGAAATGCGACTGTAATTTTAGATACAGCGGATTATTCAAACAAAATTCAAACATTGCTACAAGATACAGCATATAAACAAATTACTACCGACCCAACAACTTATCTGGAGAAAACAACTAAGGCCAAAATCCAAGCAAGTAGGATCGACAAGAATCTCCAACTGCAACTCATTCCGCGTGAAAAATCATCGAGGTGTCCGAAATTCTATGGGTTGCCAAAAGTACATAAAGAAGGTGCACCTTTGAGGCCAATAGTAAGTTCAATTGGATCCCCAACACAACAGCTAGCCAAATACCTAGCCCAACAACTTCAACTGTTTGCAGAGGGGGTAGACTCATATGTCAAAAATTCGACATATTTCATCGAAATACTTAGAAAAACGGTTTTACAACCTGAGTGTCTTTTGGTCAGTTTTGACGTAGTGTCCCTTTTCACCAACATCCCTATCGACGAAGCCTTTTATATCATAATAGAAAAATACAAACAACCTCAGCACCTTGTAGACTTAACAAGGCACTGCCTGATGAACACCTATTTTGTTTATGAGAACCAACGATACAAACAAGTGGAAGGAGCTCCAATGGGATCGCCACTCTCACCAGTTATAGCGAACCTTTTTATGGAGAACTTTGAGGAGCTGGCACTAAGAACAGCAACTCTTAAACCCAGTTTATGGTTGCGATATGTGGATGATACTTTTGTGATTTGGCCTCATGGGAGGGAACACCTCAACACATTTTTAGACCACCTTAATGGCATACATCACAAAATAAAATTCACCATGGAGGTTGAAGCCAATAATCAACTGTCATTCCTTGATGTTCTCATAAATACGAAGGAAGATGGAACACTTGGCCATACAGTATATAGGAAAGCAACTCACACCAACAGATACCTTCATGCTAATGTACAAGCCGTCATCAAAACTTTAGAACCAGATCACAATGACTAGCTGACCAGGAAACATCAAACAGGAAATGGACAGTTTAAAAACAGCTCTGAGACAAAACGGATTTACAGACCGAAATATACAAAGAGCCCTAAAGTCAAAACCGAGATGAACAGACGAGGAGCATGAGACACCAATAACCAAGGTATTTACGTCAAGGGTACCACAGACAGTGTTGCAAGAATTCTACAGAGACACAATATCAGTACTATTTCCAATACAGACAGAAAAATATGGTTTGAGGACTCCGAAACGAGGATATGTACGAGATTCCATGTGCAGACTGTTATAAAACCTATGTGGGGCAAACTAACAGAAGAATTCAAGCTAGACGTGATGAACACCAGAATGCTATAAGAAAGCAGGAAAAAACAACATCCATTGCTGAACACGCCACCACGACGTCACACCGAATAGAGTTTGAGAACACCAGAGTAATGGCAAATATAGAACACCCGAAATCAAGACTCGTAAGAGAGGCAATTGAAATAGCGGAGAGGCCTCACAGTCTAAACGCACGCAATGAAATCCAGAACTTATAACTTAAAAATTGTTGGAAAATTCTATTAAACACCGTACCGGCCCGGACCCGTCCAATGACAACTCAACCGGAAATAACAAATCAGCAGGCGGGAGGAGCTCCCACTGAGCGCCCAGGGCCAATCACACGTAGCCGTTCACGGTGCCAACCAATAGGCACCGAGCCGCCACTCATTAACACCGTGCGGCAGGGATCAGTTATCAACTACGCGGATGAATTCCCGGAAACAATCTAATATATATATATATATATATATATATATATATATATATATATATAATATATATATATATCCATACATAATGATCTAATCTCACCCCAGCTTTGCATGGGACAGGCAAATCAATGTCCCAGTGTCTTAATTTGGTGTCTGTATATAATTATGTTGCTATTATAGATGAAAAAAAATGAAGATGATCATTTAAAAATGAACTAATACTAAACCCACATTTAAAACAACAATTATACATACATTTAAACATTCATGTATAACTTTTACAGTCCCTTTAAATGTTGAAATTAGAAAAAGTGCCTAAATATACAATGAAGCTCCACTATAAGGGGAGAAATTTTTAAATATTTATTCCAAATATTCAAGCCACATTTCATTTCAGAGAGTTGAATTCTTCCTTACAACTTTGAGATCTCTTTTAATCACTTTTCATCCCTTAAGTGTCAATTTTACAAAAATGAGAACAACCAGTGTTCCAGTAAATTTTGCTAGATCTCAACTAGATTCAGATATTTTGAGCATATCAAGAATTAATAATATTTAAACTATTACTGCACTGCTGGCTGCCTGTGGCATATTCATACATTTAATGCAATATTTACTATTATTTTATACCAATTTTCCAGCATTATAGGCAAAATCTAAAATAGACAAATTGAAGTGGAATTTATGAACTTTGAAAATATCTTTAGTATATTCCAATCAGACTAGCCTTGTTAATATGATGGGATATGCAAATTATTTATCTAAATTATTTCAATTTTAATTCTTCAAAAACTACTTATTCAATAGTATCCATCATAAATTTATTAACATCATAAACTATCATTTTGACAATAATTAATATTCCAGTGTTAGTTACCACGAAGTTATCAATTTTCCAAAAAAAAAAAATACAACTTTGACCAGTTTTTCTAATTTTCTCTATGAAAAATTATCCAATCAGGATATATAAATGCTCATAAAGAAAGATTTCTGATACTCTACAACTTTTCTGTGGACTGCATTACAATTCCTTCATTACTTTTCATTATATAAGCAGAAAAGGTAATTGTGCTAGTTTTTATTATATACACAGTTTATTTCTATGTGTTTGCTGTTAAAATCTTAGTAATTATTCTCTATAAACTGTTACTGACGTTATAGTATAAGCATATTACTGTTGAATTTTATGTCCAAAGGAAAATGTGTGCAATTTTTCTCTATAAACTGGTGAAATTTGAATTAAGAAATATTATAGAGTATAAGTGTAAGTGTGGGAAAAGTTGGTTCCTTCTTCAAATTGGCTATTGACATCAAACTTTTTGCAATGACTGGGTTGCCATGCTAAACCACAATCAATAATAAAAAAAGAAATTGTTAGTATGGTAGAATATTTTGATAATTGATTATTATCAATTATTCAAATTGTAATTGATTGTTGTTGATTATTTTAATAATCAATTAATCAATTAATAATAATTAAGTTCGCACATCACTACTTGTCTCAATGCATATTTGACATTTTTAACAGAATCCACATGTAGTTTCAATTTGAACACAATTACTGCCACAAGAATATCAAAACAGAACCCTTGGTACAAAATATATTTGTAACCAAGAAAGTTTCTCAAAATAGTCAGAATTAGTACTGAATGTGAGTGATGATTGCAGACTAGAAGTTGAAATGTTTCCACTATATTAAGTAGAGGCAAAGTATAATAGCCTTAACACAGGAAGATTCAAAACCCCTACTACACTTTGTCTCAAATACACATTTCAAATACTTATCTACCTAACAAACAGAATAATCAAAAACCTCATCAAGAAACATTTTACAATTACTTGAGAAGAGAATATGACAATAACAAATCAGTTCCACATTCTGATAAAATTTCATTTCATAAATAAATATATAAATATGAAGTAAAGTAATTAAATTATATGATTTTTTGGGATAATGAAACAGTCATCAAATTGAGCCAAAGCCTGATAAAACAGAAATTCCTTATAGAATAGAAAGAATATTCTACAACAGATATAAGTGTGAAAATTCGTTTAAAATTATATGTATAGCGTTAACAATTATAAAAATCAACATACCTTTCAGCCCATTCATCTCTAGCTCTGGGTACTCTTTCTGCACCCCTGTAAGTGGCTTCAGCTCTTTCTCCACGAAACTTATCACGTCTTTTGCGATCATATTCATCATCACTATCAGCCATTTCTCCTACAAAAAACAATTTTAAAGACTGCTCACTCTAGAAAGTTATAAACTATTAAAATGATGTCAAAGATGACATCAATATTAAAATTGTACTTACTTAAAATTTACAAATCTCGGGTGAAATTAACTAAACCTCGGTATAGTTAACTGTAGAATATTTTATTTCGTTCAAATTATGTTATATTTGAAAAATTTTTGTTGTAAATTGTAAAATAATCTGAAGAACGAACAAATTTTTTACAACTTGCTTGACTCGCGTCACTTACATAAAACACAAAATACTAATGACAAATGACAATTATATGTTCCATGTTCCGTCTTCCAATGATTAGTGATATATCTCATAGAGACTTAATAAAAGAACAATAATGTAAAATAAGAACAGTTTCCTGTTTCTGTTCAGTACTCTTAGATCATTTACCATCTAGATATAGCCTGTCAAGCATAAAATCGTGGCAACGCTAGAAAGAGAGAGGCAATAGAGACAGTAAGAGGCTATTTCACTTAGTGTGTGGATGGTCGGTGGACGCAGCCAATAAACAACATGCTTTATTGGAAGCACCTCCCAACCGAGTGAAATAGCCTCTTGCCCTCTCTATTGTTCTCTCTCTCTCTCCTTATTCTTACCACGACATTTGTGCACTGCAGGCTATCTCTAGAAAGTAAATGCTCTAAGTCAGTACTGTAACAGAAATTCCTCATGACATTTTTAGGAAATTAATTAAACAATTATTAACATAAGATCATCACAAACCATTCTAGGTAACCCCATTAAATTCAGCATGTCTACAAAAATTATCACGTACACCAAATAGTTGAAATAGCAAAACAATCGACTAATGGCACTCTCTCGAATACTAATTTCGAGTAACTAGAAGCGAAAGCAGAAGGCTACGAGAATTATGCGAACCGACCTGAAGAGGGCAGATGTGACTCTGCCGAAACGTCGTCATTTTACCATCGATTCCGGCAGGGATCAGTTATCAACTACGCGGATGAATTCCCGGAAACCACCTAAAACATATATATATATATATATATATATATATATATATATATATATATATATATATATGTAAGAAATAGCGAACGCTTATAATACATTGTTAAGGAAAATATGGACGTGCTGAGTAAGTACATTATATCATGAATGAACTAGGTCATTAAATGTTCTATTTACTATATTTTTGCTGACCCATAGACGTCATTGGCCTTGTAAGGTATTTGAAAACTTCCTTGTATTATTTACAAATTAGAATATTGAGGTACTTACGAATTATATTTTTACGAAATCTTTAACAAAGTTACTCGTACAATACGTAGTGTGTAGGAATGTCAATTGACCCTCGACAATTATATGAGCAATTAGGTGTAATTAAACTAGAAATCACTGCGCAAGCCAAACATGCCCTAAAAACTAGGATTCCAACAGGTGCTAGATCTCTTGTACCGTGAAAATCGACATTAATATCGTTGAAGACGAAATTTTTCTGACGAAGCCTGTATTCACAATGTCTTCCACGGAATTTTTCAATCTTATCAGTAAAATACTACCCACAGAATTCAACGGCGATACGGAAAAACTACAGTCATTTTTAGATGCACTCGAACTACTACAATTACATGTAGGGGAACACGAACAGACAGCAGTTGCTTATATCAAAACTAGACTAAATACGATAAACTCCATATTTAATACCCTGAAAACTAACTCAAAATTTGAAAACTCTAGAACAATAGGTAATAAACTCTCAAACTTAAACAAAATGCCAGAACCAACGCGACTACGCAAACGAATTAGAGGTAATTTGCAACAAACTAAAAAGAGCTTATATAATGGAAGGAGTACTATCGGAAGTAGCGGAAAACTATTCCACAGTTACACTAACCAGAAGTGTAATCCAAAACGCGAACTCTGACAGAACTAAACTGATCATAGAGGCTGGAAAATTCAAAAGTACGAAGGGAATCATCGATAAATTAACGAATATCACACCGCAACCTTAGCAGAAGATATAAGCGAAAAAGACACCATACCCTGCAAAGTATACGAAGCCTTAGGTAACGTTCACTTGATGAAATTGCCAACATTATCATTTAAACTTTTTCCAAATTCATTGCAAATGTTTATAAAACATAAAGGTAAAATGAGCTCAAATTTTTCTCTGAACGTAACCAATGGTAGATTTCCCCTAGAAGAAATCCTATCTAAGCTAAATAAAATGGCTGATAGTGTTGAAGAATTACAATTAAAACTGTACCTCGAGGATGTAATATTTAAAGTGTACACTGTGAATGAATTCAAAGAAATGGGACAAGGAATATTGAAGAATGTGAATATAATTTTATGTCACAAACCAGTACTAATTACCAACAGAAACGATAAGTCAAGTATAATAGAAAAATTCCACACAGATTCAACGTATGGTGGCCATTGCGGACAAAAGCGTTTACTTAAAAAATTAAAATCAACATATTTTTGGAAAAATATGTCAAGAGACGTAGCAAAATTCGTCAAAAATTGTCACAAATGCCAGATCAATAAAGCCAAAATTATGTATATATATTAATAACGAGCAAAACGATTGGGACATATGGATTAAATACTATACTTTTTGTTATAATACCACCCCCCAGCGCATATCACGATTATACACCCCTTGAATTAGTTTTCGCCAAAAAGGCTATCATTTCCCACAAATTAAATCAATAATCCCTACAACCACTATATAATATCGATAGTTACGGCCAAGAAATAAGATTTAGACTCCAGATAGCACTGAAAAGAACTAGAAAAGCTCTCGAAGCAGGAAAACGGCATCGTAAATTAGCATACGACGCTAAAGCAAAGGATTTACAATTCCCAAAAGGTAAACAAGTTCTTATAACAAATGAGAATAGGTCAAAATTCGATCCATTGTATAAAGGTCCGTACATTATAACGAAACCGGAAATCGGAAACTCCAATTACTTAATTTCAAATAATACAAAGGAAATTAAGATACATAAAAACAGAGTTTTCAAATACTAATTAGAAACCATGTACCATTATAAAGGTTGAGTTTGGGACATTTCACAATAAAATAACCGAACTCATAAATATAGGCTTAAGATTCCAGTGAACAGTGACATTAAAAACTGCGTGACAAGGGTTAGAAACTATAGTGGACTTGACTTTATGGACATATAGGGAATTTTCTTAGAATAAGACATATGTAAGAATTTAGCAGATAAACTGTTGTGAGTCAGGAGACTTCCGAAATTATTAGTTAAACTTTGAAGTTGCGTGGAATACGCTACCGCGGATCCCACTTCCTCAAGGAAGGGTGTGTAACGGAAATTCCTCATGACACTTTTAGGAAATTAATTAAACAATTATTAGCATAACATCATCATAAACCATTCTAAGTAACCCCATTAAATTCAGCATGTCTAAAAATTATCACGTAGATCAAATAGTTGAAATAGCAAAACAATCAACTGATGGCACACTTCGATAATTGTTGTCAATCGCGAACCATCAGTCGACAGTTCAAAATGTAGCATAGTAATGATTAGATGTAGTTAGCATAGTGTAACCAAATAATCAGTAGAAATAAGCAGATAGTCTTTACAACTAGTATTATTGGTCGAGGCCGCTGCAACATTATAATATCACATGGCGATCCTGAACCGTAAATAATGACCAATCTTCACAGTACTAGGCACGGTACTAGGGTACGCAAATAAATTTTCAAGTACTACGCATATGTCCAAGAAATGAATACAAGTACTCAGCTGTCTACATAATTCAAAATGCGAGAATTATTGCTGCTATTATTTTTCCATATGTTTTTCTGCAGCAGCAAATTACAACAGACTATTTACTTGACAAGACTTGTAGGTAATTGAATTCAATAACAGACTCTGTGTATTTATCGGAGTATCTAAATTAATATAGTGTTTACACTTTCCTGCATATTTTTATCAAGAGATAGTCGAAGTGTTGTGTAGATTGAAACTTAGTGTATCTCTGTTGTCTGTTTTCTTTTCACTGAAATTATGGTTAATGAACGCATCCTGATATAATAGTCCCATAATTAGTAATACAAATGAATAAAGAAAATTGAATTCTCATGTTCTCTTTAATTTATTGGACCGGTTCAGAGTGCGTATAAACAGTCTGGGGCCAAGCCCGGAAGCCACGGCCATTTCCCGCTCATTTTCCAACTATAAGAAACTTTAAAATGTGTGTTATGCAACTGTGCAGACCCCTGCACATTTTTTAAAAATCATGCAGGGTTATCAGATTGTTTCAAGAGATCCTAAAAAATCAATATGTCGTTCCTCGAAGATTCCTTGGACTTCCATCTTCTTGAAGTGTTTGATCTCACAACATTTTGTCGAGATCATCGGACCCATGGAACTTGGGGCAGAACATCGTTTAGTAATGTCTAAGTGCTTCTTGGAAATAACACCACAGTTTAAAGAAAATTGCTGTATATTCCAAACGTTTCGGGAACATTGTCAAATATTTTAATTTACATCTTAGAATTGTGCCTTTTTAATCCGTAGTTTCTTAACCATTGACAACGGGGTCTGATGTAGACCCCGAAACGTTTGGAATATACAGCAATTTTCTTTAAACTGTGGTGTTATTTCCCAAGAAGCACTTAGACATTGAAAAATATGCTACAAGTATCATTCAGAAAACAATCGTTTAGTTTCGACGTTGAAAACCTTTTCACGGACGTTCAACTAGACAAATCTCTCAACATAGTGAGAAAGAAAGAAAAAAAATGGTTTAAACCAAACACATTCTAGCGGTTTTGGTTAATACCAATGACGTCACAAATAAGTCATTTGTAACGTCATTGTTTAAAATATCTTCAACCGGTAATAACCCAAAGCAGTAGTTGTTTTTGATTGTCCGTCTCTTTCTTAAATGACATTTAAGGATATTGTAATGTTTTTATTTTAACACTCGGGTTCAGTTCGTTCTTGGATTTATTTAAAAACACGGCCCAACTCACTCTAATTTATTTCCACTACTTTAACACAAATTATATTCACAGAAATATTTACAATTATCTTAACTACACAATACGACCGTCGAAAACAGAATGCCTCCTATCGCCAGCTGTCCATATTTATATATTTCTCTCCGAATTGTCTGGTAAGTCCACGAACCCTCGGGAAACTCTTTCATGTTCTGGAAGCTTTAAGGGAATTCCCTGTAACGGCAGCGGTCGGCCTGTTGAGAGACGAAACATTTCTGATTCCCAGAAGTATCGGAATAACGTCCCTTCCACGAATTGGTTGATAGCCGATTGCACCAGCTGTCGGATGAGTTCTCGTAACAATATGTATTTACTATTTTACTTGTTTACGTATATATTTAACAATAATTTTGGTGAGTTTTGCAAAAATCACTTAAGGGTCACTATAGAACCACATAAATAAGAAATATATTGATGGGTGTATAATTTTAAATAAACAAAAACAAAACAATTTAACATATGATTTTGACGTTTTCTAGTTGAAACAAATTACATTCTAGCAAATCAGTTTTCGTTCTACTTCACTGATGAAAAGAGAAATGTCAAAGTACAACCACTGTCAACCAAGGGTAGAACCAAAGTTATAACTGGTAGATCGCTGCAAATCGGCTTAAATATCTCATATACTTAATACTGATATACTGCTAACAGAGTCTAGAGGTAGGCGCAAACATCACAGTCCAGACGTATATATGTCTATAACGTTTCACTGTACTTCGCGTCTCATGCGCATGCTCGAAAATACCCCAATTGGCTCTTCTGTTGTGGACTATGTTTTCTCTCTGTTTGTTTCTTGGCAACGCTTGCGCAAACCGGTTTTGGTACAGCACAAGGTATAATTTGCTGTATCTCTTAGTCGGTGACCCTTCCGCTTACGGGCGATAGCAGTATATCAGTATTAAGTATATGAAATATCTATTCTCTCGTTGCTATAAGACGTGTTCCTACCCGACGTAAAACCGATAAGCAACCGGTAATTGTATTGGGCGTAACAATATTGTAAACGGTAACCCGTCACCGCGCACGGAGATTATCGGTTGTGTATCGGTAGTTCGGTCTGTTGGAACGAACCTATAGTAAACCGGAAATTAGTGCAAAAATGGCAGAAACAATCAGCATTTACCTTGTACCTTGGCAACACCCCTTCTTATATGCACTCTGGACCGGTTAAGCGAGGGGTGGCGTCATTAGACGGCGAATTTGAAAATTTTCTATGGACATTTCAACCATATAGGTAGTAAACCATAGTATTTTCGGCTCCTTAAATCAATGAGTACCAAGCTCGTTTTGTTTGTATGCCAGGCAAATAGCTATTTAAATGCAAATTTTTCCATTTTGCGAAGACGGTACTTTAATTTTAAACTGGTACTTGGTGGCTTATAGACAGGGTGTTTAGTTATAGCAAACAAAATCACAAAGTAAAGCGGTAGAAGGAGTTACATTTATATGAAGATTGAAATATAGGATGGACTAGAATGATAGTGGTCCGTAGGCAGCCGTATATACAGGATGGTTGGAATATAGGGTGGACTGGACGTTTGGTGGTATAAAAATGTTGAAAAAAATGTGAAATTAAAATTATATAGGGTGATTAAAAAACTGTTATATGATGCGTGGACATAAGCAAATCATATACAGGATGGTTGAAATATATGCTGGAGTTGAATTATATTTATACAGTTGGATTAAAAAAATATTTCTTTTATAGCCCATAAAAAGTTGCATAATGTGTGGAGAGGAACTAATGTTACACAGGGCGATAACATAAAATGTTAAAAAGAAATAATTTATGGGTAGCCCACAAGGAGTTATATACTATGGTTGAAATATAGGAGGGATTGGCTCCGTAAATATAGGATGGATTCTACTCCGCCTATAGTTTCCAAAAGGCAGCTAACAAATTTATGCTTGTCCGTGGGCAGTCGTATGTACAGGCTGGTTGGTACATAGGTTGGAGTAGAATTATCTAGTTATCCAGGTTGTCAAAAAAAGTTCAAAAAAAAGGTTACATGGCGTAATCCATAAGGCATATAAATAATTTTGGGCTTATTAAGTCAACGCGCACTAGTACATTTTGTTCGTAAAAATTTACCTGTCAATTTAAATGATAAAGTATCATTGTATAATGTTGAGGCTTTCGATGTTACCTGGTTCTGTCTATTAAGGTTATACATACAAAATAAAAAATAAAGAATGAAAACTACCTGAGTTCAAAAAAAACTAAAAAGTTGAAAATAAAACATTTTTAAAAAAATATAACTGACTTCTACCTATAACTAAAAAGCTAAAAATAATTATAACAAAATACAACTCTAGCAAATAAATAACACATTCAATCCCAGGAAGTAAAAAATGTAAACATTAAAAGGTGCTCATTCTGTACAAATTAATTACCTGCCAATCTAGTATAGTCGGTGCCAAGCAACAATCAAGTGTGATGAATTAGTAGATAAGTACGCAATGAAGAATTTTAGATTTGCTTATCACCGACTTATATACTAGATTGGTAGGGAATTAATTTGTACAGAATGAGCACCTTTTAATGTTTACATTTTTTACTTCCTGTGTAGGTACCTTACAACATTGAATGTGTTATTTATTTGCTAGGGTTGTATTTTGTTATAATTATTTTTAGCTTTTTAGTTATAGGTAGAAGTCGGTTCTATTTTTTTTAAAAATGTTTTATTGCGTGAACGATTGGTCTCTATACAATTTAAAATCAAACTGACAGTACAGCTTATATACAGTTAGGGTCAAAACGACCTCATACTTTATTTTGACAACTACCTAGCAGAAACGTATTCTCCTATTAGTAAACGTGTATTAAAATTTCATTTCAATTTATTAACAGTTACCGTAATAATCTTAGACATTATTATACGTAATTTAAAATAAATTTAATATTATCTGACAATGTGGGTAAATTTATACTCCGGATTAGAGATGGGCAGGTCCGGATGGACACGTATCTCCGGACCTGTATCCGTAGTCTTAATGGTGGATGTACATCCGACGGCAATTCGGACACAGATCCGCGGACCTGTCGGAGTATCAACAAACTGATGCAATGAACAGTACTGAATATACAGGGTGGGCCATTTTAATCTATGCATCCGAATTGCTTCGTTCCTAAGCATGGTATAAAAAAAAGTTTATACCAAAACTTATTCAAGGCAAGTGTCGAATTTCCTGTAAATAATTAGATGTACGTCTTCCAATAAAGTAGCCAACCATAAAATTTTCTTAGAGAATTGCGGGTCTTCACGGTTTCTTTGTAGCATCGCTCAGCAAAAATTAACCTTGTGTTGGTATTTCGGGGTTCCAAAGTTTGTACTCGCTCTACGTGATTCGGGTGAAACACATTTTTTAGCAATATCCGTGTGCTGTATATTTCAGTACTGCTGGGCTCAATTTTAATGCACATTTTGAAATACTCGTGTCTTCTTTAATAGTTTCTTGTACGATTGACGTTCTTGTAAGGCAGGATTGGTTTGGGAGGCGATTCTCCGAAAAGAGTAAACGGTGCACATTTGCAAATACTCGATGATTCGGATGCTCAGGATGACGACTGGCGTTTGAGTACTTCTCACGGCAAAGTCTAGAGCACTGGCATTACATTTGCATTTTCCACAAATGAGGTCCATATTAGTTCAGGGCAAAGCAAAGTTCGTCTTAAAACCACAAAAATACAAACCACAAAACCAAAATACAAACCACAAGCAATCACTATTTGTCTTGCTCACACTTCGTGAGAAGACCACTCCATCTGACTCAAAGTAGAATCCTGAAGTTACGATGTTAAAGAAAGACGTACAGTAGAATTTTTTTTAAATCATTACAAAACAAATTGTCTGCAGTTTAAGAAATAATCTGGGGCAAGTGTCATATCCTTTTGGAATGCTTATTAACTGCGCCAAGATTTGAAGTTACTTGCTAACTTTGCTTAGTACTTTTTTCCCAGTACCGTCTCTTAAAATTGGGCGAAGTATTGATTTTGAATACTTGATTAGATCCAAAAAAATACAGAAGCAATATCTCCTATTACATCATAACAAAAAACAGGAAAGTAAAGATTTCATCAATAAGAGTGAAAAGACATCAAACTTTCCGTTTTTAGGGTTCCGTATATACAATATACGGATACCCTTATAATATCACTCCGGATTTCTGCGTCTGTCACATCACAGTAATTTTCTCCTAATCTACTAAACGGAAGAGGTTGAAAATTGGTATCAATGTATAGTTTGGAGACACGATCGGGAATACATATCGTAAAAGAAAAAAAAAAGAAAATTTTAGGGGTACTGTTGGGGGGAAAACTAAAAAAATCTGATCTCCGAAACTACTGAGCCTAAAATTTTGAAAAAAATAGGAAATATAGAACGTTGCCCGAACTTTACAGGAAAAATAAGGAGAAACCATCAATATTAATTTTGGGGGGCAAATTATAGAATTAAATAAAAATTTAAACCAAAAAAATTTTCAAACGCATCATGTAATATATCAAATGAAAGGTCTCATTCTGAGGAACACAAATATATATATTTTTTAATTAAAAAAAAAATATATTTAAAAAGATATTAACGAAAATATACCAAAATTTACCCCCCCTATTTCCGAAACTATAAAATGTAAAGTTTGAAAAAAATTAAAGGTATAGGTTCTGACCTGAAGTTTACTGGAAAAATAAGGAGAAACCTCTACTTTTAATTTTGGGGGGCAAATTACAGAATTAATGGAAAATATAAAATTAAAATTGTTTCTAACCCACCATGTTATATATCAACTGAAAGGGCTCATTACCAAGAAAACAAATATATTTTTTTCATATTTTGAAAATAAATAAATTAAAAGATATTAACAAAAATATAAAAAAAATTACCCATTCCCCTTCCTTATCTCCGAAACTATAAGCTAGAAAATTTTGAAAAAAAATGGAGGTATAGCCCCTCACCTGCACTTACTGGAAAAATGAGGAAAAACCCTAATATTTACTTTGGGGGGCAAATTATAAAATTAAATGGAAAATATAAAGTTAAAATTGTTTCTAACCCATCATGTTATATATCAAATGAAAGGGCTCATTATGGCGAAACCAAAGATATTTTTTTTCATATTTTTAAAATAAATTAATTAACAGATATTAACAAAAATATAAAAAATTTTACACTTTTCCCCCACTATCTCCGAAATCATAAGCTGGAAAATTTTGAATAAAAATGCAGGTATAGCCCCTCACCTGAACTTTACTGGAAAAATAAGGAAAAACCCCTAATATTCATTTTGGGGGGCAAATTATAGAATTAAATGGAAAATATAAAATTAAAATTGTTTCTAAGCCATCATGTTATATATCAAATGAAAGGATTCATGATGAAGAAAACAAATATATTTTTTCATATTTTTAAAATCAATTAATTAAAGATATGAACAAAAATATAAAAAAATGGTACCCAGTCCCCCCCTATTCTCCGAAACCATAAGCCGAAAAATTTCAAAATGTAAGTATAGCCCCTCACCTGAACTTTACTGGAAAGATAAGGAGACACCCCTAATATTCAGTTTGGGGGGGCACATTATAGAATTAAATGGAAAATTATAATTGTTTCTAACGGGTCATGTAATATATCAAATCACAGGGCTCATTATGACGAATACAAATATATTTTTTTAATTTTTTTAAAATGAATGTTAAAAAATGTTAAAAAATATTTTAAAAAATTACCCATTCCCTCCGTTATTCCCCAAACTATAAGACCTACATTTTTTTGTTTATTGGAAAAATATGAAAAAATCCCCAATTCTATTATTTGGCCCACTGAGTTCATTTTGAGAAAATAACGTAGCGTAGATGTTTCACCTTCCCATGCGCTTCCACTTGTAGACTTTCCCGATTTCTGTGAATTTGTAGACTGTAAATCTGGATATCTCCAGGTTTGATTGCGATTAAAACCTTTAGCATCTACAACGCAAAAGTAACAATCATCGAAATGATTTGTAGGTTCCATCCAGATCATCGGAATATCAAAGTCTAATCCAGAACGTTCTCCTTTTTTCCATAACCGTAAAGACTCAACGCATAACTTACAAACTTGATGAGGAACCCATGGTTTTTCTAGTTTGTCCATTTTAAAACCGAAATATTCAGTGTAAGCCTCCTTAACAAAGTCTGTGATGTTTCGTTGTTGTTTTTTTGTTAAATAAATACCGCAAATATAACAAAACAAATCAGTACTATATTTACACTTTCTTCTTGACGAACTCATATTTTAAAAGACATAAGAACTTATTTAGATTCACGTGTAGGTACTTCGTATTGTTGAATAACTGAGATCTCAGCTGTTCTGCGGAGCAAAGGGTGGGGATCGCTAAGAGTAGGGATCACGTGATGTTTGTATGCGCAAAAAAGCTGGGCAGAAGCCTAATCATGACTGATAAATCGATTTTTTGAATAAAAAGCTGATTATTGTTTAAATTATAAGATTTGTGAAAATCATAAAAATAAGAGCACATTCAGTGGTTTCATATATATATATATATATCGTGAAATCGACACTTGAAAACATAAAAATTTCACAGATATCCAGGGCAACAAAAAAAAAATTATTGTAGAGCTGTGTAATCGATTACTTGATTACTGAAATAATCGAATCGCACATCACACATCACTAATTCAAAGTTTTCGATGACACTGGATGTACTTGCTTTGCTTTGCTTACTTACGTCAAATCGTCACTCGCACTGGAACGAAACAAAAGATTGACGGAACAAATTTAGACAAGTGATTAGCTCGCGGTAATCCCCTACTCAGTTCTAAGCGAGTACCTAAACACATTTCTACTTTGTGGGAATCCCCAGAAATGTGTTTCGTTTTCAAACAGAGATGATGTGTGGATTGCCATATGTGTAAAAAATAAATAAGTACTGCTGACGTAATCACCATTTCGACCCCCCACCCCCTGCCATAAAATAAAGCAAAGCATAGACTAAATTTTGCCCTATGGACCTTCTCTTTCCATGAGCATAAGTAACTTCTGCTATTATCGCTAAAGTTCTAAAAGTGGACATGACTATATCACACAAAAATTGGTTGAAACAAAAGAAATGAATTTCAGTAAAAAGAGTAACTGTAGCATGACTACTATTCATCAATATCACTGTTACTTTCAGTCATTTATCTGTCAATGCCAAATATAAAAACACTTAAACATCTTTATTTGACCAAAATAAATTGACTTATTTACTAAAATCAAAGTGACTAACACTATACAGCTGATGTGCTACATGCTGCCTTCAACTAAAACTTCTCACCCATAAGGGAATCGCATATTAAATAGGTTTCATCCAGTTCGAGAATTTTACCGGTAATTTTAGGTCTGCCAGTGTAAATGATATTCGATTCCAGAATCACGTCAAACTCAGTTCTTTCATCAATCGAAGTGTTCGAGACTCTCGTTGTTGTTGCTTTTTTTATATCCAGCCGGTTTTTATCGTATTTGTAAGTTGGTTTTTATTTAGAATGATTAACTTTTGGAATGTTTCTTAATTTTTGGCGGCATAAAATGAATGTTATAACAATACTGATGATTATTTAACCGAAACGGCACAAACGTCAAATATCAGTTGTTGTAGTGCACATCTATGAATTAGTCGATAAAGGACTGGACTTCATCGACATTATATCAGAAAACCGCATAACCGTATTAAGAAGGTGAAGCTGACCTACTTTTGTTTCATCTTAAAAATATTTTTCGTTTTTTGATATTTCTAGAACTACACTTGTCTGGTTTTTAGGGTTCCGTATATTGTATATACGGAACCCTAAAAACAACAATTTTTTATCTGTTATCCTATATACATGTTACGATTCATTAGAATAGAGGCTTCATTGTTTTGTATTCAAAGTCAAGTTCGTAGTAAACAATGTCAAAGCTTATATGAAAATTGATATGATTTCCAAGGTAACCTCGTGAGCAACAGGAAATAGAAAACAAAGACTTGTTCATTAAAATGACTTTTCAGCAGCCACCTGCACGAGCTTATCTTTCCGCTAAATTGTAATTTTTCAAATGTTATAAATACTTCCAAACATGTAAGCTGGTCACTACTACTACTACTACTTCTCGTTCCACTTCTCATTCTAGAACGGTAGTCACCAAGTATATTTAATCTTCAATTTATTTCAATGTTTAAACTTCCAGTTAAATAAAATAAATATTTTTTAAAAACTTTTAATGTTCGGCTACGACCTAACATTTGGCGCAGCTCAGTAGTATTTTCGTACGTTTTTTCGAACACGCAAAACCAAGATTACGCTCACGGAGAACGGTGGATTCCAGTCCTTGACGAAAAGTAAACCTACAATCAAGAAACCGAATTGCTGACAACTCCAGTAGAACACGGAACTGCCTCACTGCTTGGAACCAGACAATTCAAAATCAACTCCTGGTAGAACACGGAACTGCCTCACTGCTGGGAACCAAAGAAAATGAACCACGTAAAAGCGTGAGTAACGAATCATCTAATTATTTTTGAATTTTTGAAACTGATATTTAATTTTGATATTATTGCAACAATTTTATTTTTATTGAAACATTTATATATCTTTTATATGTTGAAAACCAGAACGATTGTTCTATTTTAACAAATTATATCTAAGAATTTTATAACACTTAGAGATACACATTTTCGTCTCTAAATCCCATTTAAATATTCAAGTGAAATATTTTTTTCCCAATCTTAATAAATTCCAATTCCAATTTATTCCCAATTTCAAAAAATGGCTGAAGCTCAAGAAGAAGCCTACAAACTTTCTGAGATTTTCTCAATCGTACCCGAATTCGAGGGAGATCAAATCTTCTCGGTACATTTTTAAATGCTTGCGATTGTGCACATAATATGGCAATCGGTGATCAAATATTCTTGCTAACGATTCACATAAAAAATAAATTAAAAGGTAGAGCAGCACAATTAATTAACTCGCGAAACCCATCAACTTACCCGAAATAAAAACCCTTTAAATCTTCATTTCGGAGACTCCCTGATTTACCGTCCCTAATCCAAGATCTTCAAAGATCGAAACAACTTCCAAATGAATCACCATAAACTTCTTTAATAGACTACAAGTCTTAAACGCGAAAATGCACGCCAACATACAAAAATCTGCAAATTTAACCCAGAGCAAAGAAATGCTCAATGCTCACTAATCGATACCATGACCCTAAATACATTATTAAGAGGTCTAGAACCACGCCTCGGGCAGATCGTTCGAGCAGTCAACCCCAAAGACCTACTAGAAGCAAACATTAGAATTAAAAGAGAGTTACAATTATCATATTTCGAAAATCATAAACGGCAAGACCCAATTCAAACAAAGAAACCAACTCCAATTTTAAAATGTAATTCTTGTGGCCGAAATGGACACACATCAAATCAGTGTCGTTCAGACAACCTTATACACAAACTCAAAATACTTCTAACTACAATAGATTCCCACAGAATCAAACAAATCTTCAAAGACCACAATTTGTGCCTCAACAGAGACCACAATTTACACCCCAACAAAGACCTTAATTTAATTTCCAACAAAGACCTCAAAATGATACGCAAAAACGTACAGGTCAATTTCAGAACAGGCCTCCCGTGATTCAAAAGAATCCCGCCTATAATCAACCCAGAGCACATCATTTAAATGAAAATGAATATTCCGATTCATATAATTATGAGAACTTTAATGAATTTAACGCTGAAAATAATTATTATCCTGATGATAACCAATATCCAATCTTCTATTCAAATCCAGACGAATATCCAAATGAAAATATCCAAAACGAAAATTTGTCAAATGAAAATTTCCAAAACGAAAATTATCCTGAAAATTTTCAAGAAACTCCTTTCCAAGACCATCCCCCAGACACAGACCAATTACAAGAACAAATTCAGCATTTGTCTCTAACCGACAATGTACATCAAAACCAATTCCCAGAACAAACTTTTATGAAACCCACTTTTGACTGTAAGCTGTAAAAATTTATATTACATCTACGACCTTACAAAAACTTTCAAAATCCTAATGATACTGGTGCAGGTATCTCAATTTTTAAAAGAAAAACTGTCCAAAATTACCCAAAATTTCCAGAAAATAAATCAGTTCAAGGTATAACGAAAGAAAAAGTTCTAATTACAGAGTCAACTCTTGTCCCTTTCGCTCCAAACGATCCTCATAAAGTGTACATTCATGATTTAGACATTGAATTCGACGGAATTCTAGGAACAAACTTTTTAGAACACTACGACTGTGTTGTCGACTTAAAATCAAGAAAATTAATAACAAATTTTAAAACAGTACCCCTATTCAAAGCCCTTAATTTCGAAGAACATTCCACTGAAAATTTCAATTCAATTCAAAACCCTCTTCAAAAGAAAATCAAATTCAAATGCCATTCAAAATCCAATAAATTCTAAGACACCTATTTCAAATAAAGTATCTATTGAAGGTAGAACTGAAAAAATATTCAAATTAAAATGTAACCTTTCAAATACTGAAGCGATACTTCACGCTCAAGCAAAAGAAAAAGTTAGACTTCCAAATGCATTAGTAAAAGTAAATCAAAAAGGTGAATTTCTAACCACTATCATTAATCCCAACGCAATTCCAAAATTATCGATTTTCTGATATTTCAATGAACCTGTGGATAACTCAACCGATTTTCAAATTTTAAATTAAAATTCTGATTTATATGAACCCTCACAAATAGACAGAAACTATATCATTCAACAACAACTCCGTTTAGACCTTAATGAAGAGAACGAGAATTAATAACCGAACTATGTTTAGAATTTGCTGATATATTCTATCTAGAAGGTGATAAACTAACTTTTACCAACGAATAAAACATTCCATTCAAACAAACAATGCTAAACCAGTCTATACCAATCATATAAATATCCCCAAATTCATCGTCAAGAAGTCAAAACTCAAATATCCAAATGTTAAATCAAGGTATAATTCAACATTCAACCTCTCCATGGTCATCTCCAGTTTGGGTTGTACCAAAGAATTAGACGCTTCCGGTAAACAAAAATGGCGCATCGTTATTGATTACAGAAAACTCAATGAATTAACCGTTGATGATAAATACCCCCTTCCAAATATTTCTGACCTCTTAGAACAATTAGGCAAATGCCAATATTTTTCAACATTAGATATTGCGTCAGGCTTTCACCAAATTGAGATTGATAAAATGATATTCAAAAAACTGCTTTTTCGGTAGAAAATGGTCATTACGAGTCATTCGTATGCCATTCGACTCAAAAATGCCCCATCCACATTTCAAAGAGTTATGGATAACATCTTATTAGGTATCCAAAATGAACGAGCTCTGTTTATATGGACGATATAATAGTTTATTCCCTACAATTCATGATCACATTTCTCGACTTAAAGAAGTTTTCAAAAGGCTCAGGAATTCAAATTTTAAAATACAACCTGACAAGTGTGAATTTCTAAGACAAGAAGTAGCATATCTCGGACATATAGTTACTCCCGAAGGTGTTTAACCTAATCCTAAAAAAGTCGAATGCATTCTTAATTTTCCAGAACCCAAAAATCCTAAAGAAGTAAAATCTTTTATTGGCTAACAGGATATTATCGCCGCTTCATCCCAAATTTCGCAAAAATTGCTAAACCTCTTACTAGACTTCTGCAAAAGAATGTCAACTTTCTATTCGATAATGATTGTAAAAATTCGTTTAAACAACTCAAAGAAATTCTAACAACTGAACCTATTCTAAGATACCCACATTATGATGAAGAGTTTATTTTAACCAGTGATGCTAGTTCATCGCTATTGGTGCAGTACTCTCACAAGGACCATAGGAAGGATCTTCCTATCGCGTATGCTTCTCGGACCCTATGTTCAGCAGAAACCAAATATTCACAATTGAGAGAGAACTCCTTGCCATTGTGTGGGCAGTCAAGACATTCGAGGTCAAATTTTGGCCGACGTTTTGTAATTTGGACGATCACCGCCCGTTAACCTGGTTATTTTCAATAAAAGACCCTGGCAGCAGACTTGCCAGATGGCGTTTAAAATTAGAGGAATATAATTACAGAATAGTATACAAACCTGGAAAGCAAAATAAGAACGCAGATGCATTATCTCGCATCAGAATAAATCACTTTCAAGATTGTATAAACCTACATTTCCAAATTCATGCTTCAAACGAAGATGAAGACTCAATTCCCGAAAATCCTGATATTCAAAATTTTGACGACGAAGAAAAAATGATTTCTGAATTTAATAGATTCGCAGAACTTTAAAACAAAATCTTTGATAGACTATTCCAAAATTGAAACTTCAAACTCACAACTCCTAGACAAAACCCATAAACCTATCGTAACTTTCTTCTGGCAAAATAAGCTAACCGAACTACATGATAAAATAATCGATGACTTTTTTGAAATAAACCCTGACTTCAATACAGACAGAATTAATATACTTTCAAGTAAATCTTTAAAAGATAGAAAATACTCATAATTCCTATACCCTTCGACCCAGAAAAAGTAGCTCCACACTTATTTTATATATTATATAGATGCCAAAATTACTTTGAACCTTCACAAAACTATTATGTTGAAAATAATGTTGAACTTCCAACCCTAGAAATACTTTCATGTATCTTTGCTGACAAAGACATAAAATTTAAAATCTGTCAAAATCTTATTACTACCCCAAACGAAGACCAAATTCCAATTATCTTAGAACAATATCACTATGGAAAAAGTAATCTCCATAGAGGAATTAATGAAACAATTAGAAGAATAAAAGAAAAATACAATTGGCCCGGTTAGTTAAAAGCGTAGAAAATACATTAATTCGTGTGAAATATGTCAAAAAGTAAAATTTTGTCGTAAAAATTTAAGTGCTCCTTTCATTGTTACTGAAACCCCTAAAACCCATTTGAAAGAATCAACATAGATATTTTTGAATACCCTGAAAAGAACTATGCTTTAACCATCAGAGATGAGTTAACAAAATTCACCCAAGCTTACCCCCTTTCAGACAAAAAGGCTTCATCAGTTATAAATACACTTTTAGTCTTTTTTCAACATTACGGCACTCCCTACGTATACACTCTGATTATGGAAAAGAATTTGATAACACACTCATGAAAGACTTATGCGAACTTTATAATATTAAATTAACCTTCTCCAGTGTAAACCATCCTGAATCGAACGGATCGATCGAACGTTTCCACGCTACTTTATCAGAAATGATAAGAGCAAACACCGCAGAAAATCCCAATGAGCATCCTTTCAATGTACTTCCATACGCGGTTATTTGTTATAATAACACAAGAAAATCAATCTCACGGTTTCACCCGTACGAGTAATATTTGG